>CM055960.1:22937038-23537038 GCA_029490685.1 Schizonepeta tenuifolia | reverse complement strand
CAACCTTTACAGTTAAGTTTGCGGGTACTTAACAACCTATGTCAAGTTTGCGGGTACTTGACGACCTAGCTACTCAATTACAGGAAGAGTATGATCCTAACAAACACTTTTTAAGGTGTGTATGTGGGTGGAATTTCCAACTACAGCTCAATCACGAATGAGAGCTGGATCTATGGCTTGAACGATTAAACACTCAAACTAAGATCTAAGACAGATTATAACTCTATGAACCCTCAGCTACTAATGTTCTATCACTCTTGAACTCTCAGCTGCTGATGCTCTTAGAATGTGGTTTTTGCAGATTTTTCTTGCGCTTGTTTCTCTTGTGGTTGCACTTCTCTATCTCTTGTCTCGTGTGTCGTGAACCTCTCGAATGAGAGAATGCCTCTATTTATAGGCGGAGAGTATCAACTAGCCGTTGGAGGAGCTGTTGATCTCTGATCGTTGAAAGCGATGGCTTGTCTCTCATCTCTGCAGACTTTCCCGATATGGCATCTGTGCTCTTCTGCTTTCCATCTAAGACAGCCTTGTGTTGGGCCAGATGGGGTAATGACTGAACGGTCAAACCCTCATGTGACTTCCTTTTGAAATTCAAATCTTAACCTTTCTGACAGTCAACCTCGGTTAGTCGGTTGAAAATCTTGATCTTTATCTGAGTGGTCTTCAGCTGATGTTCTGACTGAACCGTTGAACTCTCAGCTGATTTTGAACTTCATGTTGTTGATCTTCTTGTTTGAGTTCTACAACTGAGGTTCTGGAACTGAACCCTCAGTTGTCTTCCTTGTATTTAGTCAGTTGGGTTTGAACCTTCAGATGACTTCCTTTTCATCTGATGTTCTCTTCCTCTCTACTGTTTCTCATCTGATGAACCCTCAGTTGGTTTCCTTCACAACTGATGTTCTGAAGACTTCCCCCTCAATCCATCTGAACATATGAACTCTCAGTTGTCTTTCACCATAACTGATGTTCTGTCTGAGTGATGCCTTGTTGTCATCTTCAGCTGAAGACCTGTAAAGATAAAATCTTAACTTTGCTCAAACAACGAGCCTAATTTCTAACATTAGGTTCTGGCAACATCTACTCGGTTGGGGTCAGTCGGTTTTGGAATTCATCAAAACTCTTACTAATAAATTTCCCAACAATTTCCTCCTTTTTGATGATGCCAAAACCACTTACAACTTTAAACCACTATTGATCTAAACCTCACTAACTGACCTAAAATCTCAGCTGAAATTCTAGACAGTCTATAAGATAAAACATCAAAGGGTTAGCACAGTTATAACATGGTATTTAAAAGACTGCGATTCATAGCTTGGACAATGAGATATTGTGCGTCAAGTTGAATCGTATATATACTTTGAAGTTTTCATTACAACTGATGATTACAGGGTTAAGAACATAACAGATAAAGATACATCAGTTGCTTCAAAAACTACAACATCTAAAAAAAAAACTTCATCAGCTCAAAAACTTTGACAGCTCAAAAATACTGTTGACCGTACTTGCTGAAGATACGGTCGAAAATCTCTTTCTTCGCAGCTGACTCGATCCCAGTGTTGACACCATGTTCCTTGCAGACTTGTCTCGCCTCAGCCATGATCGCATTTCTGTTTGGCGTGCTCGTGCCTTTGATCATCTGAGGGCGGTACCGGCACATCTGCGGAACTGGAACGGTGTTGGGATCGAGCTGAGCCTTCAGCATAGCTCGCTTGAACTGACTAAACATTCCAGGGTCTCCAGATCTGAGTTCCCACAGGGCTTCCTTGAAGGCTTGCCTTGGGTCTTCAGTCGAGTAGACCTTCCTGTAATAGAAGTCATTAATGAATTCATGCTTGAACTGCTCCCAGTCATCGTTCCACTCAGCATTCATCCAATTGTCAACATGTGGGAACCGAGACGGGAGCGGGGCGCTCTTCTGCAGCTGTTGTGTCTTCTTCCTAGCCTCAGCCTTCGTCTGGTGCTTGTTGATTCTTCGCACGCTCCGGCTGGCTTTGTTTCTGTCGACATTTTTCTCAACCTTGGCCAGTTTCTTCTCGAACTTGGCCACCTTCTTGGCCTGATCAGCAGCGAACTTCTTGATCCAAGAGGGATTCAAGTACTTCTCCTTGGACTCCCCCATAGCTTTGGCAGCTTCGATGCAGTCTTCAACAGATATCCCGTCAAGTCGGCATCGAGCTCGGCCGTAAGCTCGGCTACGAGGTCGTGGGAGATTTCCAGTTCCTGCTGTGATCCTTCATCTGGTCCTTCAACTTCAGCTGGCACTCCTTCCCCCTGCTGAAGAACAACTTTCCCTTGTCCAGCAACAACTGCTGGCTCCTTGTCTTCCCCCTTTTTGGCATCATCCAAAAGGGTGGCAACAGAGCCATCCAGGGAGGTCAGCTTGGCCTCAGCCTGTTCAACTCGAGAAAAGAGTTCGTCGACAACATCTTTCTCTTCCACCTTCTTAGCCAGCTCCAGATCCTGGCGCTCCTGCTCAGCTCGCTGCAAGGCTGCAAAGGTCGCAGAGACCTCTTTGTGGAGGGTGACGAACTCAGCTCGGAAATTTGCAAACTGAGACATCCACTCCTGGTCTTGAGTCTGCTGGGACTTTGCCAGATCAGATTCAGCAACGGTCTTGAATACGTTGAAGTCCGAGCTGAGGCCTTGAACTGCCTTCCTTAGAGCCGTGACCTCCGCGCTGGAAGAAGTGGAGAGATCTGCGATCTTCTGCTGTAGGGAGGAGGTAAGGTGTTCCAGCTGATTCTTCAAGCTTTCATTCTCTGCCATCAGCTGATTCATCCTGGCAGCATCCTCCTCCTTGCTGAGCTGGATCTTGGACAATAGTTCCTGCCTCAGTTGGTTGACCCTCTCAGAGATCAGCTCACAGATGTCATCGGTTGAGAGCACTGGCTGATCTGAGGGTCCAGGCAGGTGTTGAGGTTGTGGCTGGGCAGTTTGGTCCTTGACAACCAAGGCAGTTCGGCTGGCGAGGTAGGCCTTGAGCTTTTCTTCCTCCTTCTTGGCCGCCTCTTCAACTGCGTTGACATCCTCCATGAAGTTAGCATTCTTAGCCAACATATCATCAAGAAATTGAACAGCTCCAGGATTGTTGCACAGCTCCCTGGTGTCTGTTCCTTTGTGGATGCTTTTGTCCAGACGTCGACGGAGCACAGCCACCTTCTGGTTGTAGGCCACCTCCAGGTTCTGGTAGTCGAAGTATACCCTCAGGTTGGATTCTTCGACTTTCAACTTGTCCCAACCATGGATCCTGAGAGTTTCCTCCTTGACGTACCAGTAACTGAATATGACGCTGAACTGGTAGAGCAGTTTCGTCCCGAGTACAGCAAAAATTGGCATTGAGGTTGCCTCGGGGAACATACCGATCAGCTTGCGGAAGCAGTACCCTAGCCTTCCTTCATATTCAGCCAAGATCGCCTGGCGGTTGGCTTCTTCATCAATTGGAGGGGGGTCAATATCGAAGGCAACAGGTTCGATGGTTTCATCAACGTTGGCCAAAGGAATGGTCACAACGTTGGCATCGAGCGAGAGGCTCGGAATATCTGACTGAGGACCAATTGAGAGAACTGGATCCTCTTTGGGTAGAGAGTGGGCTGGCTCGATTGCCTCCTCAGACGCAGGTGGGTTTTCTTGGCTGGCATCAGCTCCAGTCGGACTGTCGTGGGACTCCTCAGATGAAGAAGACTTATCTGAGGAGGAGCTGGATTCCTCCACGTGGATTTTCACTCCCTCAGCCACTTCCTCCTGACGAGGTTGAAGAACAAACCCAGCTGGGTCAACCAACTGGCTTGATTCGGTTGACTCTTTCTCCTCAGCTGGCTTTACCACCACTGGGCTCGTTGTAGATGGTTGAGCCGCTGGCTAGATGATTCGAATCCTGGGCCTCTTCTGGAGGGGTTCCTCCTCTTCTTCTTCTTCATCTTCCTCTTCCTCAGCTACCTTCTCCAGCTGGCGCTTCGCAGGCTTGGACCGAGCAGGGCGGCGAGCTGCTGAGACTGACTCCACAGCTGGCTTGGGGGCACCCTTGGGAGTGTAAACGGCCTCCACAACGTCCCTGGCCTTTTTGGCTGTGGGGAACAGCATCAGCTTGCTGAGCGGCGGGTCCTCACTCCCTTCCCAGGTCAGCTGTTGTCCCTTTGTGGCTTGGAGGATTAGGGTAGAAATTTTTGTGCCGAAGTTGAGTGTCCCCTTGACACTCAACAGCTGCTCTCCGGACTCAGCTGACGTCTCGAAAATTTTCTGCTTCTCCATCAACAGCTGGCTTTCAAGATAGCCCAGCCAGTCGACCTGGTGCTGTTCCTCTAGGGCTTTTTGTAGCTTGAGCTTCGGTCGGCTAATGTCACCGAACGCTCCTCCATACGCGAAGACGCATTTGGATATCACGTCGAAAAGAAGTCAGTGCTTCGGCTTCAGTTTTGTCCTTTGCATGCTCCCCTTCAATGGTTCGGGAACAAGAAGGATTGTTTAAAGGAAAGCATCAGCTTCCTTATCGGAGAAGTTCCCCATCACATCTGTGGCTTCGCGATTTCTGGGGATGATCTTCTCCAGTTCTTTGGATACTTTTATTTCCACGGCGGTGTCTTCTATCGTACGGGAAGAGCTGTTTCGTTGCTTGCACGGGATGATCGTGACAAGCCCGTCTTCTGCAACTCGCTGCAGATTCCTGTAGAAATGTACGACCTGCTTCCTAAGCAACTTGGATGGAGAAAGGGTTGCCCAGTCGAGCAGACGGTGGTCGGAGAGAATGGCGGCGACTGGAGCGAGTTCCGGCGAGGTCAGAGCTGCTCTAGAGAGGATTTGTTCAAAATAAATCTTCGACATCAACATGTCGAAGGATTCCTGGAACGTAGCGGGTTCTGCGGAAACCATCTTCTTGGAAGCTTTAGATTTAGGCGCCATCTCAAAGAGATATATATGCAAAGACGAAAGAAATTCGTTACTGAAAATGGTGAGACAAATTTGGAGAAGATGATGTATAGATTGAAAAGATATGCACGAAATAGTAAGGATATGCAAAGAAGGTAATGATCACTTCATGATATTCTGTATTATATAAGCTTTGACTCGGAAGAGATCAACGGCTGGGGTTAAATGGCGCGAATCCATCAACGGCTGGGATTACGCGATTGTTGGGTATTTTGACTGACGCTCCACGCGCGTGAGTGAGAAGGTGAATAGTTTTAAGGTGTCAGCCCAGTCGCACTATAAAGTAAGGCTATAGGAGTTCAGCCAGACTTTACATTAAATGCGACATGATGGCTTGTTTAGTCTAGCTGACATGTTCATGAATGTTTGAATTTATTTCAAACATTCTCATTTAATATCATAAAACCTTCAGACATAAATGATACCTGCCAGCCGATGTCGAGATCAGCTGTATACCTCAGTTGAGTTCCTCAGTTGCCGCATACCATCAGCTGACTCGAGTTCGTCTGTTCAGCTGACGTCTGATCCATTGTTGCAGCATACCATCAGCTGACTCTAGTTCGTCTGTTCAGCTAATGTTTGATGTCTTCAGTTGGCAATTCGTATCTGAGATTCCCCCTTCATCTGAGCTTCCCCCTTGGATGGATATCTGACTCTTCATCTCGGATGGATCTTCTGCAGCTCGGATGATTCTTTAGCTCGGATGGATTTTCTCCAGCTCGGATGACTCTTCATCCGATGGATCCAATAGTCCAAGTAGATCACACAACATCTTGAACCGGGCTTCAGGTAGAGGTTTGGTGAAAATATCAGCTCTCTGAATCTCAGTTGGAATCTTCTCCATGGACACATCCTTCTTCTCAATATGATCTCGGATGAAATGATGACGAATGTCGATATGCTTTGTCCGAGAGTGGTGAACAGGATTCAGGGAGATAGCTATGGCATTCGAGCTATCACAATGAATTGGAACCTGTCCAGTTGAGACTTCATAGTCTCTCAGCTGTTGCTTCAGCCACAATACTTGCATGCAACAGCTTCCGGCAGCCATATACTCTGACTCGGTTGTGGATGTAGCAACACATGCTTGTTTCTTGGAGAACCATGAAACCAGCTTGCTTCCCATGAATTGACAGTGTCCAGAGATAGACTTCCTGTCCAACCGATCTCCTGCTAGGTCCGCATCTGAGTATCCTGTCAGTTGAATATTGTCGTCAGTTGGATACCACAATCCAACATTAATAGTTCCCTTCAGATACTTGATGATGTTCTTTGCTGCCAACATGTGTGCTTCTCTTGGCTGAACTTGGAATCGAGCACACACTCCAACTGCGTATGATATGTCTGGTCGGCTGGCAGTTAGATATAGCAACGAACCGATGATCCCTCTAAACTGGCTGGCATCTACGAGCTTTCCTTCAGCTCCGGGTTCAATCTTCCAGTTAGTATTCATTGGGATCCTCGTGGTCTTACTTGTCTGCAATCCGAACTTGGTGATGAGCTCCTTTGTATATTTAGACTAATTGATGAAAATTCGTTCTGGTGACTGCTTCACTTGTAATCCAAGGAAATAGTTCATCTCGCCCATCATTGACATCTCGAACTTCTCCTTCATGAGATCTGAGAATTTCTTGCACAATTCCTCTGACTTGGAACCGAAGATGATGTCATCGACGTAGATTTGCACAACAAGTATATCTTCTCCAACTTTTATGGTGAACAGGGTTTTGTCAACTGATCCTCTTTTGAATCCCGAGTTCAGTAGAAAACCACAAAGAGTGTCATACCAGGCCCTTGGTGCTTGCTTTAGACCATAGATAGCTTTCTTCAACTTGTACACTCTTCCATCTCCAGTCTCAAAACCTGGAGGCTGTTCAACATATACATCTTCCTTGATATCTCCGTTGAGGGATGCACATTTCACATCCATCTGATACACTTTGAACTTGTGATGTGCGGCATAAGCTAGAAAGATTCGGATGGCTTCCAGCCTTGCAACAGGCGCGAAAGATTCTTCAAAGTCGATTCCTTCTTATTGGCAGTATCCTTGAGCTACCAACCTTGCCTTATTCCTCACTATGAATCCAATGGCGTCTCTCTTGTTTTTGAAAATCCACTTCAATCCAATCACCTTGACACCATTTGGTCTTTCTACCAACTCCCATACACAGTTGCGTAGAAACTCATTTAGTTCTTCTTGCATGGCTGTTGTCCAGTGAACATAGTTGAGAGCTTCCCCAACATTCTTCGGTTCTGGTACATCAGCTACAAAGCAAGAAATCATGGCAACATCTCCAGTTTGCTCGAACTCCTCTAGAACTGCCAACTCCTCAGCATATTGGGCGTAAGTGTTGGAGTTTTCTTCAAAAGATTCTGGATTTGCAACTCGGCTCCTTGTACGCACACCCTCGGTTAGGTCACCGATGATGTTGTCAGTGGAATGAACTTCATACCATCTTCTGTTGCGTCTTTCTTCTTCTTTCAACTGTGGCTGTTCTGAAATTTGAGTTGGAGTCTTTAGAGCTGGTGATTGATCAGCTGTTGAGTCTGGATCCTCAACATTGGTATTAGGTTGAACCGGACTCGGTTGGGCTTCGGATGCTGATGCAGTTGGAGGAGCATCAGCTGAAGTTCCCCCTTGGGATGTGCTGGGGTCTTCGCACTCATCTTAAGAGGAGTATGGATCCTCATCCACAGTTGCCCAAACCAGTGATTCAGCTAGGATTTTACTAATGTGTGCAGTAGTATTTTTTTGTTGATTATCTATATATATATGTATATATATATAGATGAATCATGAGTTCGTATGTATATACGGTTTATAGTAAGCATGTAGATTAATTAGAAGAAACAAACATTCTCATTCACATCGCATAATCATTTCTTTTGTGCTTTGAATATTCATGCATTTATAGTTATAAATTTATAAATATTTAGGTGCGGCGCGACCAAGACATTAACATTTCCTTGAGTTGCTTGGCTCGATTCTTTTGAAGTGAAATAAGGTGTGGGATCTTTACTTAAACTTTATACCGTTGACTTATTTTATCCTTTTTAATACGATGTGCTTTGCCGTATGTGGTTATTTGACTTTAAGTGTTGAGCGGACCGTGTTAAGTTGTCCATTGACTTGCTCTCACTTGCGTACAATACATTTGATATCACTTGATGAGCAGGACCTGTTGAGTTGTCCATTGACTTTGCTCTTACTTATTGACGCCCTGTACGTTGACATTTAGTGTTGAGTGGACCGTGTTGAGTTGTCCATTAAGTTGCTCGCACTCCTTGTTGCGTATTATTTGACTTTGATTTTCACTATGTGCATCTGTTTTATTAAATTGGACAATATCTGGTATAACTGTCCACACTAAGTATATTCGCGTATACTTATTCCCAAACTTAAATTTTTCAGGTAACTGAAGTCGGAGGCGTGGACGTGTCGAATGACGAGTTAAAATAAATAGGAATTTATTTTGGGTTCCTAAGACTTTAAATTCTATATTCTGCATTTACTTTATTTCTTTTCGTACTTGTTGCATGAGATGTACGTGGGATTTTCACCATCTTTTGGTTAAATAAAATATTTCGTCTTCTTTCAACTAAGTTAATTATTATTCTTTATTCAAAGAAAAAAATATTCATATTTCCGCTGTAAATATTCTTTAAAATATTAAATATTCTTTTAAATATTATTTTAATACCTTAATTAGATTAGGGTGTTACATTATAGTATCAGAGCGAGGATACCGTTCTGTAGACCTCTTAAAATAAAATTTGAGTATAAGTTAATAAGTTAAGTGTCAATTGTTATTGGACCGCTACGCATTCCGGTCTCAAGGTAAAGTGTTTTGAAGTTATTGTAAATTTTGGGGTGAATTTAATTGCGCAATAAATTGAGAGTTGTTACTAGATTGTGATTATTGAAATTTTATGTGTAATTTATAAGTGTTTGATTGTCTGGAAAAAAAAATTGCTTTGAACATAGTCCTCGAAGTTAGTATAACTTAGAAATACCTTTTTACTCTTGTCCCTTTATTTATTTTTTTCTCTTGGGTGGTGGAATGCAAGTAGTGTCTTTTCGCTATTAGAACGTTTAATTTTCTTTTCCTCATGTATTTCTGTAAGTTGGCCTAGTTAGTAATCGTTAAAATTCGATGTTGCGTAAGGCGCACGCTTGCGATCTTCTAGTCCGAAAATTCTAGACCAAATGATAACGGATAAAATATAATGGGAGAACTCTTGAACGCCATTAGAGGCTATGTGAATGAGCAAATCACAAACACACATTATCAAGAATCAACAAAGCGAACAAGCACCAGCTTCGAAAGCCACTAGTGTGGTAGTGAAGCAGTTTTCTTATAATCCACCTCGATACAATGGTCGTGATAGACCCCTCATTGCGGAAGAAAGCTTGGAAGAGTCGGACCGAATCTTCACTCACATTGGTTGTGATAATAAACATTTAGATGTGGGACGCTAGTGGAAGAGTTTTTACCTAACCTTGGATGTCGAGGACATACCGTTGCTGACACGGACTTTTTTTTTCCGAAATGTGGTTGTGGACAAATACTGTTCTAGTGCTTTTCTCGAGAAGAAGGAGGATGAATTTTATGGACTTCAGCAAGGAGACTCCACCATTGAAGAATATCAAAGAAAATTTCATAAGCTTGCTGGCAGCGCACATGATAACAAACTTTAAGTGATTTAGTTAAGTGTGCTGAAAGAGTTGGGTTAACTCTAGGTGTCGAGGTTCCACCAAAAGCTGGTGAATAATCTTGCAAAGAGAACATAGGACAATTGAAACCAAGGAAAAGGTTGGTTTCAAAGCATGAAGGAAAGGTTTGGGAAATGTGAGCAATGTTGGAAGTGGCTCAAGTTCTAGAGCTGCACCAAACACTGGAGCACCCGGGCTTAAGGCGTTGTGTCCTAGATGTGAGAAGCGACATAATGGAGAGTGTTTAATGGGCATGGGAGCTTGCTATTACTGTGACGAGAAGGGATACAACTACCATAATTGTCCGAGGAGGCAAGATAATGGGCCAAGAAATGGAAGAAGCAAGGGACCTGAGAGAAAAGGGAATGCTCGTTTCTTTGCCTTAGCTCAGCAAGAGGCGGACAAGGACAGTGACACGATGACTGGTATGTTGTCTATTCTTGGAACTGCCGTTGTAGTTGGTTTGATTCTGGAGCTTCTCATTCTTTTATTTTATCCAAGTTGTGTCGCATGAAGAATATTGCCTGCGAAGTAGAGAACCTAGCTTTGAATATAAGTATCCCTTCAGGCAATAGTCTAAGTATCAATCGAATTGTGCGAGACCTTAAATTGGATTTTGGGAGTAGAGAAGTAGGAGCCGACCGGTACTGCATAGACATGCAAGATTTTGACGTGATTCTTAGCATGCATTGGTTAATTCAATACTATGCGACGATCAAGTGTCGAGAGAGAGAGGTGGCATTTGAGATACCAAACGAAAAGAAGTTCACCTTCTATGGAGCAAGAGTTGGATAAGCACCGATTGTAATATCAGCTATGAAGGCTATGAAGATGTTAAAGAAAGGCAGGTGTCAAGGTTATTTGGTCAGTATAGTTGGCATAGAAGAAGATGGACCGTCGATCGAAAAGGTGCCAGTTATGCGTGATTATGGAAACGTCTTCCCCGAAGAGTTGCTGGGATCACCTCCAAATAGGCAAGTGGAATTTACGATCGACCTTATGCCAGGCGCAGCACCTGTGTCAAAAGCACCATATAGAATGGCACCAAAGGTTGCAAGAGATGAAGGTACAAATACAAGAGCTCTTGGACTAAGGGTACATACGACCAAGTGTATCTCCATGGGGAGCACCAGTTCTTTTTGTAAAGAAAAAGGATGGATCGATGCGTATGTGCATCGATTATCGAGAATTGAATCGTCTCACGATCAAGAATCGATATCCTTTGCCAAGGATAGAAGACTTGTTCGACCACCTGAGAGGAGCTGGTGTATTTTCAAAGATCGATTTGAGGTATGGATATCACCAATTGAAGGTGAGAGAGTGTGATATACCAAAGACGGCTTTCCGTACGAGATACGGCCACTATGAGTTTATAGTGATGCATTTTGGTTTGACAAACGCACCAGCCGTATTTATGGATTTGATGAATCGGGGTTTTCTCCCATATTTGGACAAGTTCGTCATAATATTTATTGATGACATTTTGATTTACACTAAGGACAAAGAGCAACATAAGGAGCACCTCAGAATTTCCTAGAGATCTTAAGAAAGGAGAAATTATATGCGAAGTTTAAGAAGTGTGAGTTTTGGTTGGACCGAGGAGTTTTTCTCGGACATGTAGTAACGGCTAAAGGAATTGAAGTAGACCCAAGCAAGGTGGAGGCCGTTAGTAATTGGAAGGCACCTACTAATGCGGGCGAAGTTAGAAGTTTTTTTGGACTCGCAGGCTATTATCGAAGATTCATTGAGGGATTTTCGAAAATAGCGGGACCAATGACTAACTTGACAAAGAAGGAGACGAAGTTTGTTTGGACTGAAAGGTGTGAACAAAGTTTTCAAGAGTTGAAGCGTAAGTTAACCATGGCTCCGGTCTTAACTATCCCTGATGGTTCTGGAAACTTTATCATCTACACCGATGCGTCGTTGTAAGGCTTTGGCTGTGTATTGATGCAAAATGGAAAAGTTATTGCATATGCCTCGAGACAATTGAAGAAGCATGAGCTTACGTACCCCACTCACGATTTGGAGTTAGCAGCGGTGGTACACGCACTTAAGATTTGGAGGCACTACTTGTATGGTGGTAAATGTGAGATATATACCGATCATAAAAGTTTGAAGTACTTCTTCACTCAAAAGGAACTCAATATGAGACAAAGAAGATGGTTGGAGTTGGTGAAGGACTACGATTGTACAATACTGTACCACCCCGAAAAGGCCAATGTGGTGGCCGACGCCCTCAGTAGAAAGGGTGAAGGACGTCTCAATGCGATGATCACTGAAGAAGAAGTTCTTGCAAGAGAATTTGAAAGGCTGGGTGTTGAAGTGGTGACCCCGACTGCTAGAAAGGCTATAATGGCTGCTTTGATTGTTCAACCTACTTTGAGAGATCGAATCAAGAAAGCCCAAGAGACCAATGAGTTCTTGCAAAAGATCAAGGGTCGGAGAATGAATGGGGAGTTGACAGATTTCTCAATCTCGGAAGATGGGACACTAGTCTTTGCAAATAGAATATGTGTGCCCAAGGATAAAGATCTGATAAGAGAGATATTGGATGAGGCGCATCGTACTCCATACACCGCGCATCCTGGTAGTACCAAGATGTACCAAGATCTTCGAAGGACATTTTGGTGGAGAGGAATGAAGAGAACTATAGCCGAATATGTTGGGAGATGCTTGACGTGCCAAAAGGTTAAAGCGGAACACCAACGGCCTGCAGGATTGCTAGTTCCGTTAACGATCCTCGTGTGGAAATGGCAAAGAGTTACAATGGATTTTGTCGTTGGACTTCCGAAAAATGTGAAAGGACATGATGCCATTTGGGTGATTGTGGATTAGCTTACTAAATCAGCACATTTTCTGCCCGTGAGAATGACGTTTTCGATGGATCGATTTGCGCGATTGTATGTGGATAATGTTGTGAGATTACACGGAGTGCCTGCTTCAATTGTATCTGATCGAGATCCAAGATTTACATCCAAATTTTGGAGGAGTTTGCACGCAGCAATGGGAACCAAATTGAATTTCTCTACTGCATACCACCCTCAAACGGACGGCCAATCCGAAAAAACTATCCAGACATTAGAGGATATGTTGCGAACTTGTGTGATCGACATTGGAGGCGATTGGGAGACTCACTTACCTTTAATTGAGTTGGCCTACAATAATAGTTATCAGCAAAGCCTTGGTATGGCTCCCTTAGAAGCACTCTATGGAAGAAAGTGTAGGTCGCCGTTATATTGGGACGAAGTTGGAGAAAGGAAAATGTTGGGCTCCAAAATTGTCGAGAAAACTGTGAAAGTTGTTGAAAGGATTAGAGAGAGAATTAAGGCGGCCCAAGATCGGCAAAAGTCTTATGTCGACAAAAGAACAATAGAGTTGTACTTTGATATTGGTGAAAAAGTTTTTTTTCTCAAGGTGACACCAATGAAGGGAGTTCTAAGTTTTGGAAAGAAGAGGAAGTTGAGGCCTCGTTTTATTGGACCATTTGAGATTGTGGAGAGAATAGGGGACGCAGTCTATCGTCTAGCTTTATCCCCCGAAACTTTTTGTCGTCCATAATGTGTTTCACGTGTCGATGCTCCGAAAGCACTTGCATGACCCTAGCCACGTGGTTCACCATGAAGATCTTCAAATAAGCAAGGACTTGCCATACGAGGAAGGATCAAGTGCTATATTTCATCTGAAAGTTCACGTTCTTAGAGGCCAACAAATACCTTTAGTCAAAGTTCAATGGACTAGACATGGACCCGAAGAGGCTACATGGGAGCGTGAGGAAGATATCTTAACTCGTTATCCTAACCTAGCACCAAGTAAGTTTAATTTCGAGGACGAAATTTTCTCTTAGTAGGTAGGGTTGTAACAACCCGTTTCCATATCCCTTTTTATTTCATTTTAAATATGCGAAATTTATTTCTCTTGATATTTAAATACGAAAATTTATTACTCGAGTTATGATGTAGTCTCAATCGTGCCCTAAATAAGATAAAATATTATAAGGCTTTAGTTATATTTAAATTAAAGGGTACCAACTTTGAGCATGTGCACGAGTATTCATACATATGATCTGCATATTTAACCATAACCTTAAATGAAAATGTATATCTAAAAGAAAAACTTATTTTTATTACAAAATCTTTGAAGTTCAAATAACAAAGTGTATTACTACTTGTTTATTCGGAAATGTGATAAGTATTTTTAAGAGGAACTTATTAGTCAATTTTCTTAATATGGAAGAGTTCCCCCAAATCATGTTTTCTTCTGGCAAAATAAAATAAAATATCAATCATGCAAATCATCATCTATTTCAATTAAACTAATTTGAAAAGAATTCGTAAGAAAACCCTAATCTTCCTAACTATAAAAAGGCAGTCTCTTTCAGATCTCTTCCTTTTCTTTTCTACGCCGAACAAAAAAAAAAAAAAAAAACTCCTATCCAGAAACTTAAAAATATTTCTCTTTGCGTTTTCGCGACTAAGATTTCGAAATAAGGTACCTTCATCCTCATGTTTGCTATGTTTATTTTAATTACCTTCTAATTCTGATTTTCTGCATGGCATACTCATCCTTACTGACACATATATTCTATTCTTTCGAATCAGCATACTAGAGAGCATGCATCTAGGTATTTTTTTTTTATTGCTATCTATTGGTTATTTGAATTAATAAAAATATCATGTGCTTAATTTCCTTCATCTATTTATTTATCTTTCTTTTATAATAACACCTTATGTTTTGGAATTTGAACCCGTCGAGTTGTAGTAAGATCCAAAAATATATATATATACTTTAAAGATATTATTTATTTGGTTCAAACTCTTGGATATAATTAAACTTTGAATATACTAAGTGCCTGAATGTATATTAGTAGGTACGTAGGTTTCTCTAAAGGTATAAATTAAACTAATTTGAAAGTAGTTGACATATGAATAATTAATATACATATATTCGTAGGACTATACCTTATTTAAAATATATATATATATATATATATATATAAATATATATAATAATGTGTGTGTTTCAGTTTTTGCTTTCAAAATATGACAAGATACTTTTGATAAATATTTTTAATCATTCAATTAGTAGTTAATAAATTTTTGAAGTGGTACTATATAGCTAGTGAATCCAATGACGTGTGCGCGACGTAAGTATAGATAGGAAGAAAATGAGAGTGGTTTCAAAACTTTAATTTTACCTTATTGCATCTATATGTTTTGCAGATTCAATATTTGTTTTGGATAATTATTCTTCTTTTGAAAATGTTAAGCAAACCGAAATTTAGCCTTATCTATTAACTGATGTTCGTCAGCTATGTGTTAAATTTCGGAAGTGAATCAGTAATTCAGTTTAACAAGTCATGACTAGGTCTTTTAAGTAGATATGAATATACAACCTTTATAAATGCCAAAAATTAATAGTATATTATATTTTTTTTATAGGTGATCTAGGATTTTACTAATGTGTGCAGTAGTATTTTTTTGTTGATTATATATAGATAAATCACGAGTTCGTATGTATATATGATTTATAGTAAGCATGTAGATTAATTAGAAGAAACAAACATTCTCATTCACATCGCATAATCATTTCTTTTGTGCTTTGAATATTCATGCATTTATAGTTATAAATTTATAAATATTTAGGTGCGGCGCGACTAAGACATTAACATTTCCTTGAGTTGCTTGGCTCGATTCTTTTGAAGTGAAATAAGGTGTGGGATCTTTACTTAAACTTTATACCGTTGACTTATTTTTTTTTTTTAATACGATGTGTTTTGCCGTATGTGGTTATTTGACTTTAAGTGTTGAGCGGACCGTGTTAAGTTGTCCATTGACTTGCTCTCACTTGCGTACAATACATTTGATATCACTTGATGAGCAGGACCTGTTGAGTTGTTCATTGACTTTGCTCTTACTTATTGACGCCCTGTACGTTGACATTTAGTGTTGAGTGGACCGTGTTGAGTTGTCCATTAAGTTGCTCGCACTCCTTGTTGCGTATTATTTGACTTTGATTTTCACTACGTGCATCTGTTTTATTAAATTGGACAATATCTGGTATAACTGCTCACACTAAGTATATTCGCGTATACTTATTCCCAAACTTAAATTTTTCAGGTAACTGAAGTCGGAGGCATGGATGTGTCGAATGACGAGTTAAAATAAATAGGAATTTATTTTGGGTTCCTAAGACTTTAAATTCTATATTCTACATTTATTTTATTTCTTTTCGTACTTGTTGCATGAGATGTACGTGGAATTTTCGCCATCTTTTGGTTAAATAAAATATTACATTTTCTTTCAACTAAGTTAATTATTATTCTTTATTCAAGAAAAAAAAATATTCATATTTCCGCTGTAAATATTCTTTAAATATTAAATATTCTTTAAAATATTATTTTAATGCCCTAATTAGATTAGGGTGTTACATCACCAATCTCCCTGCTTTACTCGACGCTGCCTCGTTGGTCGACTTTATTCTCTTTCTTTTTGCAAACCTCGAGTATTTAAATTTTTAGAGTGTTGTAATTGTGGGTTGCAATTATGAAAATTGGGTTTATTCGAATTCAAGATGCTTCTCATTTAATTTCCTTGGTTTTTTTGTTACATAAATTTGACTTGTGGCCTCGTTCTTGATTTTGTAATTTGGATAGTTATGGAGATTTATTTATGTAATTCATACGAGGGGTGTGGATATGTTACCTCAACTTTTTGAGTTTTCCCTAGGGCGAAAATAGAAAATTTTGTCATAATGAATGTACTTGTATATATGTTAAATAGGATGCATTTAAAAATTTTTTAGTTAAAAACAAAAATATGATAATGCAAGACTAGATAACTCTTTTTTTGAACAGTATGCAAGACTATATAATTGATTAAAGGCTTAAATCCCTTGCAATAATTGGGATTCCGATCCAAAATCAAATAGAAAGTGACTTCGACAACAAGTTCGGATAATCTACCTTTCGCAAAATGGCTTGATTTCTCTCCTTCTTCTTGAGCCTCCTGCAACAAAGCCGTAACACTGGAAAATGACTCTTGTGTCGGTCCGACGATCAAATTAGAAAATACTCTCTCCGTACCCGAAAAAATGCTCTATTGATAGTTGTGCACATGTATTAAAAAAGTTGGTAAAGTTGTTATGAGTTGAGTAAAAGTTAAATAGTAGGGATAGTGGTATTGACAAAAATGTAGTGATACTGACAAAAGGTAATGATAAAGTTGTTAGGTGGTGTGTCCATCAATGACAAATGAGTGTAAATAAATGAGATTCTTTAGGGTATATAAGTCCATAAAGTGAAATGAGACATTTTTTGGTGTACACTTTAAATATGGTAAGTAGGACATTTTTCCGCGTACGGAGGGAGTATGAGAAAGAAGAAAAAAGATTTTAGCTAATGGTGCTTTTACTTTGGTGGAAAATTTTCCATTGAAAAATAATGGATAAGAAAAAATGAGAAAATATTAACACTTTCATCATTTTCTTATCACGTATTTACTAGGATGAAAAAGAAAATTATCACATGATCCCTCTCACCCCTTCCCCATTTTTATGCCTTTTATCTATTAGAAAATATTTTCACATTTAAAGCTAAGGATAATATTATCCAACATAGAGAGAAAAATAGTGAAAAAGAGTTGTCCGAAAAAAATTTCCAACTTGCCTGCAAAAAGTTTTCCATCACAATAAACATGTAAAAAGGATGAAAAAAATGAAAATTTTCGTTTTCCACCCTTTTACATCAAAGTAAATACACCCTAAGAGAAAAAGTGAGGTATAGAAAACTCATCTATTCTGAATGAATAAGCCCCCCTATTTGTATGCGTAGTGTACTGAGGTTAGATCGGTCCTTTATTGTCGGATGGTAAGGGTAAATTCGTCCATATCTATAGCTTTTATTTCCATGTTTTAACATTTTTGTTATCTACTGTATCTTTTATTTTTAATATTATTGAATTACGATATTATATACGAATATGAATACAAATAACGATATACGTAATACATTAATTGTATAATTACATATTTTTATAAATTTTATTTGTTCTTTATAAATAATATGCATTTATGTATCACTATGAATTAGTTTATGCATCACTTTATACTATTTAATGCATTACGATTTTGCACTGTATAAATAACGAAAATTACTATTCTAATCCTACTTAAGTAAAAGACACGGAATTGACCAAAAAAAGCAGATTTGACCAACTAATTATGAGATTAAATTATATCCATTAATCTTACAGAATGGATGGCTAAGATTGATTTCTAGTTCCTATATAAAATGTGATTCCTATATGATCTTATACCTATATATATATCTCTGTGTGTGTGTGTGTTTTGTTCTATAATATAGATAGGTATATAAATATGATTCTATATTTCTAAGCCAGCCATTTTGGACTCTGGTCAAGGGCTATCGGTTGGGCCAATTTGGAGTATTAATATTTTCTATTTATGTGTGTCATTTTGAGTATAAAGTTTTTTTAGGCTCGTAAGTTTAGATAAGTTGTAATAGAAGGATAAATTATTACAGATTTGCAATAATAGGACAATATATATTTAAAAAATTCGGCAATTGAAGAATAAATTTAAGTTCGATTAGACTGAATTACACATTTTTCTCAGCCCGATGCTTAGCTACGTAGTACATAAGCAAAGAAAATAAATTGGTTAGACATTATCGTGATATAAAATCAAAATTTATATTGTATTTTGTGCAATATTTAGCTTAAACTTCTAGCCATTTTATGAGATTAATTTGGTCATAATTTTAAACTTGACAATGTGGAGAATATTCTACTTTTAGAATCAAAATGTTATGTGTCAGTTTAGTCTCATTTACCTTACTTTAAATCTTTAATTTTTTATATTGTTTGTGTTTGTACAGTTTGGATCTTGCTTCCAATTAATCAAGTTGGGTTCAAGTGTATTTGCTAAATAGTTTTTGTTGGCAATATTGGAGTTTTAAGAATATTATTTGGTTTGTGATGATTACGAGAATGCAAAAGTTAATACTACATCTAGCTATGTAGCCATCGGGCTACTTAAATCATGCCATATGGAAAAAATGTGTAATTTAATCCGATTAAGCTCAAATTTGCCCTTAAATTGCCGAATTTTTTAAATATTGTCCTACAATTGCAGGCCCGCAAATATTTGTCCTTCTATTGCAACTTGTCCAAATCATTGTATTACTAAAAGAAAAACGATTCTTACTTTGAAAAAATTCTATGTGGCACCCTTTATATTCCTCCATTCATATTTATCTAAATTCTCAAATTTTTGAATTTTTAAATGTAAAATAATAGATTTTAAATATCTATACTAAAATCTTATGTCCCACATCGGTTTCTCAATGAAACTCCACATATTGAAAAACCTATAAATACCTAGAATCAATGTGTATTTTCTCTTTGTTTTGCTCCATCAGTTTTATTTGGCCAATTTATTTATTAATCGGCTGAATAAATAACTATATTTTATAGTTTAATTTAATTTAATTTGATCAATTTATTAATTGGCCGAATAGATAATTATATTTTGTAGGAGTTTTATTTGGCCAATTTGTTTATTAATTGGCCAAATAAATAACTGCTATATTTTTATAGTTTAATTTAATTTAATTTGGTTAATTTATTAATTGGCCGAATAGACTATTATTTTTATTAGAGAACCAATTTCTTAGTTAACAGAATAAATGGTTCCAAAATAGTTTGGATAATTTATTGGTTGACCGAATTAAATTTAGAAATAGTCTAATATTTTTTATTTAATTTGATAAAAAATACTTTCTCCGTCCCACATTACTTGTCTCATTTGCTCCCGGCACGGAGATTAAGAAAAAAGAGATTAGATATAAAGGGTAAAGTGATATAAAGTATTTTTGATTTAACATAAAGTGATATAAAGTGGTTTTAAAGTGATATAAAATGAATAAAGTGATTTCTTAATTATTTACTTAAATGGAAAGTGTTGGGAAATTTAAGTAAAAGTTTTGATTGATTCCAAAACCAACTGACCCCAACCGAGTAGATGTTGCCAGATCCTAAGGTCAGTAGTTAGGCTCGCTGTTTGAGCGTTGTTAAGATTTTATCTTTACAGGTCTCCAGCTGAAGACGGCAACAAGGCTTCACTCGGATAGAACATCAGTTGTGAGGAACACAACTGAGCGTTCATCATATTAAAAAGGGGGAAGTTACGTTCAAGTGTCAGTTCGATAGTTGAGCATACAGATGCAAAAATCGACTAAGTATTCAAAGGAAGAAGTCTCAAGAGATAGAACATCAGTTGTAAGGAAAACAACTGAGCGATCATCAGATGAGAAGCAGTATGGGAGAAGAGAACATCAGATGAAAGGAAATCATCTAAGCGTTCAAACCCAACTGAGAAGATACAAGGAAGACAACTGAGCGTTCAGCTTCCGAACATCAGTTGTATATTTCAACCCAGAAGATTAACAGCTTGAAGTTGAAGTCAGCTGAGAGTTCAACTGTTAGTAATCAGTTAGAACATCAGCTGGAGAACAAGTTAGTTGAAGATCGAAAGTCTTAACCGACCACTCCTTGCTGGAAGTCTGTTGTTAAGATTTGAATTTCAAAAAGGAAGTCACGTGAGGGTTTGACCGTTCAGTCATTACCCCATTTGGCCCAACACAAGGCTATCTCAGATGGAAAGCAGAAGAGCACAGATGCCATATCGGGAAAGTCTGCAGAGATGAGAGACAAGCCATCGCTTTCAAAGAACAGAGATCAACGGCTCCTCCAACGGCTAGTTGACTCTCTCCGCCTATATATAGAGGCCTTCATTCATTCGAAAAGGAGACAAGACACACACGCGAGAACAAACCAGAGAGCGAAAGAAAGAGCTATATTCTTCACGAGTTGAACTGCATTCAATCTCTTAGAACATCACTTGTTGAGAGTTCTAGAGTTAGTTAGTTTTTGTGTCTTTAGATCGAACCTTGAGAACATCACTTAGTGAGAGTTCGTAGAGTGTTAGATCATAGCTCACTTCGTGTTCGAGCTTTTAGTTGGAACCCCATTTTCTTTCACCTGAAAAGGTTTTAGGATCCTACTCTTCCTGCAACTGAGTAGATAGGTTGTTTAGTACCCGAAAACTAAACTGTAAGGTTGATAACTACCCGCAAACTTATCCTTAACGGTTGCTCAGCCCGCGTAAGTTGAGTGGTTTGTCCAGAAGAACTTGGACAGAGTTGTGTGGACTCACAACTCCCCGTGGACGTAGGAGGTTTCTCCGAACCACATAAATTTCTGTGTGCTTGAGTTTATTCTTCAGTTATTTCCTACAGTTTCAACTGTCCTTCTAACCAGCATACAAACTGATCTTAGCATTCTTAACTGTCTTGGTTCTTGACCAACCGTGCATAAAAGCGTGAGTTAATTTTAACGAGTTAATTTCACCACATTCCGCACAGCACATCACTTCCAACCGAGTGTTTCTTACTCGGTTGTGATTCCAACTGAGCTTCCTTACTCGGTTGAGATAATTTTTAGGGGGTTGTTTTAAAAAGTTGCATCTGGTGTATTCCCTCCCCCCCCATACACCAGAACTCGTTTCGGGACCATCAGAAAGTGAGACAAGTAGAGTGGGACGCCTAAAATAGAAAGTGGGACAAGTAATGTGGGACGGAGGGAGTACTAAATAATTTCTAATTTGTCAATTAATTATGTAGACGGGCCAATTCCCAACTGACGGGTACCTCAACTCGGGATCCTATGTGACACATTTTCATTCTTTATTCTTATTAATTTTAAAATTTTTATTTTATTCATTTTTTTCATGTATTTTCTAAAATCTAGAATCGTCACGAATCAATTCTGACCCGAAATCGTGGCGGTAGACGAGCCAATTTCCAACCGACACTCGAGAAATTTTTCATTTTATGTTCTTTTTCCCATGTATTTTTTAAAATCTATAATCGTTATCCATGAAATAATTTTTACATT
This sequence comes from Schizonepeta tenuifolia, assembly GCA_029490685.1. Classification (NCBI taxonomy): domain Eukaryota; kingdom Viridiplantae; phylum Streptophyta; class Magnoliopsida; order Lamiales; family Lamiaceae; genus Schizonepeta; species Schizonepeta tenuifolia. The sequence continues at coordinate 23,515,429 of CM055960.1, read as the reverse complement.
ATTTGTAGTTGACTTTCCAGCTTTGCATAATTTATAATTTTAATTAACGAATATTACTATACGATTAAGGATGATAATGAATATTACAATCATTATTTTTATTATAATTATAAATTACGCACTTATAAATCAGAGTCATGGTCAACGGGCCAGTTCCGACGCAAAACTGTGGCGGTAGACTAATATACGGATTTTTTTTCAGAAAGGAACACAAATGACTAATTTTTTAATCGGATTTTAAATAAGTACGAGTATATAAATTTCAAACAAGTTTGAAAATAATCCTAAACACATCATCTCAAATTGTTTGATTAATCGTCTCCGTTGGAAAATGTAGAATATATAGGAAAATTAGCAGAAAAATTACTAACGATTTATCAACGAGTCAATTCCGATCAATAATCATGCGTGTAGATGGGCCAATTCAGTACTTGCGGGACAACTTTTTTTTTAATATATTATATAATTTTGAACTCATAAAATTAAGAATATTTACGGTCAACTTTTATCTTATATAACTAAATAATTTTCTGAATCACAATCATTCCACATAAAGTTTTGTAAAAAGGAAAAACTACCAAGTACATAGTGAAACAATTCTTGAAGTTCTATTCTCAGATAAAAAAGTTATTCTCAAAGCTGGTAAAAAAGAAAATGAATGTCATCATTTATTTTTCTATGAATATATTTGGAAGATGATTATTTATATAATACATGTAATACCCCGAGCTTTTATAAGTCCTTGAGTGCGTTTTAAATGCGTTTATATATTTTATTAACGTGCCTTGAGTGATAAAATTTTTCAAGGAATAATTTTTTTCAAAAATGACCAAAATGCCCTTGTGTGTTTAAATGTGATTTTTCTCGTTTCGATTATTCGAATCGAGTATGTGATGTATTAATTGAGTTTATTTCTATAAGTTTGAGCATGAATATGACTTTCGGAGAATTTCGGAAACCTTTACTTTTCAGTGAATAGTAACAAAAATCGAGAAAATACTATTCACCGACGAACTCAGAATTTAATCTAATTAGTGTCTTTTAAATATAGAATTAATTCTAAGACCTTTGAGACAATTTAGAAGCTCATCCGAGATCATATGAGAGAAATTCTAAAAGTTTAGTTCTTAATGGATAAATTAACCGAGCAATTTTAGGTTTTTCTTCGTTATTTGGATTTTTAACCTAAAAATTAGATATTCGGAATCCTTGATTTATTTCGTGAGACATGAGATAGGGTTGAGGTGTTTTCGATGTCGAAAATGGGTTGAGGAGAGTTTAGAGCGGTTTTCAGTATAAACGGATTAATACGGATATATTCTACCGGAAAACTTTTTCATTCGGGGAAAATTATATCAGTTAAAAATTAAATAATATCTCTCTCCTTCTCTCTCCCCCTCACACCGACATATACTCTCTCTCTCCCTAGGTGTAACCTATTTTCTACTCTATGAAGAATCTAATTATTACATTCTATTAACCTTACCATTTTACTTCATTTCCTTAGCTAAGGATAAGAGATAAGTTCATCTATCATTCATCTCTCTCAAACTCTCTCTTCCATCGTGTGTATCCAAAGAGAAATGAAGAAAAATATTCTCTCCCCAATCTCTCTCCCTCCACCGTAACATACACACACACACATAGAGATGCAAAAACTCCATTGAAGATCAAGTTATTAAGCCTTCAAACTCCAACAAGATCTTCATCATCTTCATTCCATGAAACCCTATTTAGAGGTAAACAAATTCATCAAGTTTTGAGTTCAATTCCAAAGCAAATCATCTCTCTTTTTTCTTCTAAATTTTCGGCACTCATAGCCCTAGAAGAGGTGATTAATTTTGTTCTATTTTTCTTGAGGTTCAAGATGAGATCCTCCATAGAAAATCCAAGCTAAAGATTTGAGCCTTCAATTCCTTCATTTTCGGTCCAAACAAGATCAAGGGGAGAGCTTATATTTAAATCGTTTAAAGTATGTTTATTCATTTGATTACTTGTATATATGTAATCCCTAATCTCTAAAGAAAAGAAATATGCATATTTTAATTTATGCTTAGGCAAACTAGGGTTTGAGATGTGATGATCAAAGTGAGGAAATTATTAGGAAATCGAACCCTAGGAATTAATCTAAGAAGTAAAAGAGAAAAGAGAAATAAAAACCCTATGAAAATAATAAAAACCGAAAAATAGGGAAGAAAGGAGAAAAATCGATTTTCATGATTTCTTGATGATATACGGTTTATATGTGTATATGAATATGTTTGGAATAAGATTTATGCATGAGAAATTTGAGAAAAATCTTTGCCCTAATTTCTATGTTAAAACCGTGAGTAGGAGTATGTGAAGGAGAATTTGATCTAGTTTGTTATTTGATGATTTAATGATGTTATGAGCATGATATGATAGAAATGATGATTTAATTTATTATGTTGTTATGTGAGAAAAATCGAAATATATATATTTATGGAGCGAAATAAATCTTGATGATTTTTGGTAGTTTTGATGATTTTGATGTTATGAATGTGTTTGTGTTTGATTTGGAATATTAGATGTCCAATAGGAATTTTTGAATGCCTAGTGTGTGTTCTAGGTGTTCTTGATGAATTTTTGAAGATTTAAATGTGTGTTCCTGGTGTTCTTGGTGAGAATTATGAAGATTCGAAGATTAATATAATTAATCTTAAAATAAATTAAATTAATTATTTAATTAATAAAATAATTCGAAAATTATTAGATTAAAATTAAATAAAAAATAAAATGAAAAATTATTAAATTAATTATGATGCATGAAATTGAAAAAAAAAATAAAGAAAAATAATTCTTTGTTAAATAATTAGAATTTAAGAGGAGAAATTAAGTGAGTTAAATAATAAAAATTAAAAGAAATAATAATTGAGAAATAAAGAGGAGTTAGAGTTAAGAAGATAGAATTAAAAGTTGAGTATAAAATTTAAGACGAGTTAGTCGAGGTTAGTCGTACAATCGAACGAGAAATAATAATAATTTAATCTTAAGTTGAATAAATTCTCTTTTAAAGAGAAAAATACTTGTAGAGTCGAGCATATGAAGTTAAATAAAGAGTTAAGTTGAGCTTAGATAATTAAATAATAATTTACGAAGAGATAAGCCGAGTAAGAAAATCTTATGAGTAAGGATCGAGTAAGAGTTATTCACTAAAATAATAAAATCGAATTAAAAGAGTTTTAAATATTTAATTAAATAAGAAGTGTTAGAAAAACGAGAGAAAACTTAACAAGAGTCGTTTTAATATGAGAATCGAGTTTATTAAATAGTGAGTGTATAAGTGTTTGTATGATTGCTAACGCTTGAGTGATATTAATTGAATTTGCTTTTCAAATCTTTTAATTTGAAATAAGACGATGAAGTTATCAAGTTTTGAACTTTAAGTTAAAAGTCGAGTTTTCATAGAATAAAGAAAACGAGAATTTTATTAAAGAAAACGAAATTCTAAGAGTCGAGTTATAAATAGAAAACGAATTTCTATTAAGTATAGAAAATAAGAGTTTAATTGAGAATAAGAAAAGAGATATAATAATTATATAAGATAAGAGTACGCATACGAGTATGTGTACGTAGTTGAGGAAAGACGACATATTTGAAATAATGTCGTATTTTAAGTCGAGAAATGTTAAATGACTATTTGAAATTTTAAATTCAAAGTACTTATTGTTTGAACTTTTGTTTAACTTATTATGCTTGATTGAACCTATGTGCTTGAGTGAAATATTTATATTTCGTTTATGATAAAATGACTTGATTAATTGTTGAGAATGCTTACATGTGACGTGATTGATTTGAGATGACGTTAGTTGAATCAAGAATTCGAGAAAGAATTCGAGTAATATATCCGAGATAAATAATATTTCCTTAATTAGTGAGAAATGCTAAAGTAGAAATGACTTAGAAACGAGAATGTGAGACGAAGTGTCTAGTAACCGAGAAAAGTCGACGAACCAAAAACGAGAAAGTCGAGAAAAGATATTGACTTAGAAAAGATAAAATATTTTAGAAAGGACCTGAGTCAAATAGAAGTCCTTCAGCCGAGACAAACATCTACTTTACGTCTTTCGCGTCGAGAGTCTTATTCTTTATTCAATGTTAAATTGTGAAGGATCGAGCGGGACAGAAAAGTAGCGAGGACAGTCAAAAGAGTAAGCCGCCTAGCTAGTTCTTCGGAAGTCAGGCGGGCTTTTCTAAAACCAAAACTCCGATGAATGCTATTATTGATTATTAAGTATTATTATGTGAGTTTTTTTTTTAAATTCAATTGACTTGCCGTTTTTATGTGAGTTTGGTTTGCTATATCATCTGCTTGAGATATTATTTGCCCTGTGAAAGACAGGAACTCACGTGCGGTATTTCAATTGTTTGAGATGACTGTGAGCTTTACTTCGGTTTAGCCGGCCACAGTGTTTGAGAAGGATGCCTACTTCTCGACACAGAGAGGGAATGTGGTAGATGATACATGCTTGTTTGAGAATATATATTATGTTTTGACTGCGCAATCTATTCAGAAATAAAATGATTTTTACATTCACAAGAACGATTTTTATTGCATTAATACTTGTGATGCTACGGCAAGGCAAGTTCAATTGTATAGCTCTAAGAGCAAGTTTTCAAATGTTTTGGCATATGTTCACTGAGTACTTTATACTCAGCCCTGCATGTATTTCTAAACGTGCAGGTTAGCAGGATGTGAATGGCGTGGAAAACTTGGCGGTGTGTTCTTTTGATTGAGTCGAAAGTTGGCTGGCAATTACATGTCTTCATCCATGTAGTTGTTGGGAATTGAGTCGAAGTCTCCGTTGCAATGCAATATTATATTTTTGTTGATATGTTTTTGATTATGCTCTGATGTTCTGTTGGTTCTAAGAGCGATGTGCTCGATACAATTTACCGTTTTTTTTATTCTCGTTTCGTGTGAACTTGACATACTTATTCTTTTCTGGATGCATTATGTAAATTATCTATGCTCGCATGATGTTTTATTCATGACTTGGAAGCATGCCTTTATTTGTTATCGTTTTCAGTCAACATTCCTTTGTCTTCCCGAGCATGAATCCCCTATGTGAGTTGAGTTAATGGATGGTTTAGTAGTGTTAGTGTTGTACGTCGCACCTCGGAAGTCGGGGTGTGACAATACTACAATTTATAATTAAATTTTTATTTATTAAATATTGTGTGAATATTTTTGGAATATAGTTATGTATATAATTAAATATTAATTTTAGGTAAAAAGAAAATAAATGTCATCATTAATTTTTTGTGAATATATTTGGAAGATAATTATTTATATAATTTAAAATCAGTATTGTAGTCAATAGGCCGGTTCCAGGTCGAAATCGTCGGGGTAGACGAGATGATTGTGAAGCGGTGGTTTAATTTTTTTTTCCTTAATCTTGTGTTGAATTTATAATGTGGGGTATTTAGGGTCACTTTCATCTTATAGAAAATCTTAACATCTATAGTATTATTCGATATCTATATATCTTTTTTCTCTCTCTCACTACCCGCTCCTTCCCTTGCCTCTTTTTCTTCATAAAAAACCAAAAAAATCAGCTTAAGAGTCTCTTTCCTTTGAGAGAGAAATATATTTTTGCCCACATCGATTTTGTAGAAAAACAGAGCTTTAACAATTATCGAAATTAATGAGAATATATTAGTTATAATTTTTAACAAACATAACTATATGGGTTTGAGACGTAAACATGTGGTAAAATTACTTTTTAATTGAATTTGAGATGTGTTCAAGAGATATAAAATCTAAGCGAGTTTAGTAGATTGCATAATCGAATTATTTAAGGCTAAAATAATTAACAAATAATATATTTTTTTAATCTATCACATATTAGTACTATTTAATAATTTTATTGATTTTTATAATTTTTCGTCGATTTTCGACGGGTTATACATTAGTTAAATTATAAAAAAACATGTGTACTCTGGCATTCGTGCTTCTTCTACTTCTTCTTCTTCTTCTTCTTCTTTTTCTTTTTTTTTTTTTTTTGTTTTTGTTTAAATCCTGATTTCCAAGGCAGGCCATTTTGGACTCTGTTTCCTAACGACTACTGATCCTAAATAAGCCAAACATATTTTGATATAAAAAAATCAGTTGATCGATGCATGTTACCTAGCTAGTTTTTTAAAACAACTACTACAATATATTATTCAATATGCAGTGATGATAGATGACAGAGATCCCTTTTTTTATTTTTATTTTTTTGTTAAACCGTAGTACTCCATTTAATCAAAATTTATGGACTAGATTTATTCATAAATGTGCTTAATATATTGTTGTGTAGGAATCAATCTTGCCGGCATCCATTTAATCAAATTATGGACTAGATATTTATTCATATATTTCTAGAACTACTTCACATATATATAGGATCATACGACAACTTATAGTTATATAAGTCCATAGAAATTATGCATTTTTATAATATCGATTAATGTAAAATATATATTATTTCAATGCACAAATATAATATGTATTTTTATACATTGTCTAATTTAGTTAGTGTATTAAATTATTTCATGTTGTGCATTAAAAATGTGTTACATATTTGTGCAATGAGTTGGTGTAATGTGCCCTTTGCCATGTTTGTGCAATAAAGTACTGCATTTTGTGCATTTCCGAAATGACATTAATGTATCCTACGGACTCATATAATGAGTTCTTACCAAATTCACACCCTATCCTAAAAAATAGAAATTAATCTCCACCATTGATTACATCTACATGGAGGATCAAGATTTGACCTAGTCAACAAGGGTGAAACCGGATTGACAATTGACTTTTAAAAAAAAAATTATTGTTTAGGTCATATGCACAACAACATATATTTATATGCACCACACTATATAATGAGATGCACCACTAAATGTATTGAGATGCACTACTATTTTATTTTTCGTTTTTCTTTCTTTTTTTTCGATTTTTTTTTCTTTACGGTCAGGTCATATGCACCATAACATGTATTCATATGCATCACACTGTATAATGAGATGTACCACTAAATGTATTGAGATGCATATAATTTTTTTGTTTTTTATAGATTTTTTGCCTTCGACTCCAATTTTATACTTCCGCATTCGCTCCGATTATTAATATAAGGATAATCTTCGCCTCCGCCATACGCTCCGATTGATTGACAAATGCAGTTTAATTAATAATAAATTTGAACAATAAACAATAGTAGTAGTTATTGACCAGGAATCTATTGCTTTTTTTAATCGAATTATATAAATCAATTTTTAAGTACGTGAATCTAACGCTCTGTTTCCACTCTTTTTAAATTAGCTAACGAGATTTTCAAATTTACTGTGCACATGTTGCATTGCAATGAATAATCTACCTTAATTTGTATGATACCTCCTTCCGTTCCCCTTATATTGTCTTGTTAATATTGAATATGGAAATTAAGAATAATGTTAATAAAAATGGAAATTGATAGGTCTCATCACTATTGAATAATTTTAAAAAATTAATTATTTTTTCATTTAGAACAAAATAATTTGAGTGGGATAGCGCAACAAGCCAAATCGGATCCTCTCTATTGCATATTCGTGTGACATCTTTTATTGCATGAAAAATTGATCGCCACGTGTCAAGGGATTTAAAGATCTATTAGATTTTCCTTATTGAAACTCACAAAAAATGTAACATTTCACATAAATAGATAATAATCAAGAATTTTCATAAGCAAAATATGGTAGATTTTTAATTCTCTTGACATGTGGCGATCATTCGTGGATGCAATAGAAAATGTCACACAAACATAAAATAGAGGATCGACTTGGCATCAAGTAAAGACAATACGAGCGGGATCAAATAGAGTAATATAAATTATACGACTGTGTTTCCTTACAATTATTCATCCATAAACACCCAAACATCTGATACATACATACAACTAGAACATATATAGCTCAGTTTCTCACACATTCATCTCCAAAAATGGATGAATTCCAGTTCATGAATCCTGTTATTATCACAGTTGTTCTCTCTTTCATCTTGTTATGGTTTATTAAGCGAATCTTTTTCAAACCTTCCACCAAAACAAAAAGGCCCCCTTCACCATCAAAGCTGCCGATAATCGGAAACCTACACCAACTTGGCTTACTGCCTCACCGCGATCTCCATTCCTTAGCCAAAAAGCACGGCCCCATCATGCTCCTTCACTTCGGCAGCGTCCCCGTTCTGATCATCTCGTCGGCCGATTTGGCCAGCGAAGTCATGAGAACTCACGATCTCATCTTCACCAACAGGCCAATTTACAAGGCCGCTAACAGCTTTTCCTACGGCTGTAGAGACGTAGCATTTTCTCCCTACGGGGAATTCTGGAGGCAGCTGAAGAGCATCGTTGTTCTTCAGCTGCTGAGTAACAAAAGGGTTCAATCTTTCCGTTCCATCAGGGAAGAAGAAACGGCCCTTTTTGTGAAGAAGGTTCGAGAATCTTCGGGAGCCGTGGATTTGAGTGCTATGTTGGTAAAGTTTTCTAATGATGGGATTGGTAGAGCAGCTTTCGGAAGGAAGTATAGTGATTCTGAAAACGGGAAGAAATTCCTACATTTGATGAACGACGTGATGGAGATTTTAGGGATAATCAATATTGGGGATTTTATCCCGTCGCTTGGTTGGATTAGTCGTGTTAATGGATTTGATAAGAGAGTCGATGCGATTGCAAAGGGAATGGATCAAGTTTTGGAGAGTTTGATTCAAGATCGTCAGCAGATTCTTCTAAATGAACAGGCTGTTGAGGAACAAGGTTTTCTGGATATTTTGCTCCAAATTTATAATAATAAAACTGCTGGTGCAACCATTGATCGAGATAGCATGAAAGCTGTACTTTTGGTAATCTCTCTCTCTCTCTCTCTCTCTCTCGCTCGCTCTCTCTCTCGTTGTATTATTGTGAGTAATCTACTGTTAGTAGGGTATAAATTATTTTAGAGGCGCATGCACTTGTGTTATTTGTGTTGCACCATATATACTATTTATTTTTAAATTTTTTAATAAATTAAATATTTCTTCATAGTAGATAAGTAGATATCAACGCGCTATTTCTTTAATTGAATCTTTTTATTTGGATCAACTTTAATTGAATCTTAATTAACTCTAATTAGAGCTTATTGAATTTAATTGGAGATTATTAAATTTCAATTGAGATTAATAATTTTAATTGATATTTATAGACCACTAACAAGTGATTAATAAACCTTAATCATTTGCAATTAGCTTTTAAATACCCATATCATCCTCGTAATGTTATCTCCTTATTTCAACCAACTCTACAGTAAGATTGGTTGTACGAAAGGTATCCTCACATTTTCTGTTTTAGCAGTACTTCCGTCCACGACAAGTGTGACCTTCTTTCATTTTTCGGCCGTTCACAATAAGTGTGACATTTTCATACATAGGAATGACCTCACTTAATATATTATTCTTTTAACTTCCCCACTCGCACTCAATCTCCTTCATTCCACTAAAATTAACACAACTACCTTCTCCACCCTCACCCACTCTTCCCCACTCTCCTTTAATTTTTAAAACCCATTTCACTCCCTCTGGATCACGCTTATCGTGGACGAAGAGAGTAATATGTTTCTTTCTTTTGGAATTTGTGGAGCCTGAAATTATTTAAAGTTAACTAGCGAATTTCGGAATGTGCGTAAGGTTCATAGTCAAAGCCCACGAGGAATCCTAATGTGATTGGGATTATGGCTAATTAGTTGATTGTCATGGTATAAATAGTTGTTCCTTCATTGTATATTGTAGCAATGAAAAGTTCTAGGTTGACATCGCCACAAAGTGTGTTATACACTCCGTTTGTTTCACTCATATTGTCATGATGTTTGATACATTAATTAAGAATAAGAGTAAAAGATATAAATTAGAGGGTATATCCCATCACTTTTGAAGGATAGAGATTTTGAAGGGTTAAAACTATTGTTATTTGGAACATAACAATATGAGTGAGACACTTAAATAAAAAAATGATGATGACTATGATCGGGGCGGACTGAGTAAACAATTCTCGTGGGTTCTTTATTGTTTACGCGATTATTTGTGCTATTATTTTCCAACACTTTCTTGATGCACATATATATTGTTACTATACTATATATGCTACAGGATGTGTTTATAGGCGGAACTGATACAATATCAACTGCTTTGGAATGGGTGATGTCAGAACTCTTACGACATCCGGCAGTGTTGGAAAAGTTGCAAAGCGAAGTTAGAGGAATCGTTAAACAGAAACAGGACATAACCGATGATGATTTAGAAAAAATGCATTATTTAAAGGCTGTGATCAAGGAAGCCCTGCGTTGTCATCCATCAATTCCTCTACTTGTGCCAAGAGTAGCAACCAAAGATGTACAAGTAAAAGGTTACGACGTTGCAGCTGGAACGGTGGTGATGATCAACGCGTGGGCTATAGGGAGGGATCCCGTCTCATGGGACGAACCACAAAAATTTATGCCAGAGAGATTCTTGAATTCCTCGATAGACCTCAAAGGCCTAGACTTCGAGCTCATTCCATTTGGGGGGGGACGAAGGGGATGTCCTGGTATCACATTTACCGTTGCTACAATGGAGCTTCTGCTTGCAAATCTTGTGCAGAAATTCGACTGGAAATTGGCTAATGGAGTTAAAGCAAAAGATTTGGACATGAGGGAGAGCCCTGGATTGACAGTCCATAGAGCTGTCCCTCTTCTTGCTGTTGCTTCTCTCTCTATATAATTCGGACACTTTATGAAAGAGCTCGAGTAATTTTTATCAATAATACTGCATATGTTTGCAGAATTTAAATATTTACACATTATATGTGGTTTTTGTTGTGTGTAATGTTTGTAAATGACAATAAAGATAGAAATTCATGCAAGGATATTGCGCTTCAATATGTCAATTTATTAAATCCAAGTCATCCGGTTGGCTTGATGAGGCACGATATATAGTAATTTAATTTTCCAAAACTCGATTACTAAGCTGAGTCAACAAACTAATATTAACTTGTTTAATTTCTAGATGGGAACCCTTTTCCTTTAAGTTTTCGCCAAGGAGAGTTTTAACAAGGTTTGGGATAGGTTGGTCGGCTTGTGACCATCGTAGTTGTTAGGTTTTCTTTTCTTTTTATTTTCCGTCCATGATAGGTGTGGTCCGGTTTTCTTTTTGGACCGTCCAGGATAAGTATGGTCTTTTCATAAATGAAACGTGTATGAAGGGAGTACAATATTTCATTCACAATCCACAAATACGTACTATAGCAATTTTCAGAACCTTATCACCTTCAGCAAAACATTCTTTTTGCTTTTTCCATTCCTTAGTAGAACATGTGAGCTATGAGATGTTGTTTTGAATTTATGCATACTATAAGGGTGGAAATACGGTTACGGTTAGTCGGTTAGTAATCGATTAATTAAACCACTAATCACCCGGTCATCGGTGCACCGATAATCGCCGGCGGTGGTTACGGTTCAGTTTGCAGTGGCATAATTTGTGTCGGAGCGGATATCAATTATAACCGATGATTGAATCAATTAACCAATTAATCGAATTATTATGCAATAATAGTTATAACTATTAAATTTCAACTCTACACATTAATTGTTTGTTATTTTATGAAATATTTAATGTGTTATTCATGGAGCCGATTTGATTGAAACTTCAGCTCACGACCCATGATTTCTACCTACCTCTCATCCCTTCCCTTTATAATCAACTCTCTCTCCATTTTTTTTTTCATGTGGGACAACCGGACAACATTAAATCAACCTTCTATAAAATTTCAAACTTAATAAAACTATATATCAAAGTTACGAAATTAACCAACGTTATAATTAATTATCATTACATCATGATATTAGCATTAACATCAAGAAACGACTGTCTTAAAATTTGTTACATCATTATGTGTAACTAACAAAATCTAATGATGTCCACACATGCATTTCTGTTACATAATAGTATAAAATATAATGAAATCTATATATTATATAAACGAAAACGATTCTACTAAAAAAATGAGATAAGGTGAAAAACTAACCATTTTCTAAAGACAAAAATAAATTCTAACCATAAATTTTTAAACAATTAATAATAACCAAAATTTCTGTAAACTTACTCTATTACCCTTCCGTTACCTTTCCTATAAGATTTTTACTTGTTCTCTCTCATTAAATCTTCTCACCATCTCTCCCTCACTTCGCTTCTTAATCACCGTTTCCACCTTCACGCTGCCGCCACCTTCTCGCCGCCGGTCACTGTCTTCAAGTTTCCGCCACCGTCTCATCTCTCATTTTCATTCTATACTTCTCTCTCTAAAACAAATGCAACGACACAACTCTCCCTCCCTAGCTTCTTCTTCTCCGGCGAAACCTTGACCGCCGCCGTCACCTACAGTTGTCCTGCCGCTGAGCGGCGACACTTTCTCACTCTCGTCTCTATCACTCTGAAACAAAGAAATGAAGCCCCAATTTAAAACCATAGCCCTCAATTCGATACCCTAGCCCCCAATCAAAAATTCTCTCTCCTTTATTCGACATCCAGCGAGTTCGCCGCTACCGCGTATATCTGCAGATTTCGGCAATTGGCAGCGAAACCGACATCCCCTCGTCAGTGTCGCGACATGATGTTCCTGCATCGCTGAAAATCAACGCATCGTCGCCGATGCTAACAGATCTGCGGTTGCTTTTCAGCGCGAGCTTCGTGACGGAATTGAAACGAGCGAATGGCGTCGGCGAGCTTCATCTCAGCGAGATGCGGTGGCAGCTCTGCCCTCCACTGTGAGCCAGCACAACAGACAAATGATGGCGGTGGAGTGTGGCTTCGACAGCAGCGAGACAACGACGGTGGATTTGGATTATTTGGCAGCGGAGGCCGTCTGGATGAAAGTCAGTCAAGGAATTGCCGAATGAAAAAGAAAGTGGTACATGTATGTGTAATGTGTATATGTATGTGTTCGTGTATGTATTCGTGTATGTCGCGTATGTGTCCATGTGTTCGTGTATGTATTCGTGTATGAATTCGTATATGTCGTGTATGTGTCCATGTGTTCGTGTATGAATTCATGTATTCGTGTTGTATTCATGTATGTCGTGTATGTATTCTTGTATGTCATGTATATGTCCATGTGTTCGTGTATGAATTAATGTATTCGTGTTGTATTCATGTATGTCGTGTATGTCATGTATGTCTTTATGTGCTCGTGAATATTTATGTATTTGTAAATGAATTCATGTATCCGTGTTTGTATTCATATATATCATGTATGAATTCATGTTTCACAAACAAGGTAAGGAAGGGTATTTCGGTAAAAATTGGTTAATATTTAACTTTCAAATATTAATGGTTAGAATTTATCTTTGTCTTTTTTAAATGGTTATTTTGATTTTTGGCCTTAAAAATTCTACATAGCACCCCTCTTAATCCTCTATTCTCATTTATCTAAATTGTCAAATTTTCTGAATTAAAAATCAATGTCTATCATATTTATATTTTATCTTTTATATTTCTATCCATATTTAGATATTTACATCCAATTATCATATTTTAAATTAGATGCATATAGATTTCGTCCATTTTTCATATTCACATCCAATTTAGGATATCCAAAACTTTCATCCATATACATCCAATTAATATATTATAAATTTTATATTATATATAGATTTCATCGACATATTTACATTCAATTGGATTCAAAAAAATGTTATCATAATAATTATTTTTTTAATTATAATAATTTGATATTTGTAATATTTTTAGATATAATTAGGATGACAGGAGTAAACTTTTTAAGATACAAAATGAAAATATTTTTTTTCTCTAGATATTTTTTGTAAATTAATATGGGGCAAAGAGATATTTACTGTCAAAATGAATTACAACAATTCTCATAATTATTTTTCTTCTCTAAATCAATAGGGGACAAAGAAATATTTGCTGTCAAAATGATTCATCACAATTCTCATATAAAATCGACGTGGGACAATTTCTTTGAGAGACAAATATATTTTTGTCCCACATCAAAAGTAAGAAAACTTTAAAAATTATCTAAAAAAATGGGGCCCAAGTAATCGGTTAATGAAATAAATAGTTTAATTTTAAAAATTTAATATGACCACTTATTAAGTCCTATTATATAAAATATTTATTTTTGTGCACTTTTGATTCATTTATTATATTGTCCACACAAATTAAGATCATGGTCAACAGGCTAATTCTGATTGGAACCGTGGGGTTAGACGAGTCGATTCAGTTATGACAGTTCAACATAACGAGAGAATTTTGACTTGGAACCGTGAGGGTACGATTCCAAACCGACTATTCAACTTTTTCATAATCGTGGTTGACGGGAGGATTCCAACTTGGAAATGGGGGTAAACACGTCATTTCAATTATGGAAGTTCAACTTAACGGGAGTATTCTGACTTAGAACCATGAGGGTAGACGGGTCGTTCCAAATCGACGGTTCAACTTTTTCAGAATTGTAGTCGACGGGAGGATTCCGACCTTGAACCATGGGGTAGACGAGCCTATTTTAAACATGCTCACAAAACTCACACAAAGTGTAAATGTTAAAAATAATTATTGGACAATATTTTATTATAATTTTACTAAATAATAATTTCCCGTCGATTTTTGACGGGCTACACGCTAGTTTTAATATATTTAGAAATGAAATAAATTATTTACACCCTTGTATGTCACTAAGCTCGATGTGATTTTTATTTTTGTGACACATATAATATTTTTAAATGTTTTTAAATATAATAGGCAACGTATGGTTTTCTAAAATTATTATTTTAAAACTATTTTCTTTGTAAAAATGACATTAATATCGTAACTCTTCTATGTTAAATTTTTTAGAGTGAAATGTTAAAATACCTCTTTTTGAAAATAAAAGATAAAAAATACCCCTCAATAAAGAAAAGATAAAAACTACCCCAAAATTTTGTAAAATGACTAGCATACCCTTTTCCTTCCTTTCTATTTCTTTTTTAATTTTAATTCTAATTTTTTTGTTCTTCCTCTCCCATCTCTCACTTCTAACAACAATATTTACCATTTTTTCCGACGGCGTTGGTCAACTCCGGCGAGAATTTTTCGGTGGCCTTCCGACGACTTTTTCCGGCAACATACATGAATATCATACATGACAAGCATACATGAATACCATACATGAGAAGCATATATACATGAAAAGCATACATGAATATCATACATGAATACCATACATGAGAAGTATACATGAATACCATACATAAGAAGCATACATGATAGTATTAAAGCATGCATGAAAAATACATAAATGCAAGTATGAGTAGCATACATGAAAAATACATAAATCCAAGTATGAGTAGCATACATGAAAAATACATACATGAACAACTGCATCAACATACATGAAAACAATTGGAAGCATACATGATAGTATGATAGCATACATGAATACATAAATGCAAGTATGAGTAGCATACATGAAACATACATACATGAACAACTGTATCAACGTACATGAAAATAACTGAAAGCATACATGATAGTATGAAAGCATACATGAAAAATACAAAAAAAAAAAAAAAAACTTGGCGCCGGGATCTAGGGTTTCGCCGCCGCTGTCTAGTTTTCGGGGTTTTTCGGCTCCGGCGCGGTGAATCGAGCTTGGCGACCAACAATATTGTCTTCATCTCATCGTTGTGCGTCTGTACGTGGTGGTGGCGAGGGCCAATTCGCTGCCGGAGTCATCGACAAATTTTTCGCCGCCGTCTGGTTTTTGCGTTTTTCCGGCGCCGGCGCGGTGAATCGAGCATGGCAACCAACACCATTCTCTTCGTCTCATCGATGCGCGTCTGTAGGTGGTGGTGGCGAGGGCCAGTTCGTTGTCGGAGTTATCGTCGCTGTTCAGGCGGCGGCGAAGAGGAGTCGACGGCAACAACTGAATCTGGAAGGGAAGAAGATGGACGGCGGTGGCGCGGCAGCAGCAGCGAGGATGAGGATCTGTAACAGAGAGATGGGAGGAGGAAGTAGCAGATCTGGGGAGAAAAGAGAGAGAGGGAGAGAGGGGGGGGGGGGTTTCTTACGGTGAGAGTGTGAGATAAAGGAAATATAAAATTCCTTAATTTTATGTTATAAGGGTATCTGTGTAATTAAGGGTAAAATTTATCTTTTATAAATTAAGGGCTATTTTTTATCTTTATTTTTTAAAAAGAGGTATTTAAGCCCATTAACTCAAATTTTTAAGTATGATTTATATTTACGTGATTATTTTGATTTAATTATGATGCTTACATCTTTTCAAAAAAGGTTACATAAATATTGAACAACAATTCTATTCACTATTGGTTGAAACATAATAACTTTGATTTACAGTAGAACCTCCAGAAAGGAATATTATATTTAGGAATAAACTCCTATTTTATCATAAATTTTCATGGTTCCAACTCGGGACCAGTTATAATTAGGAATAAACTTCATATTTGTTATAATTCATATTTTTTTCGGTCGCATATTAAGGAAATACACTTCCATTTAAGAATAATCACAATTAACACACACACACACACACACACACACACACACATATATATATATATATATAATATATATATCTAATTACAATATATTTAACTTGATTTAAAATATATTTTTAAGGTTGTCATTGTTTGTGACAATGACTTCATCTTTTTTGTTGTAACCATATCTTTTAACTTGCGTGTCTTCAATAGCTCGTCCATATGATCACCTTCTTGTTGAACCCAAAATATTTTCAACTTGTCCAGCAAACTCGAAGCTTCTTCACATGAAACCTTTGGAACTTCAATGCTATCATCCTCCGGATCATTTCCATCATCTTCTTGCCTAATTTCTTGAATAATTTCTTCTTCAGTAATAGCATACACAATTTGTTGCTCATTTGGATGATTAAGGAAGATATCCATGTCCATTTGATTGTTGTAGTGAAGTTTTTCAATCTGACCATTCAATTGGTACATAGTATTTATAGGAGGAAAATAATGAATTAATCAAAAGTTAAATGCATACTTTTAATGATGGACTCTACATATATATTCTAAAGCTCTACATATTTTAGATGAAATAAAACAATACATGTATTTGCACATAATATTATATAATACGTGTATTTAGTAATTATAATATTTAATTATAGTTCATATACATTAAAAATGGAAAGAAAAAAAAATTCTTCTTCGAACTCTATTTAGGAATAACCTCCCATTTTGTCATATTTTTCTCCGGTCCCAAAAGTATTCCTTAATAGAGGTTTTACTGTAATATACTCTGTATTGAAGAATAATTGTACAAGAAAAAATAACTAATAATTTGATTTTTTTCGAAACGTTTTGGGTTAAGGTGCTGAAACCACCTCAGGGTGTTACATACTTTGTTATTAAGTGTCTAATGTTTGGTTTTGGGCATCCAACCCCTCAATATTTTATAAATAATATAAATTAATTTAATCACTAATAATTCGTTAACTGCCGTTTCAAAGTTATTTTACTTTTTTCCTTTTTTTCCCCTTGTGGGGCCTATGAAAATTAGCACCAATTTGATATTTTGTTAATCAAGCTTCTGAAAATTAAATAAGAGCAATCAGAGTTATTTTCAAGTCATCAAGATAATCATTATAACTTGCGGTCAGTAACCTCCGTGCATGAGCGCCGCTCTGCGACGTCGAAATCTACTTTGCCGTGTTGTAACTGTATGCGCATGGTGGACATGACAGAGGTCAATACGGAGGACACACGCCTCTTCTCCAACACCATCGTGAAGCTCATATCTAGAAGCTCGCTTCCGTGGCCATCACTATGGCCGTTAAATCGTTGCTAACTTGATGGGGTCAATAGAAATTAAAAGAAAAAAGAAAAAAAAAATAGAGAGAGAAAGATAGTTAATTTTGGAACAACCGTTAAAACTCATGTTATCAGTTGGACCAATTTGTAGCATTTAAAACGTTGAGGGGTCAGATGTCCAAACCAAATATTAGGGACCTAATAACAAAACGTGTAAAACCCTGAAGGCCGTATCAACACTTATCCCAAACATTTTCAACCGATCAAACTATAGACCCTCGATTGGTGTCCGGTCCCATTTTAAAATTGCAATATTCTAATCTATACTAATACTAATATAAAAAGAACCTTGTTTTACAAAATTTGTTTTGCCTAAAATATCCTTGAAATATATCTAAATTAAGGGCAATAATGTAATATAGGAAAAAATATATATATAATCTAATTAGGAATCATATCTAATCTTATAGCAATAAGGCTTATATTTAGTTTAGTTTAGTTTAGTTTATTTCAATGTTTTCAACGTTACATACACACCTTATACTAGCAATTTAGCTTTTACCTTATTTATTTATATATGTAACTTATTTATTTGACTTAAATATGGACTCTTTTTTTATTATTTTATTTTATTTTATTTTATTTTATTTTGAGGAAATATGGACTCTTTTTTTTATGTTCTTCTACGTTAGTTTGTGAATTAACTTGTTGTTGGTGAAAGCTAAAAAAAAAGACAAATTGTGTGAATGTAATGCCCCGGAAATTCCTTACGATCTCAAAAATTTAAAGTTAATAAAATAAATGGCTTTGCACGCCTAAGTTTACGATTTTTTTTTAAATTCTAAGACTAACGGTCGATTCCGTTTCTGAAAATAAATTACGGAAGTCAGCTAGACGACTACCGTATTTAGGGTTAGCGCGTACGAAAAATTTTTAGTTCGTGAACTCAGAACGGAAAACCGTCTGATTTTTACATTCACGAAATCGCGATACGAACTCGCCCGAGAAAGTTCGTTTTTATGATTTTCCGGACGAAACTCGGACTGTGTCGTCCCGAGTTTTTGTCGGAGTTAATTTTATAAATTTTATTTTATTTTATTTTCCAATTAAGTCTTATTCGTTAGAATTTTTTTTGGACAAATCGGATCGTGACGATTTTGCGTCGAGCTACGTTTTTCGTCGTCCGATTTCCGTAACGTCGTATCGCGTCGGAAAAGCGCGTATTTTTTTCCTCCCTTCCCTCTCATAACCGATTTTTCTCTCCCATTTTAGCATTATAGCTTATTTCTTCCATGTAGTATTATTTTATACACCTACTACTATTCAAACACTATGCACTATTCACTTTAACCTAATATATATATACCTGTGTTGCATCAACAAAATCACATCTCCTCCCTCATCAACCCAAAATCGGCAGCTCCCCCTCTCTCCCTCTCTCCCATCTTCTTCTTCCACCATTGTTGCATCTCCAAGCTCTTGAAGAAGAAAATCACACAAGCCCTCTTTCATCCATCAAAAACTTGTTATTTCCTTTAGTAAAAACTAAGGTATTCACCTCTTCTATGTTTCTATCCATCCAACATCTTCTTCTCTTTATTTTCTTTTTGATCAAAAATTTAGGGGTGAAGAACTAGATGTTTGGATCTTTGATTAGTTTAATTAGTTGTGTTTGAATATGAATTCTAGGGTTAAAATTGAAGAAAAATCAAAAGCCCTAACTCTATGTCAAAACCGAAATTTAGGGTAATTGTGTAGGTTTTTGGAATTCTTCAATTGATGTTAAATTCATGCTTAGAAAGTGTTTAATTAGTGATTAGAACCAAGAGAAATCGAAAGCCCTTTGTTTGTTTCAAATTGATTTAGGGTTTAGGGTTTGAAATTGGGGATTTTGCATGTTGTTGTGTAATTGGACTTGAATTGATTAATTGATGTTATAATAGGATGATTAAGAGTTAAATGATGTTAATTGATGAAGAAAAATACCCTCTTAACCTATGTATTAAAACCGAAAATGAGTAGGAAATTAGGGGTTTTCATGTGTTTGATTTAGATGATGTTTGGTTGATGAAATAATGTTGTAAATGGTATTAATTGATGTTAGGAATTTATTTGAGAATTTTCTAAAATTATTTGGTGGTATGTAAGAGACGAAGAACTCGTCGTAAGATGAAATATAGTGTTGATGTGAAGTGGTTATATGCATGAAAGTGATTCTAGTTAGATGTTGTTTAATGACGTAAAATTTGAACGAAATCCGACAACCTTGAAAATTGTGTAAGAGACAAACCACTAGTCGTAACTAATAACCGAGAAGTCGGATGGGATTTCTAACTTGATAATATCGTTTATGATGGACTTAGGAATAAATTTGTAGTTGATGTCATGAGCTTTCGAGCTAATATAATATGAGATATAGTGATAGTCGAGAACTAGAACGGGAAATTGATAACTTGTTGGTATAGTACATGTTAGTTGAAAGCCGACGTTTAGAACGTCGTGCTATTGGACGAGTTTTGAGAAGGAGTTCGTCACGTACGGGAGTACGTGTTGACTGCCTTGAGGGTCAAGTTTCATAAGAAATCGAATACGAGAACTTAGAACGAACCTAAGACGTTACACGTCGTTTCTTTTGAGCATCTAGGGTTATCGCGGCAGTTTTGCGACCCTCGCCGGAAACTGTAATAACTTTTAGCTAGTTTATCGGATTTGCAATCCGTAAATTGGAGCGTAAACTAGACATCCCAAAATTTCCAGTGGTACAGGGCTCGTCCCCTGTTTCCAAAACCTCTGTTTTGGACAGCCTCCAGAGTCACTGTTTTGCGCAGTGTAATTTCAGTTTTCTTTCTTCTAAGTTGTTTCGTTCGCAACTTAGTTTTCTTTCGATCGTTTAAGCCGTAATAACTAACGACTATCTTCCTACTGACCCTAGAGTCAAGAAAGGAGCCTTGAGTGCTAACCGAGACGAGTTGGTACCTCTTATCCGTTCAAGTAAAGAAGTTTAGTTAAGCGAGAAATTGCATAAGTCGTATAATGAACTAAAACGTAATTTTTCCTAAGTTGATTTCTTTTCCAACTTAGTTCCTCATGATCTTTTAAGTCGTATCGAGCTACCGACTACCTTCTCTACTGACCTAAGAGTCTAGTATGAGACCTTTCGAGTTCTAAACGGGATTTGTACGAGTCTCGTTCCCGTTTAAGTAAAATGAATCTAGTAAGCGTGCAAATGCCTAAAGAATGAAACGACTAAAACCTATTTCGATTTTCTTTGATCGATTATCTTTTACGACCCGAGTTTAAGTATTATTATTTTACGATGAAGAAGGAAGCCAGCAGTAAAGAAAGGACGGAAGATCCGAAGATTGGAAGTTAGTACTTCTCAGTTCTGTATTACGAGGTGGGCTTTTATATACAAAATAAAACGAGCAATGCTCGGAAAATCTTTCTTTATCGCTTTGATATGTATGTTTTTAAAGTGATATTATGGCATGAAGTGTTTTATGATTTATGTGAGTTCTCTTGTACCTATCTGAGTTAACATTCGTGTTTTCCAGATTTAGAGTTAATCTAACTAGGTTAACTAACGATCGGCTCTGAGTTAGCTGCTAAGTGCTTTCCAGAGTTAGTGCACTTTGTAACCTGTGGTGTATGTGATATCGTGTTGAGGGCTACCAGCCACGGTGAATGAGTTTGGGTCAAGATTGAACGTAACATACCAGAAAAATGCTTGCAAGCTAAATTGAGAAAAGAGTCAGAAAATGTTTAGTAGACACGGGTTTCTTTCAATAAAACCCCGATGTGCTACCTTTATGAAATGTCATATTTATCTATACCTATGATTATGTTTTCGGCATCGTGCCCACTAAGTACTTTTGTACTTAGCCCTGCATTGTTTTCTAAATGTGCAGGTTGAAGCGACGTGAGCGGCAACGGTTGAAGTTGAGTTGAAAAGATAGGATGCCTTAGTTAGGACTCTTCCGCTGCCAAACTCTAAGTCTTTTGAGAACCTGTCTTTTGAACAAAACTCTATAGTTTAAGTATGTAAACTTGAACATAGATACTATCTTGTGTTTTTGTCGAGTAATCACTCGTGATTAACTCTTTCTTTGTTATATTCAAGTCTTGTTCATTGATTGGTTGATGTCTTTTATGTATGTTAGTCAGTTAGCCCCCTTCTTCCCCGCTTCTTTAATCCAACCCCAGTCGCACCCCGGCTTGGGCCGTCCCTCGGGATTTGGGGCTGTGACAGTGAAGAACCAAGATTCAAAAGAAACGGGGGTTTAGTAGTCATATTATTACGCTATTCCTTTGCAAGAACTTGTTCAATTGTTATCGAGTACATATTTTTCTTATTATATTTGGAAAAAGTAGAATTTGATTCAATTCAATTTGCCATATTATGGCCATGGGTTTTGTGTTAAGCAACGATCACAATACAACCGATAATTACTTTGATGACATGCTCGAGAAGTGTCGTTTGACTCAATATTGTTTTCAATTTTAAATATGATATTAACTCTTTATTTTTTAGTTTTTTTAATTTAACACCTTCTAAACTTCATCGGAATATCGACATCTCCTCTTTGTGGCTCGCTGCATCCTCTTTCATAATCTCTTAAGCAAGTATTTATATTTTGTTGCTTTGTCTAGAATCGTCCATTTAAATGACCGATTTCTATTTTGGAGCGTTTATTGCATGGAGTTGTAGATAATGTTGGCATGTATTAGTTTGAATATATATTGCTAGCTCTCAAGTACTCTCAAGTACATGTCTACAAATAAATTAAACAATTGAGCAATTATTTTTTTTACCTTTGACGTTGAAGGATATCTCCACACATTTGGTTTTGATAGTAGTCATGGGTGCTTACAAGTTCATTGACATCCTATCATGAGTAATGTTTGGAGTCAGGGTGTAATTATTACAACAATGGATAAGAGTTTTGAATATTTAAAAAACTTATTCATAAATTCATTATACGTGTAACGTGTACAATACTTTTAATGTGTCAAGTTTTTTTTTTTCCTTTTGTTTTATGGAATATATATTGTTACTCATACACCCTCTAGACTCTGGAATAATTAGTTTCTAATAATAATTTTCAGCAATTGTAATAAATCTCAATTCTCAATTAAAGGTTACAATCAAGTCCAACTATGCTAGATGCAGAAAACTTCAAATTTAACTCATTTATTAACGAACTTATTCAAGTTTAATCGCATAAATGAGACTTGTAAAAATATACTTTTATTGAAATAGTACTCAAATGGATCTTATATTTTTAGCGTTAAACATGCCCACATTGAATGGTATCAACATAAAAATATGTTAACATAGTTCATGCACAAGTAAATAAAGCCCAAACAATCTATTTCATACAATTTGAGCTATTTAAACCAAAATTTAGATTTTGTAACTATGAGTAGTAAATTATATTTTGTCGTCAATTGTCTTAATTAATTATTTTAAATGAAGGCGATTTTATCAAATAATCAAAAAAAATCCATAATTTTGATAAAATCTTTTAAAGTGAAAATTATAAATTTGTTTAAAGCACATTAATTAGTTATTTTTGTTAAGAAGTACTTTTCCATCATTTTATGAATTTTAATAAACTGAATATTTTGGGTTGTAGTATATTTGATAGTAGTTAGAATATAATTCAATCTAAGTATAAATAACATATAATAGTGGTGACATGCACACAAATTAATTCGATGTGTCAAAGTTGAGACACTAGAGGGCTCTTCTTAACGAGGTGACAAATTAATTATGTGTGTCGTCACAAAATAGAATTAAAGATTTTTCTCATTGTTGTTACAATGTTGATGAAATTAATTTCCCGTGTTATCGAAGAGAAATCTTTGGCACATGAGTAAGTTCCTTCTTGTGAGAATGTTTTTAAACTTTCTCACTTTATTCTCTCCCCGTTAATAAATTTTCGAGAAGGATATTAGGTTCTAAATAACTAAATCTATTAAGATTCTGCTGGTACTTCTTTGTATCGACTTTGTAATCAGTAAGTTTTGTCATTTGCTACCCTTTTCTTTTTGGTTAACACACATTGGTTGCATCACTATGAGGAGGAAAAGAAAGATTATCGAATTTCTTCAAAAATCAAATTCTAAAAGTAAGAAATCAATTCTTCACATATTTATTATAACACTTTATTTTTTTCAGTATTTTTAATTGTTTAATACTCTCTACTACTATTCATATTTAAATATTATTATTATTATTATTATTATTATTATTATTATTATTATTATGATCATTATCATTATTATACTTTTTTTATGAATGATTGAATATTATATTTTGAGAATTGAAAATTTTCAATTAAAAAAATAACAAAAATTATAAGCGATAATATAAAAATGAATTGACTCATAAATATTTATTTAGTATAATTATTATTTTTAACGTTAATTATACTAGTGTATATAAAAGGGTCGAACATAGCATAATTTTATAACATTGAATATCTTTCTTCAACTACTGGGGTAATCCAAAATGCTTATAACAACACGGACTCCTCTGTTTCTCAAACAGCTACAGAAATATTTGAAAGACATTCATTTATTCGAAACTCGGTTTCTGAAAGAGTCTTGTAATTCATTTACACAAAGAGGCAACTGCAAGAAGGGGAACGTCTCTATGGACTGTAATCCCCGGTCCTTCAGTCATGTCCAAAATTTTCCGGTCAACTCCATCGGGCAATTTCCAGTCAAATTTTTGCACAAGATTTGCTAGCCCGAGCTCAATTGTTGCAACAGCAAACGTGATTCCCGGGCAGGCCCTTCTCCCTGCCCCGAACGGGAGAAACTCAAAATTCAAGCCCTTGAAGTCTATCAAAGAATTCAAGAATCTCTCGGGCTTAAACTTTTCCGGCTCGTCCCATGAGACAGGGTCCCTCCCGATAGCCCACGCATTGATCATCACCATTGTTCCAGCTGAAACGTTGTAACCTTTTATCTGCACATCTTTGGTTGCTACTCTAGGCACTAGCAACGGGGCTGGTGGGTGATAGCGAAGAGTTTCTTTGATCACAGCTTTCATATAATGCATATTTTCAATGTCATTTTCTGTAATATCCTGATTTTTTGCAACTCTCTCTCTTACTTCGTTTTGCAATTTTTCCATCACCGTGGGGTGACGTAACAGTTCAGCCATTGCCCATTCCAGAAATATGGACGTTGTGTCTGTCCCAGCTGCAAATACATCCTGTAAACTTTAAGATAAGATTAAATATATTTTAAAAACGAGCTTATAGTAAAATAATTTTACACGAAATTATAGAGTTCTGTCATGCAATAAGAGAAATATATAGAGTGAATCAAAAGAGAAGTAATAGTAAAAGCTAAGAACTCACCAAAAGTAATGCTTTGATACCATCTCTGTCAATGGAGACTTCACCGCTTGTATCGTTACAAATCTCAAGCATAATATCAAGAAAATTCTCTCCATTTTTTTCTTCCAAATATTCCTCTTTATTTTCCAAACGCTCTTCAATCACACCCTCCAAAAACTCATCCAGTTCTCGAGCAATCCTATCAACTTTCTTATCAAAACCACCAACACGATCGATCCAACTAAGCCATGGGATGAATTCTCCGACACGAAAAGCTCCAATCACTTCCGACAACTCTCTCACTAAAACAAGAAATCTCTTCCCATTTTCCGACACACTGTATTTCTTACCAAAAGCCGATCTACAAATCCCATCATTAGTAAACTCAGCAAACATCTTGCTCAAATCCACCGGGCCGGAACATTCTAGAATGTTCTTCACCAAAAGGGCCGTTTCTTCTTCTCTGATCGATCGAAAAGATTGAACCCTTTTGCCGCTGAGCAGCTGCAGCACGAACATGGTCTTCGCCCGCAGCCAGTATTCGCCGTAAGGTGCGAAAACGACGTCTTTTCCGTTGTAGAGAAGTTTCCTTTGTATCCTGTTTAAGGGGCGGCTGGCGAAGATGGGGTCGTGAGTTTTCGTGATCTCGCGGGCTGCATCCGCCGACGAGATCACGAGAACCGGGACGCGGCCGAAGTGTAGAAGCATGATCGGGCCGTGTTCACGGGCCAAGAATCGGAGGTTTTGGTGCGCTAATGAGCCAAGTTGGTGGAGGTTTCCGAGTATCGGTAGCTTTGGTGGTGATGGTGGTGGATTTTTGTTTGGGTTTGGTTTTGGAAATGATTTTTTGATGATCCATAATAAGATTAGAAAGATGAGAGCTGGAAATATGAAGGATTGGATTTGGATTTGAATTTCATCCATTTTGTAAATGAGAAGATGATGAGTATGTTTTTGGAAGTAGTAGAATTTATTTATGTGCGCTCTGTTTTTATGCTTTGTTTTCAATAAAATGAGGTTATATATATATACAAGTACTCCAATAGTCCAATGTATTTACCCATACAGGAATTCGAAAATTGAGATTTAAAAATTAATGAACCGGACAGAACATACTACGTCGGTATTTACTATCGTATTTATCCAAGGATCTACAATTTTATACAAGATGTCATGGATTTTCAAAAAAATAGTTAGGTAGATTCTTTAATTTCCTCAACATGCAACTTTCATTTGTAGAAGCAATTGAATGTGTTGCAAATAATAGAGGATCCGATTTTAAAAGTAATTAATCGCTTGAAATTAAATCGCTCATACAATAAATAAATAAGTATTTAAAAAGTTTGGAGTGGAGTTTGAACCAATACTAAGAGGGTGTTTAACTGAGCTTAAAAGCTCATTAAAATAGCTTATAAGCTCATAAATCCTTAGTAATGAATAATTTATAAGTTGCTTTAAGGAGCTTAAAAGCTTAGCCAAACACCCTCTAAATACATAGGGCGTTTCTGTTTTTTGCAATTTACCATTAAGAAAAGACGTACCGCTCCCCTACCCATCGTTAGGTATCATTAATGTGCTTACCGTTGATGTGACAATACCACGTGAGATGGGGAGTCAATATATAAATAAGCATACAATTAGTATATTATTAAATAAATTAACAATTTATATAATATCTTCTCATAACTAATATATGTAGATCTAAAACTAACAATATATATCCAATTAATTTGACTAACTTCTGCAAATTTTTCCTTCTTCTCTCTCTTTCCTCTCCGGCACCACCTGCCGTCGCCTCCATTTCGCCGTTGCCATCGTCATCAGTGTTCCGCCGTTGCCCTATTCTTCACCCTCTCCTTTCTTCTCATTTCTCCCACGATTTCTCTCTCTAAAAAATTCAAAATTCAACCGGAAAACGGCAACCGCTGCTGCTGCCTCCCCAAACACAACGGTGTTCAAAGTATTATCACCGGAATTCAAAGTATTATCGCTGGAATTCATGGTTAGAACTTTCCTCTCCTCTCTCTCTTGGTTTTTCTCTCTTTATCTATATCTCTCTATAAAATGCTAGATCTAGTTAGAATTAATGGTATTTTTGTGTTTGTTTTTTATTATTGATAAGTTTTCATATGATTTCTAGTGATTCGTGGTGTAATTGGGGTGATTTTCGGATGGATGTATTGGTGTTTAGATCTCTAGTTTTTCGCATGTCTTCATACGTGGTTACAAATTTACAGTCGTTACCATTTATTTATTTCGTACAAAATTTGTTAAAATTTATTGGTTACTCGCTGATTCAGGATAATTTGTGTTTGGTTTCTGATATGCATTGTTTGATTTACCTTTTTGTATGTTGGTAAACCATTACAAAATAACAATTTCGTAAGGTTTACCCTTTTGTGTTCTCTTATTCTTGATACGAAATAGCTATTTCGTACTAGAGTTGCCATTGTGTGTTTTATTTTGCATTTCGTATTAGCGTACTGATTTGTTTCATTGTTTATTTTATGGTAGGTAGTAAGAAATTTAGCAAAAGAGTACATTCATATACCGCTGATCGGTATAACATTTGAAGAGTTATTCAGTAAGCTTGAGATGCGATTAAAGAAGGATAAGAGCATTTGCACAATTTGTATTTGAATTATGTTGTGAATAATATTTTTACGTTACGTGCCAAGACCCAAATAGATTTGGTAGATTTTTTTTAAGGTTATGTATTATACTGTTGCTGGTTTTTATGGACTTGTTTTTGAGTTATTTTGTGAAATATTTCATTTTTGTTTGTTTAGTGATTCAATTACAACTATGAATATAATTGATATGAATATTACGAAATAAATAATACATACTAGACGTAGTAGTGCGAATTTAGTCATTTTGTAACCATTTACGATATTACAAAATTTGGTAACACTGGTATAAAATTGTCGATTTTGTACCGTGTATCACTTAAAAAAGTTGCAACCAGTTACAAAATATTTAACATGCGTATAAGATGTAGTGGTACGAATGATTTGGTAATTCTGTAACCTTTTACCAAGTTAGAATGTGAATGTTAAAAATCAATTCAAAAGTAAGTAGTCAACCATTAATTCAAGTAAATGGTACCCAACACGGTACTTGTTGCACACACAAATCACTATGAAATTATACATTTATAAAGTAAAAATAATACGAATTACATATTTCGTACCAGATTTATTTCTAAGGTGTGGCGTTGTTACGAAATGTAAATTTCGTTACATAAGGTACCATTTCTTACAATGATAAAATGGAACGAAATTGTCATTTCGTAACACCTTACCAGGCTACGACATGGTATCCCTGACACTAAATTATCATTTCGTACCAAGTACCACTTCAAATAATTGCCATCGGATACATTCTGATACGAAATTGTTATTTCATAATATTTTACCAGACTACAACATGGTAACCTTGTTACGAAATTATCATTTTGTACCTCACTGCTGTGACGGTGGTGGTGACGGTGGCAAAATTAAATACAGAAGGTGGTATATTGGTTATGAATTTGCATATTCGTAACCGCCGCCACTACGGCGGCAATGTGGGAAGCGGACGGTGGTACGCTAGGTATAAATTTGTATATTCGTAATTGATTCCATGACAATGGTGGTGGCGGCGGCGACAGAGTGGGAGGCAGAGGGTGGTACACTGTGCATGAATTTGCATATTCGTAACCGACGCCGTGAATGTGGTGGTGGTCGCGGAGTTGCGAAATAAGAAGCGGACGGTGGTATTCTGATTACGAATTTGCATATTCGTAACCGCCATCGTGACGGTGGTGATATGCCGGTAAACCTTATTACGAATTTGACTTGCTAAAAATTAAAGATAAAAAAGGAGAGTGAAAAGTTAAAAGTAAGGACAAAAGGGTAAAAAAGTAAAAATTGGGTAATATTTGTTATATTAAGTTATTTGTCAACTTCTGTACTTTTATAGATAGGTTCATATGACTGTATCATATCTCCTCACATGATAATATTACCATAAATTAGAGTGAAGATAGAGGTCGTGTGTAAAAGAAAATATCATCTCATGTCCGGGAGAAACTATAAATAAATTATAAGTCATAATTGCATAAAGTATATATAGAAACATCATAAAATGAAGTATATGTAATCATCATTCTCTTATATCTCACTATCATTAATCCATCAATGGAGTCATGGATGGATCTAAGCATATGTAATCTAACTAATCATCATCCTCTTATATCTCATGTAAATATTTAATTTGTAATCTTTTGGTTAGTAAATCATGATTATTATGGTAAGAGAGCTGATATGTTACTCACCTCCCGTGAGCACCATTCGTGGGCACCATCATCGATTTGTTCATATTAACACCATTTTATTTAATTTTTGATATTATATTTTAATCTAATACCTTAAAAAATGTTATTGAAATCATTAAATTAAAAAATTACATAAAAATCAATGCTTGATTTGTTTATTTATTCATTTCTTTAATGTTAAAGGGAACAACAATAAATCAAGCTTTGATTTTTATGTAAATTTTCAATTTAATGGTTTCAATAACATTTTTAACATATCAAACTAAAATGCAATATCAAAAATAAAATAAAATAATGTTAATATAGATAAATCGAGGGTGGTGCCCACAAACGGTGCTCATGGAAGGTGACTAGTATATCAGTCCTCATTATTGGTGAATTATTCCACAGTTAAGTTATACACGATTTTTAAGCTTCAATATTAGTAATAAATATCTAAATATTAATCAAGATTCATTAATTTATTAATAAAGATTTTACTAAAATAGATTTATTGTGGGATACGAGTGGAACACAGAAAGGTCGACTGCTTGAGCAGAAAATATGCATTTAGATCTTGTGTACATTTGAGATGGAAAATTGACAAGAAGTTTTGGATAGACACGAATTCTGATACTATTATTTTGGATAAACTCACGAGTTATATAGTAAATTTTATCATCATCTCTACGCATGCTTTTGGCTAGTAACTCACATTGGTATGTAGCAGTAGTAGTAACCACAATGTTCATCAAACATGTAGATAGATGAGAATTCAAAATCTACTAAGATACTCTCATCAATGACTTTATGATAATCCATTCTCACTAAAAGACAAAAATGATTTATTAAACAAAAATAAAAAAACGAGTTTGAGTCACCAACTCATGTTGTCATGTGATCACTTAACGGTTGTGGAATATCATGATTAATATATTTTTTACTTTTTTTTTGGATAGATAAAATTTGACATGGGTGCCAGATGATTTTCTAATTATAATATTACATATTAAATATAAGTATCAAATAAATAAAAACAAAAATTATGCCGAAAGTTTTGAATATTTTTCCTAACATTGATAGATTTCAACTGTCAAACTAAATAGTTACTTTTTCTCTCATATTTTCATTCCTCGAATTTTCAATCTCTAATACAAAATTCCTCCTTTTTATGTTTTTTTTAAGAATTTATAAATATTAAAACTTATTAAAAGTAATTTGGGATTAAAAATAAAAGAAAGAGGAAATTTACTTTATTAAAAATAAAATTTATAGGTGTGTTTTTTTTTTTGGCGGTGAAGTTGTAGGAGGTTATTGATGGAGTAGGAATTAGATAAAGTTTGTGGAAGAGAAAAATAAATATGTTATTAAAAGGTTGGATATAGGAGGTTATGAGCTATACTCTCGTGAGATGCATTTCACATAGAGAGACGGGTGCATGGCGCGTGCACTGTACGCGCGCGCTTCACGCACGGCGCGTGTTGTGCACGAGCCTTATTTTTATTTTTTATTTTTTTTTATTTTTTTGCAATATGTCTATATGCACATCACCATATATTCATATGCACACCACTTAATATTCATATGCACACCGAAGACTATCTATATGTACCAATTTTTTAAGTTTTCTTTTTCTTTGCAATATATTCATATACAAACAATCATATATTCATATGCACACCACTTAATGTTCATATGCACATCGAAGAGTATCTATATGCACCCACTTTTTCTAATTTTTTTTCATTTTTTTATTTACAGTTTATTTATTTTTTTTTATTCCGATGGAGCCTTCGGCTCCGATATTACGGCTCCGCCTTCGGCTACGATTTTACGGCTCCGCCTTCGCTCCGATTACTAATATAAGGATAATCGTTGGGCAACAATTTGGACTTTTTCGGCTCGCTCCGAGGCCTTCAGCTCTCCTCGCTCGAATCTTGACCAAAGAAGAAGCAGCAAACAAAACAACGAAGAGGCAAACAAAAAAAAGAGTGCAAAATAAATCTGGAAATTTAAAAAACAAAAATCGAAAATTGGTTGTGCATATGAAAATACAATGTGGTGCATATGGGTTAACATGCTTGTGCATGTGGATACACTTTGAAGTGCATATGACATGATTAAAAAAAACAAGTGAAAAAAGGTTGTGCATATGAACATAAAATGCAATGCATATAAATATATGGTGATGTGCATATGAACTTATTGCCAAATAAAAAAAAATTCGAATATATATATATATATATATATATATATATATATATATATATATATTAAAAAGTCAACGCGTTGATCGGTCAATTCGGATCCGAACTAGATCAACCCGATCTCACAGTGAGAGACCGGTTGCATATAAGAATTTGCCGAAGGTTATTGATGGGAGGGAGAGTAGTCTATACCACTTGACAAAAGGATGTTCCTCCAGCTTTTTCAGCATTTAAATTAAGATATTAAATAACAATTATTGGTGCATATTCCGATAATTCGTAGGCGATATTAATATTAAGGTTAATGACGTGTAAATTTTCAGATTTTTCAAGTTGTCAAGTTTTGTACTTTATAACAAAAAAAATTTGTCTTATAATTTCCAAACTTTTAGTTTTGTCTGATTTTGAGCTGACATGCTAGCCGGAAAGCATACGTGGACATAATTGGAATGACTTCGTTTTAAAGCTATACTAACGTTGTATTGAGAATAATTGAAGCAAAATTCGATTCATCTTATAAAATCAATTGAGGTCTACAATAGTGTAGCCGAAATGGAAAGAGATAACAACCGGTCGACGAAAGAAGAGAACCCACAAAGTTCATGACTAGTTCATTGTCGAATCTTCGATTGAACCTGAAGGAGGTATGAATCAACCGAGGGTTTTTACGTAAGCATAAAATTAATGCAGTATTGTAGACCTCCCACACTCTCGAAAATCCTAAGAGAAGATACTATTGTTGTAGTCGCCGAGTGATATGTCGCATAAATCCGCCCACGTCTGCTTTCCGGCTGTCATGGCATGCCAGTTCAAAATTCGCCGAAAATCGAATTGAGTTGCAAAATCAGACAAAACTAAAAGTTTAAAAATTGTAAGACAGATTCTTTTTCTAAGGTGCAAAACACGACAATTCAAAGAGTTTGAAAATTTACAATCCATTAATTCTTAATATTATCTACTAGTTTATGTACCTTTTTTATAAACTACCAATTTTTATTAAATGTCACGGGCCAATATTGTAACACCCTAATCTACTAAATTAAAAAGTTACTTTTTTTTTTCTAAATGGGGAATTAACTTGAAGGAATCGGCCCATTTAAAAATTTTCTTTTCTAAAACTCTTTAATGCGGAAGCATATTTATACAATGATAGAAGTCAAGAGTTTTCCTATAAATATTTCAAATATACAAATCGAACCAATTCTACGTACATTTCATACCAGAGAAAGATTCCACCTTTTCAAATAAAATTTAAAATAAACTCAACAAATCATGAACTATTAGCTAACTCTAGTTGTTCACACACCATATCACAATTTCAATTTGACCAAAATTCTTGAATCTAACTTAATATAATCAATTTGTAATAAGAAATTTTAAACGTTAAATAAATAACCGACACCCCGTTTCCTTCCACGCAGCTCCATGCTCACTGTCCTGAAAACATTTAAAAATATGAGGGTGAGTACTCTTAAAACGTACTCAGTGGTGGATTAATAATGGAATCATTTTCTTTCCTTTTACCAACAATGTATATCACAGGAAGTGAAACATAATTCTTCAACCATAATATGTACATGACTCTTGGTATCAAGGCACATATGGGACATAACATTATTCAACCATAACAGGCACATGACTCTTGGTATCAAAGCCGTTACGGGACATTTTCTGATTACTGTGCACAGGATATCCTTTAACATATAACCCACAAGAGCTCGAAGTATTCAAGGCGATTATATGCATCATCACATTTCACATTTCACATTTCACATTTCACATTTCACATCACATTCCATATGATAACATGTTAGACATATAAAACATTTGTAAACATTTCACTTTGACATTTAAAACCACATGCTATGGGTCGGGTATTGCACGGTAGAGAATATGCACCCAAGTTTTTGTCAACACAGAATAAGAGTTCTAGTTGCACCGCACCTAATAAAATAAAATAATTTATGTAAAAAACATACGAGTTAAATTTGATATTTAAAAGAACTACTTAATAGACTAAACTCCTCAAAATATTTTAGAGGTTTCTTCGCAAATTGTATAACCACTGCGTGACCTGTCTTTCATCCCTTCCAAAAAAAAAATAAAAAAAAAAAATAACTGTCGACAGTAAAATATATTTTATACCTAAATTTCCTTCAAAATTTGCTTACTCTCCCAAAACCTCTAGTAAAATACCAGACTTAATACTTTATAAAAAAAAAAACTACCACAGTAATATATATATAGTTGCAAATGTATATGCACTGTTAGGAGAATAAAGTGATATCATTAGTTAATAATCTACAAGTCCCTTCTGAGAATTTCAATACAACAAGAATTATTAAAACCATTAATGAGAAAATAAAAACTCTGCTAATTAATTTAATTTTTTAGACGCATAAAAACCTTTCGTAATTGAAGCCCAAATAATTTAGAATTGGCAAAGGTCAGTTGACCCGGCCATTCGAAAGAAGGTGACATCAGTCGACCCACTTAGAAGGTCAATAGTACATGAAATTCGGATCGGATCCAATAGGCTGGAACGTTCCTACAAATAGTGGATAAAAATTTTATGTTTCCGAGTTAAAAGTGCAAATTTTTATTTTAGCTAATTATAATTGATTAAAGAGTATCTATCTATCTATCTTCTTTATTATTATTATTATTATTATTATTATTATTATTATTATTATTATTATTATTATATAAACGACTCTTCTTTTAAAAAATCCTATGTGGCATCTTTCATATTCCTCCATTCTTATTTATCTAAATTCTCAAATTTTTTGAATTTAAAATCAATATTATCATATTTATATTTATATTCTATATATATATATATATTATATATTACATGGAAATAAAATCTTAACAAGATCAAATTTTCAAAATCAAAATCTATTATATTTAATTGATTTGCCTCAAATCTTTCGTGTGTACTATTTGTAATCTTCTAACTATCTTTTTTTTTTGTAATTTTAGTTCACTATTATAATAGATTTAATTAATTGTTTTAGTCTTCCCATATTTAATGCGCTGCAAAAAATATCATAATAATAATATGTGTATATAATAATTAACTATTTGTAATACAAACCTACATTGTAAACTAAAATATTATCGTGTATTTCCATCTACATATTATTACTTATAGCCAAAATAAAACATTTTCTTTTATCATTAAATAAATAATTAAAAAAACGATTACCATATGAAAATAATTAACTAACGCATGGTAATAGCATCTGCATATTCCTATTTTCTTTGAAAAAGAAATGTCCCACATTGGTTTCTAATCAAATTCCACCTATTTAAAGACCTTATAAATACTTAAAATCAATATATATTTTTTCATCCACAATTGTTTGTATCAATAATTTATTTTAATTTGGCTAATTAAATTGTTAGCCAAATAAACAGTTATACATTTTCATTATAATTTAATATATATATATATATATATATATATTATTAATACCATTGCGGATTCGAGACCTCCAGTCTTATATGGCCTAACCACAATTCATTATTCCAATTTATCTTATATTCTCATTTTCATATTTAAATAATATGTGGATTAAAATTAAATAAAAAATGATAAAAAATAGTAAATGAAAACGGGAGAATTGCAAAATAATTATCTTCAATCTTATTGAAGCCTGTGGATAAAATTGAACTGAAAGGTTCTATAATAGTAAAAGAAGACGGAAGAATTGCGGAACATTTTTTTCTAAATTTAGTTACATACTAAAGACTCTTACTTTTAAAATAAATTTTTATAACTACTAATATTTTTAATAATTTTAATGAAGTATTTAGATTAAAATTAAACCTAAAAAGGAAAGAAAATTAGTAAATGAATACGGAAGAATTGTTGACTATAAAAATTAAATTGAGGCAAATTATAGAACAATAAATATTAAACGATAAGTTATCTTTTTATCTCTTCTAATATTAAGGAAGTATAAATAATGAACCACATGGATTAAAATTGAACTTAAAATATCAAAAATAATAAATGAAAACAAGAGAATCATAAAAAAAATTTCTTGAATTTAATTGGATACTAAACATTTTCACTTCAAAAATAAATTTCTATAATTATCAAGCAAATTGCATCTAATAATATCCCATCGATCAACATCTATGATATTTTAATATATTCTATATATATATATATATATATATATTAAATATAGAAAGAAAATCCGTAATTCCAATATTAATTTTATTTAATTAAGTTCTCCAATTATCCCACATATGAATGTGTCCTAACCGATATAACTCACATTCTCGCGTCTCAAATTTGTCGATCACTTTCAATTTCTTAATAGATAATTGATTATTTAAAAATTAGGTTATAAAATTCATATATATACGAAAATGATTTTACATAAAAAAACATTCTATGTGGCACCCCAAATTCCCCCATTCATATTTATTTAAAATTTCAAAAATTTCAATTTGTTAATATAAAATAATAGATTTTAAATATCAACTAAAATATTGTGTCCACATCGATTTTTCAATGAAACTTCATCCATCTATAAATAAAAACTTAAATCAATGTGTATTTTCTCATCTTTTGCACCACCAATTTTATTTATCCAATTTTATTTATCCAATTTATTTATTAGTCGGCCCCACTATTTACATTTTTTTTTTGTTACCCCTTCATGATCTCAGCACCTGATGTCATGCCCAAGAAGGCTTCATGATAAGCTTTTATCTGATTAATTCAATGAATTATAAGGCTCAAAAGGGGCTAGCAAATGATAATAATAGGGTTGGCACTTTTAGTTCAACGGGTTTAAAGAAGGAATTAATTGCCCAAATAATCTAAACATCAACAACTACGTCAAATAGAATTTCGAATAGCAAGAAAGCAAGTTCTAGCGGAATCCAAAACAAGAGTGTTATTTTTCACACAAGAAATGAAAGAGTTGTGATGATTATGAATACAACGTAAAAGCCCAAAAACTCACAGGTGATGCCCAACACTCATTCGTCATACTTATCTACATACGGTCATAATCAAAATGAAAATTCATGTTGCAAAGTCATCAACATCAAGTCATATTATTTTCATTTTAGCTTGATGTTGATGACTAACTACCCCTTTATAATGTAGGGGTAGTAGGATAATGTAGGGGTAGTTAGTATTTATTCCTACTCTTTGGTCAATATCATCATTTTTTTGTCATTACCATTGTTTTTGTCATTATCCTATTACCCCTACATTCTAACTTTTTCACCTCAAAACAACTTTATCAACTTTCTTATTTTCCGTGCCGGAACCCAAATGGGGATTTGATTCATGGACAGAGGGAGTAACTTTTTATCTAATTTGATAAAAAATAATTAATTTTAATTTGACCAATTAATTAGGTAGACGGGTTAATTTCCAACCAATGGTAGACGGGCCAATTCGTGACGGGTATTGCTATACAAATTGTTTTACAAAGGAATACAAATGTCGAATTTTTTAAATGGGTTTCAAACAAGAACGAGTATATAAATTTCAAACGGGTTTGAACCTAACACACCATCTCGAATTGTTTTATTAATCGTCTTCATTAGAAAATGTCGAATGTGTAGGAAAATTGACATAAAAATTACTAACGATATTTCAAGGGGCCAGTTCCTACCTATAATTGGGTGCATTGATGGGTCGATTCAATACCAACGGGACAACTTTATTCTTTTATAATTTTGTATTGAACTCATAAAATTAAGAATATTTAGGATCACCTTTATTTCTTATAGGCAATCTTCAAAAAAAAATTAATCATTAAATCAATGTGATACAAATATATATTTGCTATAAAAAAAGAACCATATAATACCCCAAAAATTTCGTACTGACTTAAAAATTTAAAGTTAATAATAAAAATGGCTTTGCACGCCTAAGTTCATGAATTTGAATTCTAAGATTTACGGTGAAATCCGTTTCCAAAAATAATTTCCAGATATCGGACGAACGACTACTGTATTTAGGGTTATCGCGTACGAAAACTTTTTAGTTCTGGAACTCAGATCGGAAAACCGTCTGATTTTTACATTCACGAAATCGCGATATGAACTCGTCCGAGAAAGTTCGTTTTTATGATTTTCCGGACGAAACTCAGACTGTGATGTCCCGAGATTTTGACGGATTTTAATTTTCAAATATTACTTTCCAAATAAGTTAAATATGTCGGAATTTATGGTAGAATCGGAATTTGACGATATTGTGCCAAGATACGTTTTTAGTTTATCGATTTCCGTAACATCGTATCGCACCGGAAAAATGCGTATTATCCCCTAATTTCTACCCTATGGCCGACATCACTACTCTCTCCCTACACTTGATATTTCATTTTATATAGTATAAAGTAGGACACCTAATGTCCTTTAAATCCTCCAAACTTTACACCTAAGAGAGTTACTATTACATTAGTTTAGTCATCACCATCTCTCCCTCCCACCACATCATTGCCGCCACCTCTCCCATTCCATCTCTCTCTCAATTTTTCTTCCATCTCCATTGAAGCAAGCTTGAAGTTCTTGCAAGGATTCTTCCCAAGTTCATTATCTTCCATCAATTTCCTTTCATCTTTCATTAAATCCCAAGGTAATATCCTCCTCTATTGATCTATCCATTTGGAATTCATTAATTTTTCTATATGACCGATTTCTAGAAGATGATGTAGTAGATGTTTTGAGCCTTATTTAATGTAATTAGAAGTATTAGATATGAGTTCTATGGTTAAAATTGGAAAAAATTCAAGAACCCTATTTTTCTACTTAGGACCGATTTTAGGGGTATTTAGTAGGATGATTTGATTCTTCAATTAGTTGGATAATTAAGCTTAGGAGATGTTTAATTGAGGATTGATGCAAAAATAAATCAAAACCCCTATGAATTTGATGATGACCGAGTTTTAGGCTTAGGGTTTGAGATGAATTTCTAATTTATGAAGTAGTAGTATTAGTGATTGGTTAATTGATGTTGTAGTAGGTTGATAAATGGATTAATGATGTTAATTGATGAAGAAAATCAATTCCCCTAATTTATTGTTAATACACATTTTTTTCTAGGAAATTGGGGGTTTTCATATAGCTTGATTTAGTTGATGGTATGTTGATGAATTAATGTTTCTAATGATATTAGATGATGAGGGGAATTAATTGGAATTTTTCTAAAATTATTTTGTAGAACGTAAGAGACAAGGAATTGGAATTAAGTTGAGTTTAAGTAATGATATGAGGTGATGATGTATATAATAATGAATCTCGTTAGATGATGATTAATGCCGTAGAAAATGAACGAATTCCGATAACTTTGGAAATTCCTTAAGAGATGAACAAGTGGACGTAAATAATAATCGAGAAGTTGAGTAAGGATTCTAACTAGATAATAACGATTATGATGGACTAAGGCACGACTTTGTAGTTGACGACATGAGCATCCGGATTATTGTATAATGAGTTGTAGTTATAATCGAGAAC
Organism: Schizonepeta tenuifolia; assembly: GCA_029490685.1. NCBI lineage: Eukaryota > Viridiplantae > Streptophyta > Magnoliopsida > Lamiales > Lamiaceae > Schizonepeta > Schizonepeta tenuifolia. The sequence goes on along the minus strand of CM055960.1, from coordinate 23,476,244 downwards.
TAGAAACGAGAATTTTTAACTTGTTTTTGGTATAGTACTTGTTAGTTTGGAAGCCGATGTTTAGAACGTCGTGCTAATAGACGAGTTTTGAAAAGGAGTCCTTCATGTACGGGAGTACGTGTTGACTGCCTTGAGAGTGAAGTTTCGTGAGAAATCGAGTACGAGAACTTAGAACGAGCCTAGGAAGTCATACGTCGATTCTATCGAGCAACTAGGATTAGCCGCGGCAGTTTTGCGACCCTTCTCGGAAACTGTAATATCTTTTAGCTCGTTTATCGGATTTGAGATCCGTAAATTGGAGAGTAATCTAGACATCCCAAACTTTCTAACGGTATAGGGCACATCCCCTGTTTCCTGATGCTCTGTTCTGGGCAGTCCCCAGAACTTCTGTATTGCGCAGTGAAATTTCAGAATTCAATTTCCTAAGTTGTTTTCTTCGCAACTTAGTTTCTTTCGATCTTTTAAGCCGTAATGAGTTATCGACTATCTTTTCTACTGACCTAAGAGTCGAGTAAGGAACCTTTCAAGCTCTAAACGAATTTTGTTCGAGTCCCGTTCCTGTTAAACTAAAAAGAAACTAGTAGCGTGCAAATGCCTAAAGAAACAAAACGATTAAAACCTAATTCGAATTTCCATATTCGATTATCTTTTACGATCGAGTTTAAAGTATGTTTATCTTACGATGAAGGAGGAAGTCAGCAGTGAGGAAAGGACGAAAGACTAGAAGACAAAAGTACGAGTAATAAGTTCTGTAAAGTATAAAGGTGGGATTTCCTATATATCAAATAAAACGAGCAATGCTCGAAAACCCTTTTCTTTATCGCTTTGATAATCGTGTTTTCAAAGTGATAATCATGACATAAACTGTTTAAATATTTTATGTGAGTTCTCTTGTACCTATCTGAGTTAACATGTTTCCCAGATTTATGAGTTAATCAAAATAGGTTAACTAACGATCGGCTCTGAGTTAGCTATTAAGTGCTTTCCAGAGTTAGTGCACTTTGTAACCTGTGGTGTATATGGTATCCTGTTGAGGGGTAGCCAGCCACGGTGAATGAGAATTGGTCAAGATTTGAACGTAACATACCAGAAAAATGCTTGTACAAGCTAATTTATATAAATGAGTTAGAAAATGTTTAGTAGACACGGGCCATTTTCAATAAAATCCCGATGTGCTACGATTATGAAATGCCTGATTATTTATACTTATGAATATGTTTTCGGCAACGTGCCCACTAAGTACTTTTGTACTTAGCCCTGCATATGTTTTCTAAATGTGCAGGTTGAAGCGATGGAAGCGGCGAGGCTTGAAATAAGTTATTTAGGAAGACTTTAGTTAGTATGAATCACATTTCCGCTGAAAAACTCTAAGTACTTTGATGTTATGTACATTACGTAAAACTCTGTAGTTTATGTCTGTAAACTTGAACTTAGATGCCTTTTGAGTATCTTCTGTCGAGTAATCCATCGAGAATTACTCTTCCTTTTGTAAATAAAGTCTTGTTCATAGAATGTATGATGTCTCTTATGTATGTATGTATGTTTAGTCAGTCCCTTTCTTCCCCGCTTCTTTAATCCAATCCCAGTCGCACCCTGACTTCTGCCGTCCCTCGGGATTTGGGGCTGTGACAAACCACCTCAATTCTCATACAAAATCAACACAAGATAATCTCTTTGAAAAGTAAATAACATTTGTCTTATATCAATTTTTAGAAGAAAAATGGTTTTGAAAATTATCTATAAAAATGGGTATGAATTAGATTTTATTTTTTTATGAGTATTACTTAAAAAAATAATAAAATAATTAACAAACAATACCTTTCTTATACTATCAAATATTAAATTTTATTAATTTTATTAAATTATAATTTTTCGTCGATTTTCGACGGGTTATACACTAGTTATTATATAAACGAACACGGCTTTATATAAAAAAATTAATCTATGTGGCACCCCTCTGAATCCTCCATTCTTATTTATCTAAATTCTCAATTTTTTTGAATTTAAAATCAATATCTATCATATATTACTATATAATAATAAATGTATACATGGTATAGATTTAGTTTTCAAGTATAATAGATTTAACGGATTTAATTTCCACATTAATATGAAATAGTATTCTAATATCTATTACTATGATAGTTCAACTAGTGTATAACTCGTCGAAAAATCGACGGAGAATTTATAAAATTAATAAAATTATTAAATAGTAAAATGTGATAGATTTAAAAAATATTATTTATTACTCATTTTAGGGTCCGCGGTTTCGGGTCGTAATCGGTATGTTAACCACGGTTTTGATTTATAAGTGCGTAATTTATGAAATTCGCTTAGAATTTATAGACCCAAAATTTAATTAAAAAAAATTGATTGTAGTATTTGTTCTCGTCCTTAACTGTAAAGAAACATTCGCAAGAAAAAAATAAGTCGAACCAACACTTCGCAATCATCCAATCTACCCTGACAGTTCCGATGTGAAACCGAACCAGCTAATTGACTACAATACTGATTTTGTATTATATAAATAATCATCTTCCAAATATATCCACACAGAAAAATTAATAATAACATTTTCTTTATTTTTTACTTGAAATTAATATTTAATTATATAAAATAACTATCTTCCAAAAATATTCACATAATATTTAATAAATAAAAATTTTATGTTATAAAATGTAGTATTATATGAATAATCATCTTCCAAATATATTCACAGAAAAATAATGATAATATTTGTTTTCATTTTTACCAGCTTTGAGAAAAACTTTGGTTTGAATGAGAATAGAACTTTAGGAATTGGTTTCACTATTCACTTCGTAATTTTGCCCTTTTACGAAACTTTACGTAGACTGTTTGAGATTCGGAAAATAACTTAGTCAATAATATAAAATAAAAGTTGACAATAAATATCATAAATTTTAGAATTCAACATAAAATTATAATAAATAATAGTTGTCGCACCAGTAATGAATTGGCCCATCTACGCGCAAATTGGTCCCAACTACAAATAACGTAAAAATTAATTCGTGAATAACCATTAAAGATTTTAGAACAAACATGAAAAAGTTGCATAAAATGAAAAATTTCACGAGCTGAGGTACCTGTCTGATGGGAATTGGGCCGTCTACCGTCACGATTCTGGGTCTGAATCGGGCCGTTGACCACAATTTTGATTTAGAAGCGCATAATTTACAAAACCCGTTTAGAATTTATATAGACTCAAAATTTAATGGAATAAAATAGATTGTACTATTTGTTTTGGCCTTAACTGTATAGTAATATTCTCTAATTATAATTATAATTATGCAAATCTATAAATCCAAATACAAATAATGTAAAAATTAATTAATTGATGACGATTATAGATTTTAGAAAATACATGAAAAAAATGCATAATATGAATAATTTAAAAAAATATAAGAATAAAGAATGGAGATGTGACACATGGGATCCCGAGTTGAGGTACCCATCAGTTGAGAATTGGTCGTCTACCTAATTAATTGACAAATGAAAATTAATTATTTTTATCAAAGTAAATTAAAAATTATTAAAATATTTCAAATTTTAATTCGGTCAACCAATAAATTAGTAAAATTATTTTGGAACCATTTATTTTGTCTTGTTATAAAATAGTTCCTTACAAAAAATAATTTTTTATTCGGCCAACTAGTAAATTGGTCAAATTAAATTAAATTAAGCTATATATAAAAACAAGTTTTTTATTCAGTCGACTACTAAATAAATTGGCCAAATAAAATTGGTAGTGCAAAAGATGAGTAAATACACTTTGATTCTAAGTATTTATAGGCTTTTCAATATATGAAGTTTCATTGAAAACCCGATGTAGGATACAAGGGAAGAATCATTTTTCTTTTAATAATAATAATAATAATAATAATAATAATAATAATAATAATAATAAATAATAATAATAATATAATAATTGAAAAACCGATGTGGGATACAAGGGAAGAATCATATGGCTAACTATTCTGAATAGGTTAGCCAGTGAGAATTTAGAGAAAATAGGTACAATGGTTGATCTATAGTGCAGTTTTTGTAAGAATGAAGCAGATAGTATTGAGCACATGTTCTTTAGCTGTGATTATACTGCTGAGATTTGGGAGGGATTGAAGAATTGGTGTGGTTTGATTGCAGGAGCTGGGCCCTGGGAGATTGGAAAAAACAAGCTTATTCAGCACTGTCGATTCAAGACTAGCATGCAAAGGTTATATAGGCTTGTTATTACAGTGGCCATTTATTGCATATGGAGGGAGAGGAATTTCAGACGATTTCAGGAGGTTGCAACAACAAGGGAGATAGTATTGAGACAGTGCCAACTGATCATAGCACTTCGTTGCCAGAGGGATAGGAAGCTAGCAAGATTACTACATTCTTGATTTCTGTAGCTTAGAGTTTGATTGCGTTGGTGTTTTGTAAGCTTTAACTGCTAATTGGTGAAATGAAGTTATCTATTTACCAAAATAATAATAATAATAATAATAATAATGATAATAATAATAATAATAATAATAATAAGGATTTTTTTAAAAAAAACTATACTTATTATGAATGGAGTCTGATTAAAAATGACGATTCACTATACTAAATACACTAGTAAGTAGCCCGTCGAAACTCGATGGGATTTTTTTTTAATATTTTCATTTATATAAATATACTTTAAAAACAATTTTGGAAGCTGGACAAGAAATAATTTTATGTTTCACGCATAAAATAAAGGAAAGTTAGTTATAGAAATAGAAATAATCACTTATTCCCTTAGGGTTTAGATTCCCGAATTAAGATAATTTTTTCTTTTTTCAAAACATATATTATTTTTTTAGCTAGTGTGGTTGGCGACGGTGTGTCGAATACACTACCCACATTAAAAATATTCTCTTGGTAAATAATAATTTATTTCACCAAAATAATCAAGGGAAAAAATATAAACATTTTGCAAATAATAAAACTACCAATCAACAAATCACACCATTATAACTTTGAACAATTTGTCTTTCTCTTTCAACGCTTCTCCCTCACTCTCTCTCTATAATTCCTCTCAAAAGATTAATTGATATTTAAAAAATAGTTGTATATCTTATGTATATCTTATTTAGAAGTTATTATGTTGTTTGCATTAATTATAAATCAAACGTAGGAAATTAATTTTATTTACATATCTAAACTTATAATTATAAATGACAATAAACCAGATTATTCATTATTAAGTATTTTTCAAATTTGAATTTTTTTAGAATTTTTCTACATATTCTCATCCTAATCTCGATTAAAATAGTAACTTTTTTGTATAGTCCCGTCGAAAATATATTGGGTAATACCTGATAAAAATTTGAACACTATAAAGTTTATATTAACTAAAATTGGTAAAATTTCTTTTTTTTATGTCTATTTGATCGTCTCGTTAGAAGAGCTTAAGATCCAACTGTAAGAGTTGCTAGACCTTGGATTCATTAGACCGAGTGTCTCACCTTGGGGAGCACCTGTTTTGTTCGTAAGAAAGAAGGATGGTTCTATGAGGATGTGCATAGACTATTGAGAGCTAAATAAGATCACCCTTAAGAATAAATATCCTTTGCCAAGGATAGAAGACCTCTTTGATCAGCTTAAAGGCGCAGTTGTCTTTTCAAAAATAGATTTAAGATCTAGGTATCATCAATTGAAAATCAAACCCGAGGATATACCTAAGACTGCATTCCGAACCAGATATGGCCATTACGAATTCCTAGTTATGCCATTTGGTTTGACTAACGCTCCCGCAGCATTCATGGATCTCATGAATCGAATTTTTCACCCGTACTTAGATAAATTCATCTTAGTATTCATCGACGACATTATCATTTATTCTAAGAATGAGAAGGAGCACGAGGAACACTTGAAGATAGTTTTAGAAATGCTTAGAGCTGAGAAGCTTTACGCCAAATTCAGTTAATGCGAGTTTTGGCTGAAGGAAGTGATGTTCCTTGGACACATAGTATCAGCAAAAAGCATCAAGGTAAATCCTGCCAAGGTAGAGGCAGTACGCGATTGGAAATCGCCAACAAGTCCAAATGAAATTAGGAGTTTCTTAGGTTTAGCCGGATATTATAGAAGATTCATCGAGGGATTTTTTACAATCGCTAGACCTATGACGCAACTGCTACGGAAGGAAAACAAGTACAAATGGACGGACGAATGCGAGAAGAGTTTCCAGACACTCAAGGAAAAGTTAACCACAGCACCTGTGTTAGCTCTGCCAGAAGCGAATAAGGAATACGTGGTCTATACAGATGCTTCAAAGAACGGATTAGGGTGTATATTGATGCAAGATGGAAAGGTGATAGCTTATGTGTCACGACAACTTCGACCTCATGAAGTTGAGTACCCAACCCACGACTTAGAACTAGCAGCCGTTGTGCATGCGTTAAAAATTTGGAGACACCATCTCTATGGTGTTAGGGTTGAGATTTTTACGGACCACAAGAGTTTGAAGTACTTTTTCGAGCAAAAGGAATTGAACATGAGGCAAAGACGATGGCTCGAATTAGTCAAAGATTATGATTGCGGAATCAACTATCATCCAGGAAAAGCAAACGTGGTAGCTGACGCGCTGAGTCGCAAGACTCCAACCAAGTTAGGATATCTCTTTGTTGAGGAAGAAGCTCTTGTACGAGAATTTGAGAAAATGGACTTAGAAGTGCTGGATACACCTGAAACGATAACAAACCATATAGCAGCACTCGTAGCCACACCAGACTTACGAGAAAGAATCATAAGTGCGCAGAGAAAGGACGAGTCGATTGAGAAGCTTCGACTAAGGATAAGAACGGATAAACCGGACGGTTTTTCCGAGGCACTAGATAATGCGATTTTATTCAAAGGCAGACTTTGTATCCCTGAAGACGACAAATTGAAGAACGATATCATGAGTGAGGCTCACGATACGCCGTATACAGCACACCCAGGGAATACGAAGATGTATCAAGATTTAAGAAGGAATTTCTGGTGGAACGGTTTGAAACGAGACATTGCCTCGTTTATAGAAAGATGTTTGGCTTGTCAACAAGTGACAGCTCTACACCAAAGACCATACGGATTGTTGCAGCCATTAAGTATTCTAGAGTGGAAATGGGAGGATATAGTTATGGATTTTGTGACAGGTTTGCCTAAGTCAAGAAAAGGAAACACTGCCATCTGGGTAGTTATTGATAGACTCACAAAATCAGCTCACTTTTTACCAATCCCAATTACCCATGGATCAGAAAAGTTGGCACAGTTGTATGTCCATGAGATTGTGCGTCTGCACGGAATACCGAAGTCAATAACGTCTGATAGAGATGCCAAATTCACTTCGAGATTTTGGATCACGATGCAGAAAGAGTTGGGTACCGAACTTAACTTTAGTACCACTTTTCACCCCCAGACGGATGAACAATCCGAGAGAACGATTCAGATACTCCTTGATATGTTAAGAACGGTAGTATTGGATAGAAGCGAGAATTGGGAAAAGATCTTGCCATTAGTCGAATTCGCGTATAACAATAGCTATCAAGCAACGTTAGGAATGGCGCCTTACGAGGCATTGTATGGAAAGAAATGTAGGTCACCATTTTATTGGGATGAAGTGGGTGAAAGGAAGAACCTAGGACTAGATACGGTCAGTGAAATGATCGAGATCATTCGGCAGATCCGAGTCAGAATGAAAGAAGCCCAGAGTCGGCAAAAGTCTTACGCCGATGATCGTCGAACCGATCTTAATTTCGAAATTGGGGATAAGGCTTTCCTCAAGATTTCACCATCCAAAGGAATCATTAGGTTCGATGTTAAGGGTAAACTCAGACCAAGGTTTATAGGACCTTACGAGATTCTTGAAAAAGTAGGACCTGTTGCTTATAGATTGGCCTTACCGCCAAGTCTAGGAAGTGTCCATAACGTGTTTCACGTATCTCAGTTAAGAAAGTATGTCTTTGATCCTAAGCACGTAATTAACCAGCAAGATGTTGTTCTTGAGTCCGACTTAAGTTATGAAGAGAAACCATTATCGATCTTGGATCGAAAAGAACAAGAATTAAGAAATAAGTCGATACCTTTGGTTAAAGTGCTATGGAATCACCACGGGCAAGAAGAAGCCACGTGGGAGCTCGAAGAAAAGATGAAAGAGAAATACCCTTACCTTTTTGAAGAAGGTATGCAAATTTTGGGACGAAAATTCTTGTTAGAGGGGTAGGATGTAATAACCCAGATATTTCTTCCGTCGTTTAAAAAAAATTAATTATTAATTAAGGCTTTGCACGCCTAAGTTAAGGATTTTCGATTCTAAGACTAACGGGTGAAATCCGTTTCTGGAAATAAATTCCAGAAGTTGGTTGAACGACTACTGTATTAGGGTTTTCGCGTCCGATAAAATTTTCGTCCGAAAACTCAAATCGAAAAACCGTCAGACTTTACATTCACTTTTTCTCCGATACGAGTTCACCGGAGAAAGTCAGTTTTTATTATTTTCCGGGCGAATTTTGGACCGTCTTGTCCCGACTTTTATTCAGATTTCGGAAATCGAAATATGCTTTCCGAGTAAGTGATTTATTTATAATCTAACGGTCGAATTAGATTTCGTCAAAAACGTAACCATGTAGGATTTTAATTTCTCGATTTTATAACGTCGTATTAGACCCGTAAACGAGATATTTTCGGCTAAAAAATCCCCACCCAAACCGCCATTACCCTATGATTCACCACCTTTGGTTAGATTTTTATCACTTTATGAAATAGTAACTAACACCTCATCACCTTAGTCATCTCCTCCTCTCTCCCTCATCTTTACCGCCCCCTCCCTCTCTTCTCTCTCTCATCTCTCTCTTCCACCATTGATAGTCATCTTCAAGCTCTCAAGCTCCAAAAGTCATTCGTCTACCGATCATTCCTATTTCCGAGTTCATAATCGACAAGGTAGGAGCTTCCTCTCAAGATTGAACCGAACAAAACTTCCTTCCCTCAAGTCTTGTTTTTTTTTCGAAAAGTTTGAGGATGATAGCATGATGATTCTATGTTTAATACATGTTATAGTATGCTTAGGAATGGATTAAATTGATAGAAATCATGTGGAAATCACCCCCCCCCCCAGCCTTAAATATTGTTATTACCGAAAAATTTGAAGAATTAGGGGTTTGATGTTAGTTCGATTTTCTTTGAGGATTGATTGGTGGATTCATGTTCTATGCATTGATAGATGATCATATGAATTAATTGGTATTTTTCTAAAAATAAGAACCATAGTGTAAGAGAGAAAGAAGTGAGGATTTGAATGAGTATATGTTATGTTTTGTATGATATGATGATAGAAATGATATGTAGTAAGTAGGTGGATGATTATATATTTTAATGGGATTTTTCTAAAATTAAAATAGAAAATGTAAGAGACGAAAACCCGTCGATAAGATAAGATTCGATGATAATTTGAGTATGTGGTTTTCGTATTAGTGAATCTTGATAGTTGATGAACGATATTGGAAAGTTTGAGCAAAAACGGAGAACGTCGAAATTTTATTAAGAGACGAAGAATCGTCGATAAGTCGAGATTGGATAATGATTTAGGTTTATGATTTAAATATATGTTAATCTTGTTAGTTAATGATCGAAATCGGAAAATTTGAACGAATTCTAAAGAAATTGAAATTTTGATAAGAGACGAAGAAACGAGTCTAAGTGTCGATAGGAAACTCGAATAAAGAAAACCAATTTGATATTAATGATTGTTGTCGTTTGATAAACGAGTTTGTAGTTGACGATATTTCAATTCGAGATATGAGATGATATAGGTTATGATTTATATAAGTTAGAAGTTGAAGAATGAAATTGAATTTGAATTGAAATGGTTTAGTAATTGGATAGTTCAAAAAGACGAGGAAATGCTCGTCGTTTGTTAATCAAAAAGACGTGAATTTATACCCGATTAAGGGACATGCGTATTGACTGCCTTAAGACTGTAATTTGTTAGTAATTTCGTGAGTTTAAAGGTTGTATAGCATTGATCGAACCTAGGGAATCGTGCGTCGAGTTTTACGAGCACCTAGGGTTTCACGCGGACTGTTTTGCGATGCGTTATAGAAACTGTCATAACTTTCTACTCGCTTAACAAAATCGAGATCCGTAAATTGGAAAATAAACTAGACATCCGTAGCTTTCTTTTGGTATAAATTTCATCCCCTGTTTCGCAGGAATATGTTCTGTATGAACTCCAGAACCTTTACTTTGTGCAGAAACTTTTGTAAGCCTAATTTCTTAAGTTGAATCCTTTTCAACTTCGTTCCTTGTGAACTTCTAAGTCGTTATAAGTTATCGACTCCCTTTATTAACTGACCTGAGTGTCGAGTAATGCGCCGAGTCAGTTTCTAAACGAGAATTGAACAAGTCTCGTTTCTTTGATAATCAAAAGAATGTAGTTAAGTGCAAAGGCCTAAAAGACTAAAACCGATTTCGATTTCCTGTTTCTTTTATCGTCTCGACCGCTTATTAAAGTGTTATTATTTGCGTTCAAAGGAGGAAGTTGAGTTTGGAAGACAGGACGGAAGACCAAAGACGGAAGCTCGTGTTTTAGTTCTATAATCGCCTAAGGTGGGCTTTTCTATATATCAAATCAAATGAGCGATGCTCGAAAATATTTACTTATCGCTTTTTAACCGTGTCTTAAAGTGATTATCAAGGCATGAAAATATTTGTTTTATGTGAGTTCATTTGTGCCATTCTGAGTTAGCCAACTGCTTTTCAGAAATTATGAGTTAGATACAATGGGGCTAACTAAATCGATCGTACTCTAAGTTAGTATACAAGGGGGACTTTCCAGAGTTTGTGTACACGGTATCCGGTGTGTGTGGTACCCTGTTGAGGGGTAGCCAGCCACGGTGAGGAATGTTGGGCAAATCGAACGTAACATCTGTCAGAAAAATGCTTGCAAGCTATATTGTGAAAGTGAAAGAAAATGTTTAGTAGGCTCGGGTATTTGATGAAAAACCCCGATGCACTATTTATCGAGATGCCTGATTTAATCTATACTTATGATATGTTTTCGGCAATGTTCCCACTAAGTATGTTTATACTTAGCCCTGCATATGTTTTATAAAATGTGCAGGTTGAGTGACGGGAACGGCGGAGGTTGAGTAAAGAGTTGTAGTTAGGAAGAAGAACTTGTGTCAAGCTTTACGCTTTCTGCTGCCAATCTATTTCAAGTTATTGTATATCTTTTTGTCTAAGTCCCGTACAATGAACTTAGTTCCTTTTTAAGAACAACTTGTCGAGCGATCCTTCAAGGTCGACTCTCTTTCTTTCAATAAAACCTGTTCATAGATATCAGTTGTCATTTAATTATTGTCTGTTTATTCATTTATCCCCCTTCTTCCCCGCTTCTTTAATCCAACCCCCAGTCGCACCCCGGCTTTACCGTCCCTCGGGATTTGGGGCTGTGACACTACAGACAGAGTGTATGTGGCAGATACTGTGAAGTTTAATGAATGTGAATTTCCCTTTACTTCAATGTTTTATGGTAATCTTGCTGAATCTTCACATTTCATTCATGTCTCCCCTTTAGTCTTCACTTCTGATCCTCTCATCATACCTCCTCAGCATTTTCCTACACCTCCTCCATCACCTCCATCTCCTTCACCTCCACCCTCTCCACTTCCTGATCCCTCTCTACCACCATCACCTTCACCAGCTCTCACTCTTCCTCCATCACCTCAAAACACTCATCACATGGTTACTAGATCTAAATATGGCATCACAAAACCTAAAGTTTATTATGTTATCTTTACTTCTCCAACTCTTACCTCTCCTTCTGCATTTCTCATTACTACAACTCCTCTTGCTTCAACTACACCTATTCCCACTATACCATTATCTTTAGATGAAGCTCTTCAGCATCCAGGTTGGCTTGAATCTATGGGTAAAGAGTTTGATGCTATTATGGGTAAAGGAACTTGGAAACTGCTTCCACCAAGTCCTGATCAGAAAGTCATCAGTAATAAATGGATTTTTAGAGTCTAACTTAATCCTGATGATACTTTGGACAAGTTGAAAGCCAGGTTAGTTACTAGAGGTTTTGAACAATTGGCTGGCATAGATTTTCTTGAAACTTTTAGTCTAGTTGTAAAATCTATGCTGTCAGAATGATGTTTGCTTTGGCTGCAACAAGGGGTTGGTATATTCAACATATTGATGTGAACAATGCTTTCTTGAATGGAGAGTTGACAGATACTATATGTATGGCTCAACCAGGTGGTTTTGAAGATCCTATTCACCCTGATTATGTTTGCAAGCTGAATAAAGCACTTTATGGTCTCAAACAAGCACCTCGAGCCTGGTATGATTCATTGAAGACTGAGATTTGCTCTATGGCTTCAAAAGGTCAAATTCCGATTTCTCCCTATTTTTTCAGAAGTCTGGCTCTGCTCTTACTCTTATTTTGGTCTATGTGGATGACATATTAGATCCTGGTGATGATTCTACTCTTATCAAGACTGTTGTTGATACTCTTCATTCCAAGTTTTCTGTCAAAAATCTTGGTAATGTCAACTATTTTCTTGGAGTTGAAGTATCTAAGAGTAAAGGAAGCTACTCATTATGTCTGCATAAGTACATTCATGATTTACTTGTAAAGACTAAGATGGTGGAGAGTAAAGCTTGTCCTACACCTATGACTGCATCTACAAAGTTGTCTAAAATTGTTGGAAAGCCTTTCACTGATCCAACTTTGTACAGAAGCACTGTTGAAGCCTTGCAATATCTTACTCTTACTAGGCCAGCCAGACATAGCTTTTACAGAGAACAAGCTAAGTCAATTTCTTTCAGCTCCTACTGATCATCATTGGTCTGCATGTAAAACGCTCCTCAGATATTTGAAAAGCACATCCAAGTTCAAACTCTATTTTCATCCTTCTACTTCTTCCCAACTGGTGAGTTTTGCAGATGCTGACTGGGCAAGTTGTGTTGATGATAGAAGATCTACAGGAGGTCATTGTATATTCTTTGGTGGTAATTTGATTGCTTGGTCTGCGAAGAAACACGATGTAGTCTCAAGAAGTTCAACAGAATCAGAGTATAGAAGTTTGGCCAATGCTACAACTAAGGTTGTATGGATTCAAGCATTGTGTTCTGAGTTGGGAGTCCACTTGTCCAAGCCTCATAAACTTTGGAGTGATAACCAAAGTGCTATTGCTATTGCCAGTAATCCTGTTTTTCATGCTAGGACCAAGCATATAGAAGTGGATGTGCACTATATTCGAGACAAAGTTCAAGATGGAACCATTGATATTGGATTTGTGCCATCTGATGATCAATTGGCAGATGTCTTCACCAAACCATTAGCAGAGTCAAGGTTCTGTTCTCTTCAAAGTCGTTTGAACCTTGAAGAAGTTGCACTAGATTGAAGAAGTTGGGTGTATATTAGCTTTTTCTGTTATTATAGTTAGTTGTAGCTTAGCTGTCATGCCATGTCATCAAAAGAAAAGTCAAAGTAATTAGTTAGAAGATTAGTCGAGTTAGTTAGCTTGTTAATCGGCTTCTATATATTGTTTAAATTGTAATTTGCAGATTCATTACTTTGAAGAATGAAAATACTTTCCATACATTTCTCTATCTCTAGTTTAGCTTACCTTTGATAGTTACTAGATAATAATATGAATTAGAACGTAGATATATGGAAAAACAAAACTAAAAAGATTATGTTAGGAAGATTTCAAAGAGGAAGAAAATAATATAGAAATTGGATATACTTGCAAAATTGATTCCAGGCATTCGGCTGCAACATCGCCTACACCTCGACAAAAAAGAAGCCAAACCTTTCTTACACTTACTTCGCCGAAGTGGCTGATCTAGCATCCGACAGCGACATATTGATTTTGCTGTTTCTACAAATTCATACTAGAGTCGGAGAGTGTTCAATTTCCACTTTTGCTCTTTAATGTGCATCTCTTCATATAATAGTGTTCTCCTTCTTTAATGTCTTGTCATTTTCTGGTCTATCTATTCAGATATAGACAAACAAAAGATATATTTTTTTTTTTTTACATAGATGAAGATGGAGCTGTAGTGTTTGAACTTTAAAATTTCATTAGTCAATGTATATAAATTAAAACCACACTGCTTAAATATCCTTTAAAGAATAAAAAATAAGTATCAATCTTTAACTAAATGATATCGTGCACATACCACGCTTCTTTTTCTTATACTACTTGATATTGAATACTACATTGAATTTCACTCAATTTTAAATTACTTTTTTGGTTCAGATTAGCATGAAATTTCTACACCGAATTGAACAATTTTTTCTTTGAAGCGGAAATTGAACAAAATAAGTCCACACAATTCAAAGAAATATTAATGGTTTCACTCGTTAGTTGGCTAAGGAATGAGAGAATACGATACTACTTCATTTAGAGATGGTCTCTCATGAGACCGATCGGGTTGACCCTGTCAAACACGGGTCAAACCTGTTGACTTTTTTTTTCCAGTTTTTTTTTTTTTTGTTTAATTCGCCTTCGGCTCTAATTTTACGGCTCCTCCTTCGGCTCCGCCTTTGCTCCGATTACTAATATAAAGATAATCGCCGTGCAAAAATTTGGATTTTTATGGCTCGCTCCGAGGCCTTCAGCTCCCTTCGCTCGAATCTTGACCAAAAAAGAAGCGGCGAACAAAAAAACGAAGAGGAAAAAAAAAAGAAGGAGAAGAAAAAAATCTGAAAAAAAAATCGGAAAAAAGGGGCGCGTGGGGTGCACGCGCCACATGTGGCATGCGCGCGTGTGCCCCACGCGCCGGACGCATCGGTCTTTAGCAAGAGACCGGTTGCACTACAAAAAAACTGCCAATTAGCTACCAATTTACTAACAGACAAATATCCGTCTTTAAATACCAACGGAAAAAAGACGAATCAGCTTCCAAAACTTTACCAACGGATTAATGACGGACACTTGGCGGGATTATTCCCGCAGGAATTAGCGACGGATATAAAGACGGAAATTCGGTCAGTAAATTTTACTACGGACGTGTCCGTCGTTATAATTAAGTTAAAATTTAAAAAATATATATATATTTACCAACGGAATTTCCGTCTTTGTATACCAACGAAAGCATATCCCTCGCTATATACCAACGGAAATCGTTCCGTTGGTATATAGCAACAGAAATTTCGTCACTATTTATCGAGAGAAATGTTCCGTTGTTATATAGTGAGGAATATGATTCCGTTGGTATATGAAGAAGGACGTTCCGTCACTATTTACCGAGAGAAGTTTTCCGTTGGTATATAGTGAGAGATTTATTTCCATTGGTATATAAAGATGGAATTTCCGTCACTAAATGTATTTTGACTATTTTTCTCAAAATCATACAAGATTAATAAGTGATAATATAATTTTGAGTCAATATACATTTTTTATATAATGATATGATTATAACACCGAACGGTTCATAGAACCAGAAGAACCATCCGGTCCTGAAATTTTAATTAAAAATACAATGTTAGTGTTGAGAATCGAACTCAATAGCCTCTAGGATGTAATAATAGGCACTTACCATCTCATCTACTGTCACAACTATTCATTTCTTGAACTATTTTATTCTTATATTCAATTTTATTGCTATAGCAATATATAAAACATAACTTAGAAATATTGAAAATTAAAATATACAATATTATATATATTTTAATGTGTACTTAGTGCGAAATAATAATTAATTATTATATTATTTAATATTTATTATTTATTAATTATTTAAACGGTTCAACCATAGTTAAACCGGTTAAACCGATTGAACCATGACCCGGAGGTCTCACCGGTTCGACCTCCGGTCCGATTTTTAAACATTGTCTTTGAGAATACATGAACTTTGGTCCAATCACGATCCTTAAATTTCGCTAAAATTCAAGTTCACATGTCTTACGTGACAATCAAGAGGGTGCAACCTTTTCGCATCGGCTAACTTAAATAACCCATTTTCTGTAATCTCCATACGCAGTCGTTTGATTCAAAAATTAATAAACCTAGCTTTTTAATTATCTTGTTAGAGTTTAAGGTCATATTGCCTGCAAAAATTTCTCCATATTTCTCCTATAAATATAAGCGTGTCGTTTCCTCTTTAAAATTTCTCCATATATTTTCTTAATTTCTTAATTTTTCCACTAATCGCCGTATCCAAATCAAATTCATATGCTAATGTCTTATTCCTCGCTATCGTCTTGATAGGAGTAATATGGAGAATTTTTTGCTCAATATCACCATAAACCCTTAGATGTGTTAATTTTGAGATTAAATGACGACGTATAAAGATCAAAAGATGGCATTGTTTAACTTAATAGCCTGACTAGAAGATTGCATACTCTCGATTGTCACACAAAGTTTGTGTATTGTCATAGAAAATTGAAAGTTAATTAGAAAAATGAAAGTTGACTTAAAGATTGTTTATTGTAAAAAAATATTGAAAGTTCGTGGGAACAAGTAACGAAAGTTGACCGAAAGTTCGTGTATTGTCACAAAAAAGTGAAAGTTCTTGGAAAAAATGAAAGTTAATTGAAAGTTCGTGTATTATCACAAAAAATTGAAAGTTCGTAGGAAAAATGAAATTTGATCCCAAAGTTCGTGTATTTTCGTGATAATAACCCTTTAATTTATTTATTTTCATTTTTTATCTAATTAGTTTTTAATTTGTTATGCATACGTGGCAAACTTCTAAATGTTATTAGCCACACATATTTATAAATTATGTACGTGTGGTTAATAATTTTTATTATTACTAATTATTTACAGTTAATGAGTGCGGATAAAAATGAGTATTAATATATGTATTTTAATCTTTTTTTTCAATTTAACCACATTTCTTTTGAACTTGCTGTAAATTAACATTGAAGTATCAAAAATAAAAAATTTAAACCCTTGTAATGGATGCTTAATACTTAGGATTTGAATTTTTTAACATTACCCGCCGCTACAACAAAAATTTCCTCTAAAAATCCCTCCAAAAAATCTTTCAAAAATTCATAGATATCTACAGAGTGTGGCAGTTTTCATTCTCACAGCTTCCCAATTCTCATATCAGATTTCTCTCTCTCTCTCTCGTTCTTATCAACTCACATCAACAACCAATTTCTTCTCTTCTTCTCCTTCTTCACCGGCGACAAATCGACCGCCAGTCACAGCCGGAGACTGCCTGCCACCTCATTGTTGCTCTCAACTCGCGTTTTTCTCTTCCTCTTCACTTGCCTGCACATTGAAAATCCCTAATAATCCCCAAATCGAAATTCACAAGCCCAGCTCTCATCGATCTCCATCACCACCACGCAGGAGCCGCCGCCTCCCTCAGCCTCGCACCACCATCAGCGGAAATCGATGCCTCGCTCAGCCTCGCACCACCGCACGGATGCAGATAACTCTCAGACACAAGTTTATCTCTCTCGGTTTTCCCCCTTTTCTCTAATCCTCATCTTTTCTTTTTCCCAGATCTGGCAGCGCTGGCCCGAAAAATCGTCTCAGTCTGTTTGGTCGCCATCACACTATCCATCTACATAACCTGCTGCACTCGCTTTCCTTAGTATCCTCTCTCTCCCTCTCTGATTTTTTTTTTTTGCTCATTTATTGGTTAAATTGCTTTGTTTTGATGAAGTTATCATATCTTGCATCTCTGTTTGTTATAAAGATTGCAATTTGTCCATGTTTTTTATTATGTTTATTTTTCAAAATGGATTGGAAATTTTGTTTTAAGTTTCTAATATATTGGCTGGAATGTTGTTTTGTGTGAATGAATGTGTGAAAAGTTTGTTGTAATAGCAAGCATATTTACAGCTCAAATACTTATGTATTATAAATCCCAGCCATTGTAAACATCCCTTTACTGTATTAACCCTTTCGTAATCCTAGCTCAAATTTCTTCGTGGATATTGTTCATTTTTTGCAGTATGCTGACTTTGGGATTTTGAAACGTTCATCTTAGTTTTGTATCTACTTCATTGCATGATTATTTCCCATGTCAAAGAACATGAATATATCGAATTTAGGGATCCCAGGGTTGTGTGCTTATGCTTCCAGACCAACTTTATTAGCTAAAGTTGAAAAGTCACTACATATTTACCTATATGTAGCCTTTCAGGATGGTAGTTCATCTATATATTTTAAAGTAATTAGTTGATGATGTGTATCCTTATCACTATTTTTAAAAATTTATTTGAATTCGTTCCTTTCTTACCAACTCAAAGTTATCTAACAACAAATTTTGAGGGCTCAAGTATAAAATAACTTAACTTTTTTGCATTGCTGTGTAGCGCATACTACAACACTTAACCTTGTAAAAACTCAATATATGCTTTTCTTTTCTAATTATGATGCACTTCATTGTGAGTTTATATATGGATAATTTGGAAGGAGAGCTGACTCTCTATTTTTTATTACAATATATTTCCTGTGGTGAAATTTATTTGGACTGAGATTTTGTTTCTTATCTCTGACTACTATATAATGACATGTTTAGGCTTATATCAGCTGTGATTTAGTCAACACTTAATAAAACATATTATGGATTGGTTTCATGGCATAATTAGTTATGTTCATGTGTGATATTTATTAGGAACTTGTTGCTTAGTAATATGTCACAACCCCAAATCCCGAGGGATGGCAGAAGCCGGGGTGCGACTGGGATTGGATTAAAGAAGCGGGGAAGAAGGGGGCTAACTGACTAAACATACATGAAAGGCATCGATAAACCATGAACAAGACTTGAATATAAAAGAAAGAGTTAATCGCTAAGGATTATTCGACAAAGGTACACAGAAGATACTAAGTTCATATTTACAGACTTAAACTACAGAGTATTGTTCAAAAGGTACATCTCAAAAGATTCAGAGTTCTGCAGCGGAAGAGTTCTAACTAAAGCAACCTATCTTTCAATTCAACATCAACCGTCGCCGCTCACCGTCGCTTCAACCTGTACATTTAGAAAACAATGCAGGGTTAAGTACAAATGTACTTAGTGGGCACGATGCTGAAATCATAGTCATAAGTATAAATAATCTGGCATTTTATAATCGTAGCGCATCGGGGTTTTGTTAAAAAAGGCCCGTGCCTACTAAACATTTTTTGACTGATTTGTATAAAGTAGCTTGCGCAAGCATTTTTAGAGTATGTTATGTTCAATCTTGACCAAAGCTAATTTACCGTGGCTGGCTACCCCTCAACAGGATACCACATACACCACAGGTTACAAAGTGCACTAACTCTGGCAAGCACTTAGCAGCTAACTCAGAGCCGATCGTTAGTTAACCTAGTTAGATTAACTCTAAAAGTCTGAAAAACCCGAAGGTTAACTCAGAAATCTGGTAAATCCGAAGGTTAACTCAGATAGGTACAAGAGAACTCATATAAAATAGTTGAAACAGTTTATGTCAAGATTATCACTTTGAAAACACAATTATCAAAGCGATAAATAATACTTTCGAGTTGTGGAAAAATTACATTTTATTTGATATAGATAAAAGCCCACCTCGATATACAGAACTTAAAAGCACTAGTTTCCAAACTTCGGATCTTCCGACCTTTCTTTACTGCTGGCTTCCTCCTTCATCGTAAAATAATAATACTTAAAAACGGGTCGTAAAAGATAATCGATTAAAAAGAATCGAAATAAGTTTTAGTTGTTTCATTCATTAGGCATTTGCACGCTTACTAGATTCATTTTACTTAAACGGGAACGAGACTCGAACTAATTCCGTTTAGAACTCGGAAGGTCTCATACTCGACTCTTAGGTCAGTAGAGAGGGTAGTCGGTAACTTAATACGACTTAAAAGATCATAAGGAATTAAGTTGGAAAGAATCAACTTAGGCGATTTACGTTTTAGTTCATTAAAAGATTTATGAAATTTCTCGCTTACTACTTCTTTACTTGAACGAATAAAAGATAAGACCTCGACTGGTTTTAACACTCAAAGCTCCTGTACTTGACTCTAGGGTCAGTAGGAAGATATTCGTTAGCTATTACGGCTTAAACGATCGAAAGAAACTAAGTTGCGAACAAAACAACTTAGAAGAATTGAAACTGAAATTTTACTGCGCGATCCAGTAACTCTGGAGACTGTCCAAAACAGAGGATTTGGAAACAGGGGATGAGCCTATACTACTGGAAATTTTGGGATGTCTAGTTTACGCTCTAATTTACGGATTGCAAATCCGATAAACGAGGTGAAAGTTATTACAGTTTCCGGCGAGGGTCGCAAAACTGCCGCGAAAACCCTATTTGCTCGATAGATTCGACGTATAACGTCTTAGGTTCGTTCTAAGTTCTTGAATTCGATTTCTTTAGAAACTGGACCCTCAAGGCAGTCATCACGTACTCCCGTACGTGACGAACTCCTTCTCAAAACTCGATCAATAGCACGACGTTCTAAACGTCGGCTTTCAACTAACAATTACTAAACCAACAAATTCAAAACGCATTCTAGTTCTCGACTATAACTATAGCTCATATAATAATAGCTCGAAAGCTCATGACGTCAACTACAAAGTTGTTCTCAAGTTCATCATAGACAATATTATCAAATTAGAATTCTCATTCGACTTCTCGGTTATTAGTTACGATTAGTTGTTTGTCTCTTATGCAATTTTCAAAGTTGTCGGATTCCGTTCAAATTTTTACGACATCAATCTACATCTAATGAGAATCACTTCTATGCATGCAATCAATTCATACCATCACTATATTTCAACTTATAAAGTGTTCTTCGTCTCTTACATTACATACAATATTTTTAGAAAAATCTAAATAAATTCCTATTATCAATTGACATCATTTGCAACTATATTCCATCAACAATTCATCAATTAACATGAACACATGAAAACCCTTAATTCTTACTAAAATTTCGGTTTTCATACTATGGATAAGAGGGTGATTTTCTTCTCCAATTAACACCATTTATTCACTTATCATCCTATTATATCAACAATTAATCAATTGCAAAACCAATTTCATCTAACATGCATAAATCCCCAATTTCATTACTCAAACCCTAATCGAATTTCACAAAAACATGGGGCTTTCGATTCCTCTTTGTTCTAATCACCAATTAGGCATCTCTTAAGCATGAATCTATCATTAATTTAAGAAATCCAAAAATCCTACTAATTAACCTAAAATTTCGGTATTTATGTAGTGTTAGGGTTCTTGATTTTTGTTAAATTCTAAACCCTAATTAACCTTGATGGTCCCGAAACGAGTTACTGGTGTATGGGGGGGGGGGAATACACCAGTTAGGATTTTTCAACTTTCGAAAAACTTAACACTTGAAAACAACTTCAATTGAGTAAAAGGACTCAGGTGGGATCTCACAGCTGAGTAAGCAAACTCAGCTGGAAGAGCGGTGCTGTGCGGAATGTGGTGGAAAATAAACTCGTTAAAAACAACTCACGCAAACCAGCTCGGTTGGTCAAGAACCAAAACAGCTCGGTTGAAAAAGTGCAAAAGAGGTTTGAATGCTGGTTAGTTCGGTTAGTTAGAAATGCAATATGGACTGAATAAAAATAAACACGACACACAAGATTTACGTGGTTCGGAGATAACTCCTACGTCCACGGGGAGATGTGAGTCCACACACCTCAGTCCAAGTTCTTCTGGACAGAACCACTCAGCTTACGCGGGCTAAGTAACCGTTACAGTTTAGTTTCCGGGCACTAAACAGCCTAAGTCAAGTTTACGGGTACTTGATGACCTGACTACTCAATTACAGGAAGAGTAAGGTCCTAGCACACTTTTTAGGGTGTGAGAAAAGGTAGGATTTCCAACTACAGCTCGATCAAGAATGAGAGCTGGATCTAAGGCTTGAACGAATAAACACTCAACCTAAGATCAAAAACAGTTTCGAATTCTAGGAACCCTCAGCTACTAATGTTCTCTCAAATTGGAACTCTCAGCTGCTGATGCTCTTAGATGATGATTTTGCAGATTTGCGTTGATTTCTCTCGAGAAAGCTTTTGAATTGTTAGTCGTCTATGTGTCTATCTGCATCTCTACTTCTCGAATGAGAGGATGCCTCTATTTATAGGCGGAGAGAATCAACTAGCCGTTGGAGGAGCAGTTGATCTCTGATCGGTTGAAAGCGATGGCTTGTCTCTCATCTCTGCAGACTTTCCCGATATGGCATCTGTGCTCCTTTGCTTTCCATCTGAGACAGCCTTGTGTTGGGCCAGATGGGGTAATGACTGAACGGTCAAACCCTCATGTGACTTCCTTTTGAAATTCAAATCTTTGACAGTCAACTTCGGTTTGTCGGTTGAAAGTCTTGACCTTCATCTGAGTGATCTTCAGCTGATGTTCCGATCTGTCGAGTTCTCAGCTGACTTTGAACTTCAAAACAGTTGAACTTAACTTTGCTCAAACAGCAAGCCTAAATTCTAACATTAGGTACTGACAACATCTACTCGGTTGGGGTCAGCCGGTTTTGGAATTCATCAAAACTTATACTAATAAATTTCCCAACAATTTCTCCCTTTTTGATGATGCCAAAACCACTTACAACTTGAAACCACTACTGATCTAAACCTCACTAACTTATCTAAAATCTCAGTTGAAATTCTAGACAGTCTATATGATAAAACATCAAAGGGTTAGCACAGTTATAACATGAAATTGAAAGACTTTGTGATTCAGAGCTTGGACAATGAGGAATTGTTCATCAAGGTGAATCGTATTATATACTTTGAAGTTTTTGTTACAACTGAAGGTTACAAAGTTAAGCGCAAAACATAGAAAGATACAACAGTTGCTTCAAAAACTACAACATCCAAAAACATTATCAGCTCAAAAAACTTTGACAGCTCAGAAATACTGTTGACCGTACTTGTTGAAGATACGGTTGAAGATCTCCTTCTTCGCTTCCGACTCAATCCCAGTGTTGACGCTGTGTTCCTTGCATACTTGCCTCGCTTCAGCTAAGATCGTATTTCTATTTGGCGTGCTTGTGCCTTTGATCATCGGAGGGCGATATATGCACTTCTTTGGAACTGGAACAGTGTTGGGATCAAGCTGAGCATTCAGCATAGCTCGCTTGAACTGACTAAACATTCCAGGGTCTCCAGAGCTGAGTTCCCACAGGGCTTCCTTGAAGGCTAGCCTTGGGTCTTCAGTCGAGTAGACTTTCTTGTAATAGAAGTCATTGATGAACTCATGCTTGAACTGTTCCCAGTCATCGTTCCACTCCGCATTCATCCACTTGTCAACATGTGGGTATTGAGACGGGAGCGGAGCGTTCTTCTGCAGCTGATACGTTGACTTTCTAGCCTCAGCCTTCATCTGGTGCTTGTTGATTCTTCGCACACTCCGGCTGGCTTTGTTTCTGTCGACGTTCTTCTCCACCTTGGCGAGCTCTTTCTCGAACTTGGCCACCTTCTTAGCCTGATCGGCAGCGAACTTCTTGATCCAAGAGGGATTCAAGTACTTCTCCTTAGGCACCTCCATAGCTTTGGCAGCTTCGATACAGTCTTCAACGGATATCCCGTCAAGTTCTGCATCGAGCTCGGCTGTGAGCTCGGCTACGAGGTCGTGGGAGACTTTCAGTTCGGGCTGTGACCCTTCAGCTTCAGCTGGCACTCCTTCTCCTTGCTGGAGAACAGCTTTCCCTTGTCCATCCCCAGCTGCCGGCTCCTTGTCTTTCCCAGCTGCTGGCTCCTTGTCTTCCCCCTTTTTGGCATCATCCAAAAGGGTGGCAACAGTGCCATCCAGAGAGGTCAACTTGGCTTCAGCTTGTTGAATGCGGGAAAATAGCTCTTCAACAGCGTCCTTTTCTTCCACCTTCTTCGCCAACTCCAAGTCTTGGCGCTCCTGCTCAGCTCGCTGCACAGCTGCAAAGGTCGCAGAGACCACTTTGTGAAGGGAGACGAACTCAGCTCGGAAAGAGGCGAACTGAGCCATCCACTCCTGGTCCTGAGTCTGCTGGGACTTTGCGAGGTCAGATTCAGCAACGGTCTTGAACACGTTGAAATCCGAGCTGAGGCTTTGAACAGCCTTCCTTAGAGCCGAGACCTCCGAGTTGGAAGAAGTGGATAGATCTTCGAGCTTGTGCTGCAGAGAAGAGGAGAGGTGATTTAGCTGATTCTTTAGGTTGGCATTTTCTGCCATCAGCTGCTGCATCTTGTCAGCTTTTTCCTCCTTGCCCAGCTGGATCTTGGACAGCATCTCCGTCCTCAGCTGGTTGACCCTCTTCGAGATCAGCTCGCAGATGACGTCGGTTGAGAGAGCTGGCTGATCGGAGGGTCCGGGCAGGAGCGGTGGTTGTGGCTGGGCAGCAGACTCCAGGACAACCATGGCAGATCGGCTGGCGAGGTAGGCCTTGAGCTTGTCTTCTTCTCTCTTGGCCGCCTCATCAGCTGCGTCGACATCGTCCATGCAGGAGGCATTTTTGGCGAGCATGTCATCAAGAAAGTGAACAGCTTCAGGGTTGTTGCACAGCTCCCTGGTGTTTGTCCTTTCTTGGATGCTTTTGTCCAGACGTCGTCGGAGTACAACCACCTTTTGGTTGTAAGCCACCTCCAGGCTCTGGTAGTTGAAGTACTCCCTCAGGTTGGACTCTTCGACCTTTAACTTGTCCCAGCCATGGATCCTGATGGTCTCCTCCTTCACGTACCAGTAGCTGAATATGACACTGAATTGGTATAGAAGCTCCGTCCCGAGAACAGAGAAAATAGGCATCGATGTTGCCTCGGGGAACATACCAATCAGCTTGCGGAAGCAGTAGCTGAGTCTTCCTTCATATTCAGCCAGGATCGCCTGACGGTTGGCTTCTTCATCCATCTGAGGGAGGTCGATATCGAAGGTTAAGGGTTCGATGGTTTCATCAACGTTGGCCGAAGAAGTGGTCACAACGTTGGCATCGAGCGAGAGGCTCGGAATATCCGACTGAGGACCAGTTGAGAGAACCGGATCCTCTTTGGATGGAGAGTTGGCTGGCTGGAGGATTTCTTCAGTCACAGGTGGGTTAACCTGGCTGGCATCAGCTCTAGACCAACTGTCGTGAGACTCCTCAGATGAAGAAGAGTCATCTGAGGAGGAGCTGGCATCCACCACTTGGATCTCCACGTCTCCACCTGCCTCCTCAGCCACGTCCTCCTGGCGAGGTTGAAGAATAAACCCAGCTGGGTCAACCGATTGACTGGATTCGGTTGACTCCTTCTCCTCAGCCGGCTCGACCACCACTGGACTTGTTGTGGATGGTTTAGCCGCTGGCTGGATGATTCTTATCCTTGGCCTCTTCTGCAGAGGTTCCTCCTCTTCCTCCTCTTCGTTTTCTTCCTCCTCAGCTACCTCTTCCAGCTGGCGCTTCGCCGGCTTGGTCCTCGAAGGGCGACGAGCAGCTGCCTCCACAGCTGGCTTGGGGACACCCTTGGGGGTGTAGACAGCTTCTACAACATCCCTGGCCTTCTTGGCTGAGGGGAACAGTGACAGCTTGCTGACTGGAGTGTCCTCACTCCCTTCCCATGTCAGCGGCAGACCCTTTGTGGCTTGGAGGATGAGGGCTGATATTTTTGTCCCGAAATTGAGAGTCCCCTTGACACTCAACAGAACATCCCCGGACTCAGCTGTCGTCTCGGATATCTTCTGCTTCTCCGACACCAGCTGGCTCTCTATATATCCCAACCAGTCGACCTGGTGCATCTCTTCCAGGGCCTTCTGCTGCTTGAGCTTAGGACGGCTGATGTCCTCGAAGGCTCCACCATATGCGAAGATGCATTTGGAGATTACATCGAAAAGAAGTCGGTGCTCCGGCTTCAGCTTTGTCCTTTGCATGCTCCCCTTCAATGGTTCGGGAACAAGAAGAATGGTTTGAAGGAAGGCATCAGCTTCCTTGTCAGAAAAGTTCCCCACCACGTCTGTGGCTTCACGGTTTCTGGGGATGAGCTTCTCCAGCTCATTCGACACCTTTATCTCCACAACGGAGTCTTCTACTGTTCGGGAGGTTCTGTGGCGTTGCTTGCACGGGATGATCGTGACAAGCCCGTCATTTGCGACTCGTTGCAGATTACGGTAGAAATGTACGATCTGCTTCCTGAGCAATAAGGCCGGAGAGAGGGTGGCCCAATCAAGCAGATGGTGGTCGGAGAGGATGGCGGCGATTGGAGCGAGCTCAGGCGAGGAGAGAGCCGCTCTGGATAATATCTGTTCGAAATGAATCTTCGACATCATCATGTCGAACGATTCCTGGAACGTTGCAGGCTCTGAGGAAACCATCTTTTTAGAAGCTTTTGACTTGGGCGCCATCTCGAGGAGATATATATGCAAAGAAAGAGTGAAAGACTTTATTGGAAATGGCGAAACAAGATTTGAGAAGATGATGAATAGTGAGTAAAAATATGCACGAAAAGAGAAAGTAAGGATCACTTCCTGATTTGCCGTATTATATAATCTTTGACTCGGATAAAATCAACGGCTGGGGTTAAATCGCGCGAATCTATTAACGGCTGTGATTTCGCGACTGTTGAGTAATTTTGACTGATATACCACGCGCGCGAGTGAGAAGGTGAATAGTTTGAGGTGTCAGCCCAGTCGCACTATAAAGTAAGGCTATAGGTGTTCAGCCAGACTTTACATTAAATGCGATATGATGGCTTGTTTAGTCTAGCTGACATGTTCAGGAATGTTTGAATTTATTTCAAACATTCTCATTTAATATCAAAACACCTTCAGTCATAAATGATACCTGCCAGCTGATGTCTGAATCAGCTGTGTTCATTTGTTGAATTCTTCAGTTGCCGCATACCATTAGTTGACTCGAGTTCGTCTGTTCAGCTGATGTCTGTTCCATTATTGCAGCATACCATCAGCTGACTCAAGTTCATCTCCTCAACTGACGTTTGATGTCCTCAGTCGGCAATTCGTATCTGAGCTTCCCCCTTCATCTGAGCTTCCCCCTTAAGTCGATATCCGATTCTTCAGCTCGGATGAATCCTTGTCAGCTCGGATGATTCTTCTGCTCGGATGAGTTTTTAGCTCGGATCCAAAAGTTCTAGAAGATCACACAGCATCTTGAACCGGGCTTCAGGAAGAGGTTTAGTGAGGATGTCAGCTCTCTGAATCTCAGTTGGGATCTTCTCCATGGACACATCCTTCTTCTCAATATGATCTCGGATGAAGTGATGACGAATATCGATATGCTTAGTCCGAGAGTGATGAACAGGGTTTAGAGAGATAGCTATGGCACTCGAGCTATCACAATGTATGGGAACCTGTCCAGTTGAGACTTCATAATCTCTCAGCTGCTGCTTCAGCCACAATACTTGCGTGCAACAGCTTCCGGCAGCCATGTACTCTGACTCGGTTGTCGAAGTAGCAACACACGCTTGTTTCTTGGAGAACCATGAAACTAGCTTGCTTCCCATGAACTGGCAGTGTCCAGAAGTAGACTTTCTGTCCAACCGATCTCCTGCTAGGTCGGCATCTGAGTATCCAGTCAGCTGGATATTGTCATCAGTTGGGTACCACAATCCAACATTGACAGTTCCCTTCAGATACTTAATGATGTTCTTTGCTGCCAACATGTGTGCTTCTCTTGGTTGGACTTGAAAACGAGCACACACTCCAACTGCGTATGAAATGTCTGGTCGGCTGGCAGTTAGGTAGAGCAGCGAACCGATGATCCCTTTATACTGGCTGGCATCAATGAGCTTTCCCTCAGCTCCTGGTTCGATCTTCCAGTTCGTGTTCATAGGGATCTTTGTTGTCTTACTTGTCTGCAATCCGAACTTGGTGATGAGCTCCCTTGTATATTTGGACTGGTTGATGAAGATCCCTTTAGGTGATTGCTTCACTTGTAATCCAAGGAAATAATTCATCTCGCCCATCATTGACATCTCGAACTTTTCCTTCATAAGATTGGAGAATTTCTTGCACAGCTCCTCCGACTTGGACCCGAAAATGATGTCATCGACATAAATTTGCACGACAAGTATATCTTCTCCAACTTTGATGGTGAACAGAGTTTTATCAACTGAACCTCATTTGAACCCCGAGTCCAGAAGAAATCCACAAAGAGTGTCATACCATGCTCTTGGTGCTTGCTTTAGACCATAGATAGCTTTCTTCAGCTTGTACACTCTTCCATCTCCAGTCTCAAAACCAGGAGGCTGTTCAACATATACATCTTCTTTTATATCTCCATTGAGGAATGCACACTTCACATCCATCTGATATATTTTGAACTTGTGATGTGCGGCATAAGCTAGAAAGATCCAGATGGCTTCAAGCCTTGCAACTGGTGCAAAGGAATCTTCAAAGTCAATTCCTTCTTGTTGGCAGTATCCTTGAGCTACCAACCTTGCTTTATTCCTCACAATGAATCCAATGGCATCTCTCTTGTTTTTGAAAATCCACTTTAGTCCAATCACCTTGACACCATTTGGTCTTTCTACCAACTCCCATACACAGTTGCGTAGAAACTCATTCAATTCTTCTTGCATGGCTGTTGTCCAGTGGACACAATTGAGAGCTTCCCCAACATTCTTCGGTTCTGGAACATCAGCTACATAGCAAGAAATCATGGCAACATCTCCAGCTTGCTCGAACTCCTCTAGAACTGCCAATTCCTCAGCATATTGGGCATAAGTGTTGGATTCTTCCTCGGTTGATTCTGGATTTGCAACTCTGCTCCGTGTGCGCACACCCTCGGTTGGATCTCCGATGATGTCGTTGGTGGAATGAACTTCATACCATCTTCGGTTGCGTCTTCCTTCTTCTTCCAACAGTGGCTGTTCAGACATCTGAGTTGGAGTCTTCAGAGCTGGTGATTGATCAGCTGTTGAGTCTGGATCCTCAACATTTACAATAGATTGAACTGAGTTCGGTTGGGCATCGGATGCTGATGCAGTTGGAGGGACATCAGCTGAAGTTCCCCCTAGGGACGAGCTGAGGTCTTCGCATTCATCTTCAGAGGAGTATGGGTCCTCATCCTCAGTTGCCCATACCAGTGGTTCAGCTCGGTTCTTTTCCCGAAGAGCTTGCGATCTGGTGAGAACTGGTAGAACAGCTGGATCCGCGTGTTGTTCCTTTACCTGTTTCCTGCACTCAAAGGTAGATTCATCAAAATTAACATGAGGTGTTATTTCCACAACACGAGAGCTGTTGTTGAAAACTCTATATGCCTTGATCCGAGCTACATATCCAAGAAATATGCCCTTCGAAGCTTTGGCATCAAAAGTTTTCAACTGAGTCTTCCCATTGTTGTGAATATAACACTTAGATCCAAAAACACGAAAATAAGAAATATCTAGCTTTCTGCGTCTCCACAGCTCGTAGGGTGTCTTTCCCAACCGCTTGGTGAGAAGAGATCGATTCTGTGTGTAGCATGTTGTGTTGATCGCTTCAGCCCAAAATCTCTTAGGTAGTGCTGAGCTCGCTAACATGGATGTGACTGCATCCTTCAGAGTTCTATTTCTTCGCTTAGCTACGCCATTCTGTTGTGGAGTACGCGCGGCTGATGTTTGATGGGTTATGCCATTCTTTTCGCAATACTCAATGATGGTTTCATTTAGAAACTCTGTTCCACGATCTGATCTGATAGATATGATCTTCATCTTTTGTTGGTTCGATATTCGATCCATTAGCTTGGGCAGCTCATCTCGGGTTTCACTCTTGTGGCGCATGAAGATGGTCCACGTATATCTTGAGTAGTCATCAGTTACAACCAAAGTATATTCGTTTCCATTAATGCTTTTTGGTGTAACTGGCCCGAAGAGATCCATATAGATCAGCTGCAACACTCGGTCGGTTGAAGGAGTTGACTTCAACCGGAAGGAGGTTCTAGCGAGCTTTCCCAGCTGGCATGCACTGCACATG
This sequence comes from Schizonepeta tenuifolia, assembly GCA_029490685.1. Lineage (NCBI taxonomy): Eukaryota > Viridiplantae > Streptophyta > Magnoliopsida > Lamiales > Lamiaceae > Schizonepeta > Schizonepeta tenuifolia. The sequence continues at coordinate 23,446,396 of CM055960.1, read as the reverse complement.
TGTGTTGTTGAAAACACTCGGTTAGGTATGCCTCGTGCATGTTCTTGTCTGGCAAGTCGGTTCATCGTCTTGAAGTTCAGATGGTTGAGCCTTTTGTGCCACAGCCAGGTCACATCCGAACTGCTCTTTGACAACAGGCAAGTGTCAGGGAGGCTGCTGTTCCAGTCAGCGTAGTATACATTCCCTGTTGGAGATCGATTTCCCAACAATATCACCTGCTTTGATCCGACATCTTTAACTCTGCAACCCTGTGCATCAAACTTGACAGAGAACCCATTATCACAGAATTGGCTGATGGAGAGCAGGTTATGCTTCAATCCATCAACAAAAGAAACATTAGAAATTGAAACATGATTGGTTTCAAGGGTACCGTAACCTCTGGTATAACCTTTTGAGTTATCACCAAAAGTAACTGATGGACCTTCTTTCTCCACGAAACTTCCAAGCAAATCATTCAGATTTGTCATGTGTTTCGAGCATCCACTATCCATCACCCACATTGTTGTAGACGCCTTCTTCTTCCTCAGCTTTTTCTCCTGTACCTGCAAGGAGAAACTCGCTTAGGTCCCCAATTTCAGTTGGGTCCTGGAGGGTTAGAACCAGTTCCCGCTGGAACCGTGCGTCGCTTTTCTCTGTACACTCGAATAGCCTTGTCATTCCAAATGATCTGCCCATTTTCATCAATTATAACAACACCCCGGTTATCCTTAGGCTTGTTGTTTGAAATGATGCTCTGTTTCTTGGGAGGAGTTGGATTTCTCCCATGTTGGGCTTTAGGAGGTGAGGCTTTCCCCCTGTTTTGATGGCGATTCTTATCCTGTTGAGTTTGTCTGTGAGGTCGGACGCCTTTGTGGAATCTTCTTGGCTGATTCTGATTCCATTGCCTTGGCTGTTGACGATGGTTGTTCATGCCCGGATGTTGATTCATGTTGTGGCATGAGTAACCATAGCTGTCGTAACTTTTCCACATAGGTTGACTCTGTTGGAACCTCTGATTGTTGTGGTGATGGAACCGTTGTTGATTATATCGGTTGAAGCTTGGTCGGTTCTGTTGGTTCCATCTCTGTTGTGGTTGGTTTGTTGGTCGGTTATCACGTCGGTTCTGAGCTTGGATATGTTGTCGATTTTGAGCTTGATTGCGACTCCGACGTCTCCGGTTCCTCCGTTGAGTCTTGGAACATTCCCCCTCGGTTGTAGACTCCAGGGACTGTTTCGTTGGTGCTCCATCTGCAGCTCATTTGCCTTTCTCAGCCGTAGTTACCTTTATTGGTTGTGAGGGTGTTTGTTCAGTTGCATACTCAACTGTGTTAGGTTTGGCAACCATGACTTCCTCAGCCCTGGTGAAGGTAGCTGGTGGAATTCCAGTGTCCTTTGCCACGTCGTATCCGAGTCCAGACACATCATCCGTTTGCCGTCTGTATTTGATGAGATTCTCGATGATCTCAGATGACTGATATAGCTTTGTCAGGTTGTCCTTCTCAGTTTGAAGATCCTTGAGAAGAACAACTATATGCTCGGTCTGGGCATCTGATGTCTTCATCAGCTGGTCGATCTGAGCCTCTTGCTTGTTCAACTGTTCGTTCTGTGCCTTGATCTGTTCCTTCAACTGTTCATCGATTGAAGCCTCAGTTTGGTTGGCTGTACTCAGTTGACTTTTCAGCTGGTCAATTTCTTCAGCTTGTCTCTTGATCAGATCGTCCTTTTCGGTTAAGGAATTTTCAAGCTTGGCGAACTGGGCTTGAAGACTCTTAAACTCAACCGACTGCTGATGCAGTTCCTCACTGAGTTCTTGAAAATCATTCCAGGAGGGTTCCAACTCATTGTTCATAGATTCCTGCATGTTAGAAGTATTGGAAGAATTTAAGCGAGCAGGATTAGATTGTACCTCAATATCATCTTGGTCGGTTCCAAGTGCCATGAGGCATTGATCCGGACTGATGACTTTGTTGGTAGAGGTCAGATCATCCTCATCTTCAGTGTCTGTGAAGATGTCCATATCGTCAGCTGCCTCTTCAGCTACCATGGCCTTATTCTTTGCAGTTTGCTTCGCCCTCAGTGCTTCTCTTTCCTTCTTTGGGAGGTCTGGGCAATCAGCTTTGAAGTGTCCTTCCTTGCCGCATTCGAAGCAACCATTGGTAATTGGCTTCGAATTGTCTCGAGTTCGGTTTGATTTATAGAAACGTTTATATTTGCCGAACCGAGTATCCATATCGGCTAACTTCTTTGACAACGCTGCAATGTTCTGTTGCAGTTCTTCTCTGCTCGGCTCCTTTGCAGTCGTATCAGCCGACCTGGTTGGCCTTGACGATCTCGACTTTGAGTAGTCAGCTCGGAGGGCAACTGACTTTGATGCTGAGCCGACGTCCTCAATTCTATTTGTCTGACTTGAGGGCTGCGACCTCCTTCTGTTAACCTTATACTCATTTCCTTTCAAGATTGAGAACAATCTTTCAGTTCCCATTTCACCTAGGTCAGCTCGGCTCTCGTGGATATTTGTGAAAGTATCCCACTCAGCCGGTAGAGCTTGCAACACTTTGAGGTTTATCTCTCTTAGAGTGTATTTTTCTTTCCGGATGGATTGGATTCTTCTGATGATGTCCATAAACCGGAGCTCTAGCTGATCTATAGTCTCATCAGGTCGCAGACTGAAATTGTCAAAATCTTGACATGCATGCGAGAACTTGTTTTCCTTTGTCTCGTCGCTTCCTTCACTTAGTGAGGCCAGGATGTCCCACATCTCTTTTGCGGTCTCACATTCCTCTATCCAGGGCAGATAAACTTGTCCAACCGTGGACATTATTGTGCTCTGAGCCCAGATATCCAGCTGGCTCACCTTGGCCTCCTCCGGAGTGTAGTCCTCTGGCTGTTTCTCCACATACTCCACCACTGCATCTCCATCGTTGGGATTTGTGGGAGTGCGAAGTATTCTGTCTCGTATGACGATTGGTCCAGATGTGAGAACTTGTTGCATCCTATGATGCTTGGACAAAAGGATCTTCTTCATTCGAGTTCTCCATGATGTATAGTTGACAACAGAGAATATGACTGTAATCTTGTCCTTGACGTCCATCTGCACAAACAAAAACAGGACAACAAAAATGCGAGCAAGAATGCACTAGCGTGAAAAGATCTGTTCAGTTGACCACTGAAAAAAATTCTCGAATTCACACCTCGTGAAACAGAGTCAGCAGTCTTTTGAACCACTGCTCTGATACCACTTGATGGTCCCGAAACGAGTTACTGGTGTATGGGGGGGGGGGGGGGGGGGGGAATACACCAGTTAGGATTTTTCAACTTTCGAAAAACTTAACACTTGAAAACAACTTCAACTGAGTAAAAGGACTCAGGTGGGATCTCACAGCTGAGTAAGCAAACTCAGCTGGAAGAGCGGTGATGTGCGGAATGTGGTGGAAAATAAACTCGTTAAAAGCAACTCACGCAAACCAGCTCGGTTGGTCAAGAACCAAAACAACTCGGTTGAAAAAGTGCAAAAGAGGTTTGAATGCTGGTTAGTTCGGTCAGTTAGAAATGCAATATGGACTGAATAAAAATAAACACGACACACAAGATTTACGTGGTTCGGAGATAACTCCTACGTCCACGGGGAGATGTGAGTCCACACACCTCAGTCCAAGTTCTTCTGGACAGAACCACTCAGCTTACGCGGGCTGAGTAACCGTTACAGTTTAGTTTCCGGGCACTAAACAGCCTAAGTCAAGTTTACGGGTACTTGATGACCTGACTACTCAATTACAGAAAGAGTAAGGTCCTAGCACACTTTTTAGGGTGTGAGAAAGGGTAGGATTTCCAACTACAGCTCGATCAAGAATGAGAGCTGGATCTAAGGCTTGAACGAATAAACACTCAACCTAAGATCAAAACAGTTTCGAATTCTAGGAACCCTCAGCTACTAATGTTCTCTCAAATTGGAACTCTCAGCTGCTGATGCTCTTAGATGATGATTTTGCAGATTTGCGTTGATTTCTCTCGAGAAAGCTTTTGAATTGTTAGTCGTCTATGTGTCTATCTGCATCTCTACTTCTCGAATGAGAGGATGCCTCTATTTATAGGCGGAGAGAATCAACTAGCCGTTGGAGGAGCAGTTGATCTCTGATCGGTTGAAAGCGATGGCTTGTCTCTCATCTCTGCAGACTTTCCCGATATGGCATCTGTGCTCCTTTGCTTTCCATCTGAGACAGCCTTGTGTTGGGCCAGATGGGGTAATGACTGAACGGTCAAACCCTCATGTGACTTTCTTTTGAAATTCAAATCTTTGACAGTCAACTTCGGTTTGTCGGTTGAAAGTCTTGACCTTCATCTGAGTGATCTTCAGCTGATGTTCCGATCTGTCGAGTTCTCAGCTGACTTTGAACTTCAAAACAGTTGAACTCCTTGTTCAGATTCTATAACTGAGGTTCTGAAACTGAACCCTCAGTTGTCTTCTACTTCTTTACTCAGTTGGGTTTGAACCCTCAGATGATTTCTTTTTCATCTAATGTTCTCTTCCTTTCAACTGTTTCTCATTTGATGAACGCTCAGTTGGTTTCCTTCAACTGATGTTCTGAAGACTTCCCCTTGTTTATATCTGAACAAATGAACTCTCAGTTGTCTTTCTTCACAACTGATGTTCTGTCTGAGTGACGCCTTGTTGCCATCTTCAGCTGGAGACCTGTAAAGATAAAAACTTAACTTTGCTCAAACAGCGAGCCTAAATTCTAACATTAGGTACTGGCAACATCTACTCGGTTGGGGTCAGCCGGTTTTGGAATTCATCAAAACTTATACTAATAAATTTCCCAACAAACCTATCTAACATATCCAAATTCATTAATTCAAGATCAATTCATCTAATCCATAATCCTAATTTTCGATCCAAAAGAAGAAATGAGAAGAAGAGAATGATGGTTGGATAGAAATATAGAGGAGAAGATTACCTTGCTAATTAATGAAGAAAGTGTTAGGATTGGATGGATGAATCAAGACTTGTGTGTATCTCCTTGGAGTTCTTGAAGCTCTCTTCAATGGTGATGAAGAAATGAAGATAGGAGATGGAGGAGGGGAGGCTGCCGAGATTTATGGTTGGGAGGGAGAGAGAGATGTGATTTTAATGATAACTTATGGTATAAGGTTTGCAAGGTGTAAAGTAGGAATAGTTATACCATTAGGTGTCACCTTTAAACTATATAAAATGAAAATATCCCATAAAGTGAGAGGGGGAGGTTGGCTGCCCTTATTAGTTTTTAGGAGTGATACGAGTTTTTCCGGCGCGATACGACGTTACGGAAAACGTTCGACGAAAAACATCGCTCGGCACAAAATCGTCGAGATCCGATTCGACCATAAATCCTAACGTACTAAACTTAATCGGAAAATAAATTTATAAAATTTATTTTGACAAAAACTCGGGACGACATAGTCCGAGTTTCGTCCGGAAAATCATAAAAATGAACTTTCTCGGGCGAGTTCGTATCGCAATTTCGTGAATGTAAAAATCAGACGGTTTTCCGTTCTGAGTTCACGAACTAAAAACTTTTCGTACGCGCTAACTCTAAATACAGTAGTCGTCTAGCTGACTTCCGTAATTTATTTTCAGAAACGGATTCGACCGTTAGTCTTAGAATTTAAAATTGTAAACTTAGGCGTGCAAAGCCATTTATTTAATTAACATTAAATTTTTAAAAAAAATCGTAAGGAATTTACGGGGCATTACATAATAGATCATTATATTGTTGTTTAAGAATTGTTGAAATAGTGGATGTAGTTTCATTTTTAGTTTCTTTTCATATTTTTACGAGTTAGAAGTCTCTGTCAATTTATGTTATCAAGCTTGTCATAATCAAAGAAGTTTGATTCGGTTTCTGTAATCAAACATCTCTCCTAGTTTTGATAACGCGATCTTATTGAATTGGACAAGATCTTTTTCTTGTTCTAATGAAAGTCGGTTCTTTTTTTTCTATTTTTTGCAGTTATTATCTGAACATTCAAACTATGATTCTACAAAAGTGAAAGCAGATCCTGTTGTCATGTTTAAGGAGGCGCGCTCACAAATGGACCGCAAAGAAGTGGATAAATATGGGTAGCAAAGTTTCTTATTTATGTTTGATGATACTCGTGTAGATAGAAGTTTTTGTAAAATATTATGTATGGTCGACTCTGTTTGGATGATACTATTGTAAACTATGTTTTGGTGATAATAATAATATTATTTTATGATTTGAAGTTATTATTTATTTTGGTTATTTGAATTTTAAAATAGGTGAAGTAATAAAAAAAAACAAAAAGCAACAAAAATAAGGGTTGAAAAAAATCAGGATGCAAATACATAACGTAAATAACCGTTATCTAAAATCAGGATGCAAATACATAATGTAAATAACCGTTATGTATGAACGCATTATACATAACAACATTATACTTAACAGATTTTGGGCACATATCTCCGTTATCTATCAGCGTTTTTCTAGTAGTGTTATACCCACGGATATTCCGTCACTAATCCGTGGGTATATATTTCTTGTCACAGCTCCAAATCCTGAGGGACGGCAGAAGTCGGGGTGCGACTGGGATTGGATTAAAGAAGCGGGGAAGAAAAGGGATGAATGAATAAACATAGCATTAAAGAAAGAAATTCTATGAACGAGACTTCATTAACAAAAGACAGAGTTGATCTCGAAGGATCACTCAAACAAGATCTCAAAAGATTCTAAGTTTTAAGTACAAAACTTAAACCAAAAGTGATTTACATCAACAAAAGATAAGTCTAGAGTTTGGCAGCGGAAATGCAACTACATATATAGTCTTCTCCTATTGACAACATTAACTCCTAACTCAACCGTCACCACTTCCGTCGCTTCAACCTGCACATTTAGAAAACATATGCAGGGCTAAGTACAAAAGTACTTAGTAGGCACTTTGCCGAAAATATATAATAAGTATTGATAAATCAGACATTCTTATCTCTGTAGCACATCGGGGTTTTCTTTTAAAATGCCCGTGTCTACTAAAATATTTTCTTTTCTCATAAATAACTCGGTCGAACATTTTCTGACAGATGTTACGTTCAAATCTTGACCAGTCATAATTCACCGTGGCTGGCTACCCCTCAACAGGATACCACATACACTACAGGCTACAAAGTGCACTAACTTTGGATAGCTAGTCTCAAAGTCCGATCGTTTAGTTAACACCTAATGGTCAACTCATAATTCTGGAAAGCACGATGGCTAACTCAGAAAGGTACAAGAGAACTCACATAAAACACGAAACAGTTTATGCCTGATAATCACTTTGAAACCACAGTAATCAAAGCTCATAAAGAATCACTTTCGATTTGTGGAAAAACCCACATTTTATTTGTTATATAATAGAAAGCCCACCTTAAAGATTACAGAACTTCTAATCGAGTTTCCGTTCTTCAATCTTCCGTCCTATCCTTGTGCTGACTTCCTCCTTCACCGTACATAATCATACTTTGATAAGTCGTCGATACGATAAATGAAAATGGAAATCGAAAACAAAATCGAATTAGTCTTTTAAGCTTTTTAGGCATTTGCACGCTAAACTAGATTATTTTAGTTAAACGGGAACGAGATACGAACACATCTCGTTTGACACTCACTCGGTTCTGTACTTGACTCTTAGGTCAGTAGAAAGAAAGTAGTCGTTAACTTGAAACGGCTAAAAAGATCATAAGGAAATAAGTTGAGAAGATTTCAACTTAAGAAACTAAGTTTTAAAGATTCACTGTTCAGATCAGTAACCTTGTACAGAACAGAGGATTTCGAAACAGGGGACGTGCCCTATACCAAAAGAAAGCTACGGATGTCTAGTTTACTCTCCAATTTACGGATCTCAATTCCCATAAACGAGCTAGGAGATATGGCAGTTTCCGTGGAACGTCGCAAAACAGTCCGAGTTTAACCCTAAGGCTCAATAACTCGGCGCACGACTTCCTAGGTTCGACTTACGTTATTTCACTTCATTTGCCACGAAATTCCTGACTCAATGCAGTCTACACGTACCCTCATACGTGTTGAACTCTTTTTCATTTCTCATTTATAAGCTTGACGTTTAAAACCTCGTCTCATTAACTACGCAATTACTATACCATTTCAAGTTCAACTTCTCGTCTTTACTTATCGTTTTTAACTATAACTCATCATTTTACAACTCGAATGAACACGTCGTCAACTACAAACTTGTTCCCTTATCACTAAGAATTACTAATATCAAATTACTTTCCTTGTTCGTCTTTTCTATTGAAACTTACGTTCGATTCTTCGTCTCTTATGAAATTTTCGACGTTATTAAAATTCGTTCTAACTTTCCGAAATCGATCATCATCTAACACGATTCATTAATACGTAATTCACATCCTTATATCATTATCTAATCTCGACTTATCGTCGTTCGATCGTCTCTTACGATAAATTTTACGTTCTCCGTTTTCATTCAAATTTTACGACAACGATTATCATCTAACGAGCATTACTAACATGCAAATCATAATATCAAAACATTAAAGAGCTCTAACTTATCGACACATCTTCGTCTCTTACATTTCTCATTTTATTTTTAGAAAAATCTCAATTAAATATATAATCATCCTCGTTCATCGTATATCTCATTTCCATTAAACAATCGAGCATATCATAACATTTACTATCCTAAATCGTGTCTTCTTCGTCTCTTAGGTTTCAAATTTTATATTTAGAAAATCTAAAACAATTCATAGAGTCAATTAACATCATGAGGAACACTAATCTATCATTCAATCGACAAAGAAATCGAGCTACGATCAAAGCCCCAAAATTTCAAAAAAAATCGGTAATTACCCTAAACAAAGAGGTGTGATTTTCTTCATGATTCAATCCGTAGAACTCGATTCTAAACATCCTAGAACATGTATCGAACAAGAAATCACATGCTATTTCATCTCTTAAATTTTCGAAAAAAATAAAAGTAAAAATGGAGGAAACAAGTTTTGTTCGGTTCAAATGATAGACGAAGCTCTTACCTTTCGTAATATGGATTCGGGAATGAAAATGATCGGTAGGTGGAAGACTTGAATGCTTGAGAAAAGCTTGAAAGTGGAGCTTTAATGGAGGAAGAAGAAGAAAAAAATGAGAGAGATGGATGACTTGGGGTGGCGGTTTTGTGAGGAGAAAAGAGAGAGGCGATGAGTCATAAGATAGATACATAAAGTGTAGGAAATATCTAACAAAGGTGGATGACTCACATAGGGGATGTTTGATTGCGAAATTTTTGACGGAATATCTCGTTTTCGGCTCTTAAACGACGATTAAAAAGTCAAGAAATACTTTCTTAGTTGGTTACAAATTCGACGAAATCTAATTCGTCCGTTAGATTGGAAATAATTTACGTACTCGGAAAACCTAATTTGTTTTTCAAAATCCGAGAAAAAGTCGGGACGTCACAGTCCAAAATTCGTCCGGAAAATCATAAAAACTAACTTTCTCCGGTGAACTCGTATCGAAGAAAAAGTGAATGTAAATTCTGACGGAATTTAATTCTGAGCTTTCGGACGAAAAATCTATCGGACGCGAAAAACCCTAATATAGTAATCGTTCGTCCGATTTCTGGAAATTATTTTTGGAAACGGATTTCACCGGAAATGTTAGAATTTAATTTCATGATCTTAGGCGTGCAAAACCATTATTATTATTAACTTTCATTTTTAAAGACTGTAGAAATAGTCGGGATATTACATTTCTACGGTTCAAAGAATTTACCAACGGAAATATTTTCATTGGTATATAGCAACGAAATTTTCCTCACTAGTCCGTTGGTAAAAAAAAACGTAGAAGTTTTCTACAGAAAACTAGGTACGGATTGTCCGTCACTAATCCGTCGTTATATCTCGGACGGACGTGTAGTTACAGAATTTCCATCGGTAAATTCCCAACGGAATTATGTCCCTCGTTAAAGTTTTACCGACGAGCATTTTAAAGACGTCTAGAATCCGTTGGTAAAAATGGATTTTTTCCGTCGCTAATTGCCAATTTTTTGGTAGTGTCGTATCTGAGAATTCACCCTTCATTTATGATATTTTTCTTTTCAACAATCCAATGATCGTATACATTGGTTTGCATCCATTAATAATCATTCTTTTATTTATCAGTAAAAAATTAAATGGTATTTATCGATAGCGTTTAGTTAATCCTTCAACATTGATTACTTCTTTATTAATATAATAATATTATATTATACTCCCTCCGTTCACAAGTAAATGTCCATTTTGAACTCGACACGAAGTTTAAGAAAGCTGATAAAGTGAAAGTTAGTAGGGTAAAGTTAGGATGTAGGAGTAGTGAGATAATGATAAAAAAACAGTGGTAATGACAAAAAGGAGGTGGTAGTGACCAAAAAGTAAGAATAAAATTGTTGGGATGATAAAAGGTAAAAATAAAATTGATGTGAGGTGGAGTCCTAAATGGCAAAAGGTAGTATTGTACGAAAAGGTAAATTGGACATTTACTTGCGGACACGTATACTATAGCAAACTGGACATTTACTTGTGAACGGATGAAATAACGTTTGTGAGTGGAATGAGACAATTGCATTGACCAAAAGTTAAAAACATTATAGTCAAGTAATGTTATACTAGAAGGTGAGCCCCTAAAAAATTGTTTTAGAAGATAACGAAGCAGAGCTTAGTTTAGTCGGCAAGGGATTTTTTTATTTTGATTTTTATTTATTTATTTATTTTTTGTTTAGTGTCAACAAAAATAAAAAATAGAACTATTGTATCAAAATATGTCTTATTTGAATATTATGTCTCATAAGTGTGGCTGTTAAACAATTAATATTATAATCAATTCACCTTCTTATACACGTTCATTCTTTACTTTCATTTCATCAATAAGTTTGGCTCGTTAAACAATCTCACAATCAACTCACCTAGAAATGCATTGTGTTCAATGTTTGCTTTCATTTTATCAATACGTATTGTTAGTGAAATTAGTGCTCGTTTGGTTCAAGTAGAAGAATGTAGAAGAAATGTAATCAAGTAAAGGAGAGAAATTGTAAAAATAACCATTACTTTCATAGGGTGTTTGGTTCAATAATAAAAAATAATCACAGGTAAGGAAAATGAATGCAGAGAGAAAATGATTTTGTTACTCCTCTAGTTAAGAGGGTAACTTGGGGGTTTGGTTACCCTCGAATCTTTATAAAGTCTAATAGTAAGGCCGAGATCTATTTTAGGAAATTTTTATTTTCAGTCTTTTAAAAAAAATTCACTTTCTAATTCTAGAAATTATAAGTAAAATGGTATGTGATAATTATTCATTAATATTTTTCAATTAGCTCATTAATACGGACGTTACATATGCATAAATAATGGTAACAATTTAATATAATGGAACACTGCAAATCAAATTTAATATATTTTTTTGAGTAGTATTTTGTGTCTATATATAGTGTTTGTATGCGATTTTATTTTTTTTCATATCTTCATTCTTTCACCTTGAATTCAAGTGGTGACACTCGATCTCAATTAGTATTGATGCATATTAATATATGACAGTATATGAAGGTCAATTGGGACTATTCGAAGATGTTTAAGTACGTTTTTGCAGTATATTTTATCTACGTGCTCGATTCGCTGTCATCGTTATAGTTAATTTGACAATTGTTGGTCTATCGGATGATTGTGGTTGTATTTATATTGTTTGACAAGTTATAGATGTACACATTATAAATAAATATAGTTATTATTCTTCCTATTTTATTTTAGATATTTTATTATTTTGTAATTTAATGTATAGAATATTTGTTAATGTAAATGGGCGATTTTTCACTTATTCGACAAGAATCGTAATACTATCATTTCGCTCTTGGCTAAATATTTCATTTGATAATCGTTTGAAGTTCCAACAACATTATTTGTATGATTCTATAATATCGATCGATCTTACTAATACATGTTTCTTTGACATCAGCAAACGACACCAAATTATTCTACATATAAGACATGTGAAATTCGAATTATAGTGTGTGTATCATATTTTCCTTCTACGAAGAAATGTAGAATGTTTTGTACCTCACAAAATTGAATGATCTATATTATTTTACTTGGTGCAATATTTGTGGTTTTGTTTTATTTATAAATGTCATTTGATACTTTTTACATGATTTGAGCTACTAATAAGTGAATAAATCACTTAGCCCAGTAACTACTCCCTTACTACTATTAAAATATATCAATATCTTCTTGAAAAATGCACATCCAATATCTATAACTAATGATCTGGAGTAAAAAAAAAAAAAAAAAAAAAAAAAAAAAAAAAAAAAATCAAGCTTTTCATCCCCATCTGTATCTTACGTTTCTGAAATTTAACTTTTAATAATCAATTTCAATGAAGTTATTAGTTGTCAATACATTGATATTGACCGAAATCCAATTATCATCATGAAACCTGTGTTGGCAATAATTTCCATTAATTATGAAAATACATTAAAATAAAATAACTTTATTAAATTTACATATTTATTTATGTGTTAATTAATAAATTTCATAGGTATATATCGCACTAATCGAGCAACGCACAAATCTTTGTTGTTTTGCTTCATTGGCGACAATGTATATTGGACATTGTTATGAATTTAATTAAATTATACATAGTAAATTTGGTAATATACAACATAAACAAGTCTATTATTATTTTTTTTTTGAACTCGAGATCTTAATGCGTACAGATAATTGAAGTCGCCCTACTTAAATGTCCTCTTGAAAAAAAAAAGTCTATTGTTTTTATTTTAATAACTATCTCTATTATCTTTAAAAAATTCTTGATTCAATCATGACCTTTTATAGTTTGGTCGTCCACCTCCAAAATACGCAAATCCTATGCAAGATTTAGTTTAAAAAGTTTGTGTTATACATCCCTTGCATATTAAACATGTGGTACGTACATGAGAATTCAACGATCGAGCTACATACAATTCATGAGCTAATTAGTACATAGTATATTTATTGTAGTACGTGGATTATAATTTATAAACATATTTGTTATGGTATATATCCAAAAATAGGGACATACATTGAAGTCTTTCGAGTATTTACTTTTACGCAAAATCTAAAAAATTAATTTAATTTGCTTTTTTACGCCAGTAAATCGTGTTGACAACATTAATTGAAACACGACGACCATCAATGATAAATAATATTATTTTCGTAACCATTAGTTCATGCTTTATTCTTATACTTTGAACATGCTATAATGTTACATAAATAATAACATTGAATTTACGGGTGTGATACTTAGTAAAAATAATAATTAACCCACTATACAAACCAAACAACAAGTAATAAAATCAATTAAATTAATCCCTTTCTATATGTCAAAAATGCTCCACCAAACATAAACTCAATATATGCATGGAGCATTTTATAGGAGTTATTGATTTCAATTAGGATTTTTTAAAATTTAAGTTTGAGGCTAGTTTTTCCGATTTTGGATTTATTCATCACTAATTAGATTTATTAATTATTATTATTATTTATTAATTTTCAAGTAAAACATAATATCTCGTTCAATTTGACTCGTATTCCCTTCTAAAAAATATTATTTCAATATTATTATTAATAATAAAATAGTTTATACCAACTGCACAAATACATCCTTATCTAATCCCTTTCTAAAAAAGCATTATTTTAATCTTCGTTCAGTAAAGAAATGAAGTTGAACGTGTCAGAGACTAAGAGGGAGTATTAGTTTTTAATTGTATTTAATTATATTTAATTATATTTAATTTGAAATAACAGAAAAGGAACTTTTTTGAAGAGGTGGACACCCCACTAAAATTACATATTGAGTTAAAATACAAATATTGCCGTCTAACTAAAGTTGACATGAGAGAATGGTGTGATTAAATCGAATATTTTCGATCAGAAAACGCAGCGCTAATCCCACCACTTCCGGTGAAATGGCCGCCGCCGCCGATGAGCAACATCAGTCCGGAGAAACGCGGCCGCTGCTTATCCTCCACCGGATCCCGAGTTTCAAGCTTTCATTTTTCCCTCGACTCCGCGCCAAATACACCATACTCGACCCGCACGAAGACCCGCAACCCGACCCGTCGTCGGTGAAGGCCGCGCGCCTCATGCTGTGCGTGGGGCCAACGCCCGTCACCGCCGACGTCCTCGCCAGGTACCCCGCCGTCGAGTGCGTGGTCGGGTCCAGCGCCGGCCTCAACCACTTCGACCTCGCCGCCTGCCGCCGCCGCGGCGTCCGCGTCACCTCCGCCGGAGATTCCTTCTCAGATGATGTGGCGGATTACGGCGTGGGGCTGGCCATTGATGTTCTGAGACGGGTCTCCGCTGCTGATCGGTTTGTTCGGGCCGGGTCTTGGCCCGTACAGAAAGACTATGCTCTGGGCTCCAAGGTATGTAGTGTTTGTGTTTCCCAATCATGTTCTTTTAATTTGGGGCATTTACTAAGCGGGATAAGCCGGATAGATAAAAATAATACTAGGTTAATCAATCGTTCATTTTTAAGGATTAAATTTAAGAATATCTCATAATACATGATCATTGTTCATATTTGAAACTACATATGTGGGATTGAAGTAATCATGGGATAAAAATAATAAATCCTATTCCATGTATTCAAATTCAAAATTCAAATATATATATATATATATATATATATATATGAAATTTTGTTATAATGATGTATAAAGTTGCTAGTATAAACCAACGACCTATGTTTTTTGATTAAACGAATGAATTTAAAAAGTTGAGGTTTGAATTGGACATGATATAAGTCCACAACAACTCACAAGTCAACAACCATAGCAAAATATATTACTACTATTATTTACTATTGTATATAAGTTTAAATTCATGATATATTTGGTTGAATTTATGTTTACATAAGACTCTCCCAGTAAGATAAGATAAATGGTTTGATTGATTAAGAAGATGAAATTGAATATGTTTAAACTAGATCATACATCTCAATCACGACAGCATTTTTATTTTCTTTTTTATTATAACTCGGTTTATTATATATATCCAAACTAAAGGACAATCATATAATTTCAATATTAGTATAAAATGTGCATACTGCAACCATATAGAGAAAGAGACAAATAAAAATAAAATAGTAAAAACTAATTAGATAACACAACTCGTGAAGAGCTTTTTAATATGTTGTTACTAGATATGAATTAGATATATGAAGGGGGAAAAAATAGAAAGATTATGTTAGCAACATTTCAAAGAGGAAGAAAATAATATAAAATTGGATATACTTCAAAAATGTCTTCATTGAGAAATTACAATTAGCAACAGTTTCTCGAAACATTTATCTTAAGTAATTAACATTCCATCTCATATTCATATTGCAAGAAATTCCATAGATCATAGAAAGTTGAAATGGTGATTAATTAGGTGAGCGGAAAACGAGTTGGGATAGTGGGACTAGGAAGCATCGGCTGGCGGGTAGCCAAGAGATTCCAGGCATTCGGCTGCAGCATCGGCTACACCTCGACGAAAAGGAAGCCAAACCTTTCTTACACTTACTACGCCAACGTAGCTGATCTAGCATCCGACAGCGACATATTGATTGTGTGCTGCGCTCTCACAAACGAGACGCGCCATCTGATCAATGAGGACGTCATGGCAGCGCTAGGAAAGTCAGGCATAATCGTGAACGTAGGGCGTGGGGCGCTAGTTGATGAGAAGGCCTTGGTTCGCATGTTGGTGGAAGGTGAGATCGGTGGTGCTGGTTTGGATGTGTTCGAAAATGAGCCTCGTGTTCCAGAAGAGCTGTTTGCGTTGGATAATGTCGTCTTGTCCCCGCATCATGCGGTCCTAACTCCGGAATCAATGAGAGCCATTGAGGATCTCATCTTTGCCAACATTGAAGCTTTCTTTTCGAATGAGCCTTTGCAAGCTGAGGTCGACCTTAATTTATGAGATGCTAAATATCATGTATGTCCAATTGAACTTGGAATAAATCTCTCATGCAGATATATGGAGTTTGATTGATGCCAGGGACGGAGCTATGCACCCCCCCGGGTGCCCCCCAACTTTTTTTAATATTTTTTTTTATCTAGTATTTATATTTATATATTTAATTAAATAGGGAAAATATCACTTTATGTCCCAACGCTTCAGTAAATTTCCAATAATGTCCTAACCTATCAATTTTCTCTAAAAATAGCACAACGTTTCAAATTTTTTATATGGGTGTCCCGCAAGTGATTTCTGGCGAGTTTTGTCTATTTGGCTCGCCGGATTATATACACGCAAGAGAGACACGTGTATTTACACATGGAAAAATAAAAAAATATTCTTATTTTCTTTATTTTCTTCTCTCTCTTCCTTTCTTACCTTCATCTCTAACAGCGTGTCTTCTTGCTTCTCAGTCTTCCCTCATGAATTGGAGTTTGTATTTGTTAATGATATTGGTATTGATGATTATGAGGCTACTGTTATGGAATGTATTAATAAAGAGAAGAATTTGTTGTAGGTATTTGTTGAGTGTTTTAATGAAGTGGAAGAGGAGAATGGAGAAAGGAAGAGAAGAAAATAAAGAAAATAGGAATATTTTAAGAATTTTCTTATGTGTAAATACACGTGCCTCGCTTGCGTGTACAATCTAACGAGCTAAATGGACAAAACTCGCCAGAAATCACTTACGGGACACCGATATAAAAAATTTGAAGCGTTGGGATATTTTTGGAGAAAATTAATAGGTTAGAGCGTTATTACAAAATCGCTGAAACGTTAGAACATAAAGTGATATTTTTCCTAAATTATATATTAAAATAAATAAATTTTAAAGTGTAAACCAAATAGACATTAATACTCTCAACTCACACTTTTATATGTGAAATCTCGATACGTGTACGTCTTAGATCCATTTATCATCAAGCTTCAACTTGAAATTTTCATTTCATTCCAATTTTTAGGTTTGATTAAATAGTTTGTATTGCAATATCAATTAATTGGATTGCAATCTTTTAGGGTTTCTATTCACTCATAACTTCAGCAATTAAGCCAGTAGGGATTCCATTCAAGTTTATTGGATTGCATGATTTTGATTTCAGGAACAAGAGATTGAACTGTGTATATTAGGATTTTTGGTTTTTTTTTTTTTCAAAAGATTGTATATTATTTTGTAGCTAGAAACCTAGAAAGTATGACATTTTAATTTATTTTGTAGCTATAGAAAATTTTCTAAAAAAAGCATTAGAACCACCAATTGTTATTGGAAAAATGATGATAGTGCCAAATCAAGTAGAGACACTTTTGATTGCAAAGGATCTTGTAGGTTTCAATTATAATAGCCGTAGTAAAAAAAATTCTTAACATTATTTTGTGCCCTTCAATACAAAACTTCTGGATTCGTCACCGATGTGAATAATTAGATGATACACTATGTATTAGAATTGATAAAAATGTTATCATAATCTTGCATCAAAATTATGATGCATTTTTGTGATTTGGATGCTATGTGTGAAATAGTATATTATTGTTTCAATAGATCGAATTGAGTGTATGATATTGAAAGAAAACTTGAAGAAATTATTTTAATGGCCGTCACTGTAATTTGCAGAGACGGACAACCTTGGTTGTATTTCCATTTCTTAAACGAAGGTGGTGTTATACCATCAGTTCCAAAAAAACTTGTGGGTTTAAATTTTAATTATCCTTTTTCGTCTGTCCAAAATAAAAACTTGCGGACAAATATGACCGTGCCATACACATTAAAATCTTGACCTTCATTGTATCATTTATTTACAAAAAAATGTCACTTTCTTTACTTGCAAATTTTTTTAATAATCTTTTACTAACTTTTCTTAAAACTTTCTTATGTCGTTTCACTACCTGCAAATTATATAGGGACGAAGGGATATCATAAATCGGTCTACATCTTGAAACCTAAATTGATGATACCACGTTGGATAATGAACGAAGTACATTATTTCAA
Source organism: Schizonepeta tenuifolia (assembly GCA_029490685.1). Lineage (NCBI taxonomy): Eukaryota > Viridiplantae > Streptophyta > Magnoliopsida > Lamiales > Lamiaceae > Schizonepeta > Schizonepeta tenuifolia. The sequence continues at coordinate 23,428,430 of CM055960.1, read as the reverse complement.
TACATTGTCACATTGCAAATGAGATCTCTATTGTTTGAATGTGTAACATCTTCTATTATTCATATTAGATGACTGACATGTGCCGATTTATAAATTTAAATATAAGGACTAAGATTCAACTCAAATATATAATATATAAATATCTCCAAATTTACACGTCTCATTAATCTAATGAATATAATAAAGAATGTTATACCGTCAGTCAATAGAATATCCATCCAATCTCTTCAGACTGATGCAATAAGTGTGATACTTATGAATCCTTTAATCTGGACTACAAAAATGAAGGATGAAAATTTGTTCATATTTCCTATAATAACTAGTTGTAAAAACTGAGTTGGCAAATGCAACGTGACAAACATGTGCAGGGAGTGTGATCCACGTGTCAGGACGGCCTGAGATCTTTGAGAAGAGTAGGAAGGCTGACGTGGCAGATTAACAATAAGCAACGAGATTTTCTTCTCAGACTGAAACAAAGTCTGTGAATTTCCCGGCCACACATTCCCCACTCGCCTTATCTTCTCTCTTCTCACTAATCTCCCCCATCTTTCTAATGCACCCATTTACCAACACCCGCCTCCCATCCTCCTCCCTCCGCCGCCGTCGCAGATGGCGTCAAGACTCGGCTCCAACCTAGCAAAACCCAGAATTTTCACTGCCCAAATCAGAAAACCGTTCTTTTCCGCGTCGTCGCTGCCTTCTTCTGCTCCCGGAGTTCATTCAGTTCAGTTCGGTGCCAAGAAACTGTCTTTCCGGCGCAAACTGCTCTTGATCTCTCCTCATGCCTCCAGTGAACAGTCAGGTTTTATTTCATCACCTGAAACGATTGATGATCATATAGAATTAGTAGTATATGATCGCTTGTTTCTGCAACTTTTTTGGATGACCTTTTTAGTGTGGTGAACATAGATTCAAATATTGGTCTATTTTGAAGATTGCTGTTAATATTGTACCAAAATCGTAGTAGAATTAGTATAATTCTTTGAAATTGCCAAGTTTTGCTTGGGGAGTACTATCTACTTACTTATGTGAAGATATTAGAACCTTGTGAGCTCTATGCTTAAATTTTACTAGTTAGGACCTATTTCGCCCTCCAATCGCTGCGTAGATAATTGGCTTAGTTTTTATAGAGCATTTGTTCACTCAACTATGTGAAAATAAACCGATTTAAATAATTTTTTGATTTATTTTAAGAAGTATAAACATATATTTTATGTTATTATCATATTCTTGACTTAAATTTTGTCATGAATGGTGTAAATGCATAACTCTTTCATTCTTTCAACAAAAAACTTTGTATTCACTCTATTATTTATATTGAGATTTTTGGTGCCTGAAAATTCAAATACTATCAAAATAAATTTGTATAAACTGAATATTTAAACTATTAGAAGTCATTTAGAACTTAAAATTATAAATAAATCAACTTTTTCTCTTATGTGAACTAAATTATGGCTAGCCATAATATGGCTACATAGATTTATTCTTGTATGAATCGGCTGTATATATTGCCTTGGAGAGGTAACCTTATAACGTTTATTTGAATTATTGACTTTGTTGTAATGTCCTGACTACAGATTATTTTATACTGAAGCACTTGAAAAGAAAAAGAATTTAGTGTTGCAGTCATATCTTGTGCTGTTCATGTTGAAATTCATATTTATTTCAGGTAAGTTGCAAGAAGATGAGGTTGTCGACAGCAATGTCTTGCCGTATTGCAGCTTAGATCAGAAAAAGAAGAAGAGTCTCGGTGAGATGGAGCAGGAATTTCTTCAAGCACTTCAAGTAACTACTTACACTCCTCTTTTCTCTGTTAGCTACTTGGTTGTGTCTATATTCTGTAGAGAATACGTCTACGTACCCAGTTTTATCTATGTATTTTATTTGATGCTCTGTGATATTGGGTAAATTACAGGCATTCTACTATGAAGGGAAGTCTATCATGTCGAACGAGGAATTTGATAACCTTAAGGAAGAACTTATGTGGGAAGGAAGCAGTGTTGTGATGCTAAGTAATAATTGCTTCTTCTTACATCTTCTAATTTTTGGAGGGCTACAGATTTTGGGTGATAATTTTTCTGATTGCTCTAACTTCGTGTTTGAATACAGGTGCTGATGAACAGAGGTTTTTGGAAGCATCAATGGCCTATGTATCTGGGAAACCAATTCTGTCAGATGAGGAATATGATAAGCTGAAACAACAACTTAAGGTATGTCCGCAATATAACAAGAAAAATCATGTAAATCAGCAAATATAAATGATACTCCCTCTGTGCCGCTCATTTTGTCTCTCTTTCCTTAAATGGACGTTCTACTCATTTTGTCTACATTCAAATACAAACATAATGAGTGATTGTAAGAGTTTCTCTTTCATCTCCTTCCAATCTCATCCACTAGTTTATTAAACAAACAACTTTTCTTAATCTCCGTGCCCAATAGTAAGGAGACAAAATGAGCGGGACGGAGGGAGTATCTATCTACAATGTCTGCAAATCCTGATGGAAAGGAAAACAAAGCATATTTTCTTCTAAATTAACTCATACTCTTTCTCTTTTATGCTGTTGTCTTTCAAAATATTAGATGCTTGCTACTTTTTAAGTATTGCCTTATTTGACATTGTTACCTTATTCTTGGCCTTGTTTTTAATGAACCTTCCTTTCCTTTCGTTGATTTCGCTGGCATCTTGTAGATCGATGGGAGTGAAATTGTGGTTGAGGGGCCTCGATGCAGTCTACGTAGTAAAAAGGTTTGCTGTTTTTTTCTCCCTTACATATATGCTAGAGGACTAATGCGTTCATGTTAAATAAATTTCATGGACTCTTCTCAACAATGTAAATTGCAAGCTTTAGGCACTTGAAATTTAGCAAGATTGTGCTGGTAACGACCTTATATATTCAAATTGCAGGTGTCTGTATGAATTATACTAATTCATTATTTCATCCCCCTATACAGTAATATTTCAATTTATTCCCCCTACATCGAACCTCATATTGGGCTGAAAGCAACTCGTGACACACTGATGAGCTCAAAGGAATAAGTTCTAAATGTGTAATTCCTTCTTGCGTGTGACACTAAATCGTAGAATGGACTTATTTGTTGTCCTTGAGGCTTATCATTTGGTGTGCATGACCATAGAAATTCTTTTTAGTTAGATTCCTGCGAGGAAACATAATCTCATCTGATAGCTTTTACTATATTTTTTGAGGGGATTGAACTATATATTATTGTTTTTCATAAACAAAGTTATTTTAGAGAATCTTATTCTAATGAACTTCCTTGCCCAGAAACTATATTTTGTTTGAGACATTATTTATTCCTTTGGTTCAACTAGTCGGTCTAACTTGGAAGAAAAAGGAAAAGCTTTAGAAGCTAGCACTTCCATAAGAGATAATGCAACACTTTCTTCTTGTTCTGCTTTGGGTGCTACTCACCCCCATCAATTTCCTAGTTTGTCGGTGAAGTCTATCGACATAAGTGATTATGAGGCATTATATTTCACTAATCGTAAAATTAGTTACATGTCTACATCCAGAGCAGTAAACAATGAGCATCCACAATTCGCTATAAGAACTCTCGTTCACTTGAATAATTTCAGCAGTTGTATGTAGCATAATATCATTTGGTTACTGCAGAAGATCCTCGGTGTATTTCAAAGAATTTGATAGGATGAAAATTTTCATTTTGTAGGTTTATCTTAATGCTTATAAAATGACACATCTTGTATCAACCTTTCAACTAATCTATCATGTGAGAGTATTGATCTGCATCTCATTTATTTTGAACCTGCAGGTTTACAGTGACCTTTCTGTTGACTACCTCAAGATGTTTCTTCTGAATGTACCGGCTGCAGTTGTTGCACTAGGATTGTAAGTGACATCGTATTTTGACATCATTGCTATTTTTCTTTTGAAGAAAAAACTCCGAACTGTAGTCAGATGTCCTTTGATTTCATTCTGACTCAACACATTGCTTTGCATTTATGCATTTATGTTTTCTTTTAAAAGAGAGCCCAAGATACATGAAATCTTACTCTATCCTCTCTTTACAGGTTTTTCTTTCTCGATGATTTGACTGGATTTGAGATCACTTATCTCTTGGAGGTAATCCAATATCAGTTTCTTGGATTTTGATAGACATTATCGTAAACTTCAGAAACTAACCGTCTCATCTACATCCAACATTTTAGTATGTTTTAGTGCTTGACGAATACCTTATACCACCATCTTGCCTTTCTCTAAATTAACTCATATACTGTCTTTGCAGCTTCCAGAGCCATTCAGTTTCCTTTTCGTATGGTTTGCCGCTTTGCCACTCATACTATGGTTGTCTTTCTCGTTTACAAGCATCATAATAAAAGACTTTCTGATCTTAGCGGTAAGGTTCTCCTCGATCCTTGAATCCTGCTCTAAATTGATCCTCATTATCTCAGTTCTCAAGTTATTCGATTACTTTAATATTTCAGGGACCATGTCCGAACTGTGGCACAGAAAACACCTCATTCTTCGGTACCATATTGTCCATTTCAAGTGGGGGAGCTGTTAACAACGTAAAATGTTCTAAGTAAGTCAAACATTCTTGAGGGTAGTCGTTACGTTTATGTCTGACATTTGGCTAACCGTTCCCCTTTTTCCTTCTGGTTCGTACTTCTAATTATTATGACATGATTCTCAGTTGTGGAACGGAAATGGTGTACGATTCTAAATCACGGTTGATTACACTTCCTGAAGGAAGTGAGGCTTGAATCGAGGTAATCATCCACTTGACTGTTTTTTCTTTTTTTTTCTTTTCTTTTTTTTTCTCTTTCTTATTTCCTATCATTAATTCACACTAAATAAGATTATGAGAGTAATTTTTCTACATTTATGAATTAATTTCTATTTTAATTAAATCCGAGTTATGCTGCTTAGCAGGAAATAATTTTTTTTGGTGAATTATGCAATACTTGAAGTGGCGGTGTACCGTTGTGGTGGATGAGGTGAAAAGAAAGCATAAGCAATGTAAATGTGAGGATGTAGAAACTAGTTTGGTATGTGAAATATTGTGTTGATCAACGATCAGTGTATATGTATTAGTAATAATGTATACAGATTGTATTTGATTGATGGTCTTAAGAAAATAGATGGTTTTAATGGAGTATTTTCTTAATTTGCTGAATACACACCATCTTTTTATATGACACAAGCTCATTTTTTGGACAGCTCTCTTGCATTATCATTTTTATCATTGGGCATTCGACGACGGGTAAGTAATTGAGTCAAGAGGTGGCGTGACAGAGTTGAGACTTCGTCCCGACTCGATTACTCGTTCAAATATGAAATCGTTAACACGGGAGGACATTTCAGATAATATGGGTCTAAAAACTTCTCAATCATTTTGAGTTTGGAGGCCACATGGATGCCTAAATCTCAATCTTCTGCGCACAAGATTGAGTAGGTGTGAATTGCACAAGTATTATTGAGATTATGTACTGTATTAAATTGCTAAAGATTTGGTCTAAATTGCCAATAATTCCAAGCAGTGGATTTTAAATTGCAACTAACCCAAATGAAAATCATGAAGTGCTACCACAATCTAATCATTGTAGCTTTCTGGTATTTCTCAAATTTGTATAAGTGAGCATGATTTGTTAAAGTTCGTCACTCTTAACAATAATATATATATATTTTTTTTTACAAATTAACATTTTTATGGAATATAAAGTGGTAAGTAATTACTTTTGTTGTTATTACAATTTTCTAGGAAAGCTTTGGGGCTCCCGTCGTTTTCTGCAGCGAAGGATTTTGCTGTACACTTTCTAATACTTCGTGGACTTTTCAAAATAAGTAAATTCAGATTTTAGTATTTGTACATAAATTTCATGTCAAAAAACAAGTACTACAATATTTGTACAAGTCCTTAATTTTGCTCTTACATATACTTTAATTTTTCTAATTCTTCCCTTCTTAAAAAAGGAAAAGAAAAGAAAGTCAACAATATATAGTACGGATGGCAATACATACGTTGCAAGAGAGTAGAAATAAAAGAAATGGTTGAAAATTACAAAAAAGAAGAAGAAGAAGAAGAAGAAGAAGAAGAAGAAGAAGAAGAAGAAAGGAGAGTTAAGAATTAAAGTCGTTTGGTATCCATATACGCATATCAGGTACGGGTATCAATATGACCCATATTCATATCTTGTGTTTGGTATATCAGTATATGGGTATCAAATTGATATACTTGATATGCTATTTTTCAATATTTTTATATACCAATTTTTGCTAGTATATGACTCATACCTCTACTTTTATTTTCACTTAACATCAATCGATATCTTCAATATATCAAACACGAATATCAAATATAAATCTGATACTCATACCTCATATTTGATACCCATACCCATATCTGTTATATGCTATACTGGTATATGAATACCAAACGGGCGTAGACTGCGAAAATACAAGAAAGCCGGCAAGAATATTTTTTAAATGACAATTAGAAATTACACCGTTGAGAATAAACATAGGAAAAATAAAAGAGAATATATCATATCACTGTATAAACAAATACTAACATAAAGCCTTCTTCCTTTTATTAGAGTGCTGTAATTATATTTAATCGTTATAGACCTTTTCATGGGGTCCAATTTTCTTATCCGGTAGCCACCCCCAAAATCTGTAATTAGAATATTATTTTCTTGAATAAAATTCTTAATTACAAGATTAATTCCATACATTGAACATCTAATTTAACTAACCAAAAAAATATCACCAACCTCTTAGTTCAAGAACAACAAGACATGCCTACACGTTTTCATACAATTTATGACATAAAAAAATCTTGCGGTTAGACTATGTGGTACCAAATAAATAAACTATACCATATCCCTCCAAACCAACCTTTAAAATATAAATAATAAAACATTTGACTTGAAATTGCATGTTTGTGAAGGTCACGTAGTACATTGCTCAATGCACAATGCCAAAACTATATAAACATCTCATTTCTAAGTCAATTGAGCATCTCAAATTTCATAAGTAAGAGCTAATTATCAATTGTAGCAAAGTAGCTAAGCTAAAGGGAAAAACATGGCTTCTATGCTTCATTCATGGCGCCTCATCTTCTTCTTCTTGGCGACGGCAGCCGTCGGCAAGGCCGGTGCGGCGGGATACTCTACGCCGGTGTTCCATCCTACTCCTTGGAAACTTGCCTATGCCACATTTTATGGCGACGAAACAGCTGCTGAGACTATGGGTGCGTTATTATTTATTTTTGCTTTATGAATAAATAACTAAATAGTTTCCTTGATTAATTATTTTTAAACAGTTGGATTTAATTGCTTATGTTATACAAATATTTAGAAAATATAATGTGTTTATAAACTATAAATTGAGAAGAATTACTTTTAGATTATTTTCTTTTGATGTTACATTTAGTTGCGATTACTTACATAGAATATAAAAACCTAATAGTTCATTCTTCCATTCTAATATATATCCCTTTTGATACTTTTTTTATAATTTAAATATTATATTTAAGACTGCGACACAGTAGACTCGAAAATGAGATCTTTTGGGCTCCAATATTAGCCATACTATCACTAAACCTTTTTATACTTTCTATATGTTTTATTATATAGTCCAATTCTGATTTTTCACACACAAGTCAAAATTGTACATTTCAAGTTTCTAAGATCATAGTATTTATAAATGAGATGAGAATATGAAATAATGCTAAATACAGAAAGAAGACTGCATGTTTATTTGGAAATTAAACAAAAGGAAGAAGAATTAGTGAATGTAAATTAATTTGAATTATGGAATGGATGATGGCAGGTGGAGCTTGTGGTTATGGAAACTTGTTCAGCAGCGGATACGGTACGGACACGGCGGCGCTGAGCTCGGTGCTATTCAACAACGGCTACGGCTGCGGGCAGTGCTTCCAGATACGGTGTGCCAATTCCAAGTTTTGCTATAAGAATTCGCCCATCGCCACCATCACCGCCACAAATCTCTGCCCTCCCAACTGGGGGCAGGACTCCAACAACGGCGGCTGGTGCAACCCGCCTCGCACCCACTTCGACATGGCTAAGCCCGCTTTCATGAAGATCGCTCAATGGAAGGCCGGCATTGTACCCGTCCTCTTCCGCAGGTATGTGGACTTAATTTAAATACGAGTACCGTCTGATAAATTTTGACTTGTCATGTCATGATATAAATCATTTTGCGATGTAATTATGTTCATTATCCTTATTTTTAATTTAAATCTATAAATTAATAATTAAATTATAGTATAATTATTTTGTGTATGTAAAACTACTACTACTATGATAAGTGTGATTAGGCAATCATCAATTCACACTTGGATTAATTCTTCTATTGGAAAGTATTTATCAGTACACTATTAAAGCTCAAATAAGATGTGTTACATTTGACTAATATATCCTTAGTATAAAGTATACCAATGTTAAAGTAATACTTCCCTTGATTTTAACAAGGTCTGTCATAATTATCTCTCACTCTTAAATTAAAAGGTCCTTAACACTATCCATTTGATTTCCATATAGTATGATATCCGTCTAATTTTAGCAAATTAATTTCTGCATAACCTCCTTAAATTAATACTCGATAAATCAATAACCTTTATAAGTTAATAATTTTCTTCGATTCCGACTTATTAATTTATAGAGGTTTTACTATATATCAGAAAACTTATGTTGATCAGAAGCAAAACCCTAAAGAAATTTGATGATACGATATCATTTTATACACGAATATACTGATGTTTTTATTTTTATTTTTGTAGAGTGACATGCGTGCGCAAGGGCGGGGTTCGATTCCAGTTCCAAGGGAACGGGTACTGGCTGTTGGTGTACGTGATGAACGTGGGCGGAGGAGGCGACATAGCCAACATGTGGGTGAAGGGAAGCAAGACCGGGTGGATAAGCATGAGCCACAACTGGGGAGCTTCGTACCAGGCTTTCGCAACCCTCGGGGGGCAGTCGCTTTCGTTCAAGTTAACCTCTTACACTTCTCATGAGACTATCATTGCTTACAACGTTGCTCCTGCTAACTGGCGTCTGGGATTGACTTATGGTTCCAATGTCAACTTCCATTGATCCTTATATCTATTATTGAATATGCTTAATTTTCTACCATGTAATATTGTAACCCATCATATATAGATTTTACTTTCTTGTTTCTTTTTTCGGTACTGGATTTTGTAAGGTAAGGCTCACTGATCGTGTAAGGAAATGGCCATTTTAAATGTTGTCATTATGAGCAACGACAGTTGAAGTCTAAATAAGATTTGATTTTATCATTCGCTCAATGCTTTATCTACATATTAATTACCTAATGTCGTGAATAGGAAGTCATGGATTCGAATTCCACTAATATATCTAAGTCAGATATGATATGCACAGTCCTGGCCGTGTGCGGATGAGCTGAAAAGGGCTAGGGTAATATAGGAAATTTTCTTTTTCCTTTTTTTTTTAGTTAATAAGTTGAGAAATATTTGTTTTTATTTTTACAGCCTTTTATTTATCTACACCTATTATTTTTTTTTAAAAAGTGAAGCGTCAAAAATAGATTCATCAATATATTCATCATATTAATTCCTCGCCTGTCCTCGCTATTCTTGGAAGAGTCTTCAGTCACAAATTATAATTCCCTTTCTAAATCTTTATAATGCATGTATCTTAATCATGAAAATTACAATTTAGTAAAATATTTTTGATTTTAATATTTTTTGTAATTGATCATGTATAACGGGCCAAATTATAAGATCATATGCATAGATCCCCACACATGGCTAAGAAAGTTAATTAGAATTAGTGGTCACAAAAAAAAAAAATGTATGTATGCATAAGGTATATAGTCCGATTTAATTATTGGATGGAAAATAATTAAGCAAGAATGGTCCCCCTTAGAACAAGCAACCTTTGATGCATGGTAGCCCACTAAGTGGTTGGAGTGGGAGACATGTAATCAAAACATACAATCATATTAATAATGGAATGTGGTGTGTATACTATATATATTCATCATTATTATTATTATTAATATTATCTCCAAACACAGTATTAAACTGAGAGTACTTCACCTTCAATTCACTCTCACCATGCCATCATTCCCTTTTTCTGCTTACTTTTGACTTCAATATCAATATAATTATAATCAGAAGCCCACGCTCCCTAAATCATTTCCCCCACACCTTAATTTCTTCCTTCTTTAGTTTCTCCAACACATGCCCTGCATTTTAAGCCAAGCATTCACCATAAAAGGATAAAAAGAAAGCTATGGACAATCAAGAACTTGGTCGGAATATAAAATATTAGAGCTTATAAGTTATAATCCAGAGCAAATTAATGCCCTATTTCGAAATAATTAAGTTTTCTAATAGGATTACCGACTTTTCTACATCAAATTATTCCCTACTTAATTAGGGTGGGAAATTTTTTGTTGCTTATATCCTAATCTTTACACCTTGAATCTGTATTTACTATTTACACACTTGATAATCATACTAATCGACTAGCTAGGTACTATACTTGTGATCTACTCTTTCATTAAGCATATATAATTTCATCCATAATTATCATCTATCTATAGCTTTGTGCAAGTCGACTCAATCTAACATTCTACTAATTAAGTATCCAAAGTTGAATCAAAGATCAAATTATCCCCTTCTTGAATATACTTTTGCTTTTCTCCTAATAATTTATCACTCAAAAGAAAACCAAGTTCAGTTTTCTGGTACTCTCTCTCTCTCTCTCTCTCTCTCTCTCTCTCTCTCTCACATAAAATTAAGCAAGAAGATTGAAGCTCATAAGCAGTCAGATTGAAAAGAATTCTGAAGAATAATCTTGAAATGTCGTTGTCTCTCTCCACCACCATCATCATCACTCTCATCCTTCTCTCACTAGCAACCTCAAAAATCAAAGGGCAAGAGATCAAATCCACACGTCTCCTCGATCTAGTGATCCGAGACTACACATTCAAATCATACACCAAGAATTTCAAAACAGGCAAGCTCCACACCATCAACCTCCCATCAAATCTCTCCGGCATCCACGTCGAGACAGTCCGGCTCCGCTGCGGCAGCCTCCGCCGCTACGGCGCCACCATCAAAGAGTTCCACCTCGGCGCCGGCACCCTCATCCACCCATGCACCAAGAGAGTCATGATCGTCCGACAAAACCTCGGCTCGAACTGGTCATCTCTTTACTACGACAACTTCGAACTCTCCGGCTACGATCTAATCTCCCCCGTCCTCGGCCTCCTCGCCTACGACGTCGGAGCAAAAGCAAACGGCACCGAGCTCGGGATTCTGGCGGGAAAGAAGCCGGTGACGGTGAACTTCACCATGGTGGCGAAAATTAGGTCGTCGCCGTCGGGGATGATCCCTTTATGCGCGAGGTTTGATGAGGACGGGAAGGTGAGCTTGACGAAGCAGGCGGCGGCGAATGTGTGCGTGGCGACGAGGCAGGGGCACTTCGGGCTGGTGGTGGAGTCGCCGTTGATGCCGCTGCGGAGGAGGGTGAGCAAGTGGAAGATAGCGATGGGGAGCGCGGTGGGGGCGGCGCTGGGGGCGTTTCTGCTGGGTTTGCTGGCGGTGGCGCTGCTGTGCAACGCGAAGAAGAAGGCGAGGATGGAGGAGAGAGAGAGGCGAGCGTATGAGGAGGAGGCGTTGCAGGTTTCGATGGTGGGCCATGTTAGAGCGCTTACTGCTGCTGGGACGAGAACTCTGCCTGTCATTGAGCATTATGATCATAGACCTCCTCCACCTCTTCAACCGCGATCGAATTCTTAGTTTTTTTTTTTTCTTTTTTTTTTAAATATGTTAATTTATGATTTATTTTGAGGTTTAGGAATATTATTTGGTTTAAATTTATTAATTATCAGACTGCAAAAGTTAATAGATCATACTATATAGTATACAAAATTGCAGGATAAAGATGCTGACAATTTCTTCATCAGTTCTGATCTCACTTTAATTTGTTGCACTGATTTGAAAATAGAATTAATGTCTTCTTTTCTTAAGATTATGAAAATAGAATGTATTGTTCCGTCGTTTTTTCAGAAGATTTTGGTTTGTTATTTATTTATTATTTATTTTAGAGGTAGATGATCGTGACAGATCCTCCGACTACATGGGATGAATATTTTTCATTATTTTGATTTTATTTTGTTCCCAATTTCTAGTAGTCAATAAAAAATCATTATATTGATCTTCAATTCGGCCTAGAAGTGGGCCTCCATGTGAGTAGATTTATTTTTGCTTATGTCGTGTAAGAAGGCCCAAGGGTATGCAGGGCTGGCCCATAGCTTATCAAATCTGCTAAATTCACGTGACGAAGCCCATGTGAATGTGAGTGCACACGAGCGAATTCAAAATTATACATGAAGATGTTGAAATCGAAATTTCTAACGACAAGAAATGCTAAAATCATGCTGCTTTTTTTTTTTTTTTTTTTTTCCTCCTCCTCCTCCTTCATCTTCTTCTTAATAATGAACTAGCATGCAACCAGTCGAAAATCGACAGAAATCATCATTTATTAAAACTATTTGAATTTACTCAGTAGTTATAAGAATTTATTTTGAAAGTAAATCTTTAATTTCTAATTAAATCCTTATCGTGGACGGATGAGAAGTATTTGGCAACTACGACGAAATCTATGGATATTTTTATTTTTTATAAGTCGAGTCTATCACACTTGTACTTGAAAAGTGTGGTTTACCTGCCATGCTTGGTTTGCACGCTACTGCACAAGGGACAGAAGTTTCATAAAAAAAAAGAATTGGCTTCTTCCAACATTAATCAATTTTCGAACTAAACCTATAATTAGTGTTGCTAAATCCCCTGATCAATGTTGGCTCCAAGCTAATGAAGTTTGGCGCTAATTAAATCGATCTCATTTGTCAATCACTAGCCTCCTTCCAAATTTCACTCTCATTCACGTCAACTCTAAAAAGTTTTGAATTTGAATTGAGATGAAACTTAATTGGGATTTAAAGCTTTTTTCTCAAAATTGATGTGAGACAAAATATTTGACTCTCAAAGAGTTGTGCCTGGTCGATTTCATATGACATTGAAGATGGTTTACCAAAAAAAGATGGAAATCTAAGAATAATTTATATATTTTGTCTCGTATGATTTAACAAAAAAATGAAAATCTAAGAATAATTTGTAGATTTTGCCTCATTGATTTATGTAGATCCATTCCATATATATATATATAATATAAAATATAATAAATTTAATTTAAAATTCAGAAAATTTGTGAATTTATATAAATAGGAATGAAGGAATATAAGGGGTGCCACATAAGTTTTTTTAAGTTGAGTCGTTTTCGTTTATATATATATATATATATATATATATATAGAGGTAGGTAGATATCCAAATATAAGGCTAAGGATTGATAAATTGTTTATTGAATTTCTAAATATTGTTAGTAATTAGCTAACCATCTACTTAAAAGAGTTTGAGATTACATTATTCAATATATTTATGATTTTGAAGTACAATCCTTTCGAGTTTATGAAATATATAACTAAAATTACAGAATTATCCTAAAAAATTGTAAGAATCCGTATTTTTATAATAAGTATAGAATTTAACTGGTATTAAATATTAATTATCCCTAAGACTATCAGAGGCAATCACCACTAGGGTGATCGCAGCTGATGCGATCTTTTATAGGTGATTGCAACCATTGTAGATCTCTGCGATCGCAGAAAAATGATCGGAGTTTGCGATCTTCTTCGCAAGAGGAAAAAAAAAAAAAAGTTGGTGGCCATATAGCATACTCTCATTTACCAACAATTTAATGAGAGAGAGTTGGTGATTATGAGAAACAGTTAATGGAGCGTATTTAATTCAGAATTTAAAGAATTTTGATAGACTTTTTGTAGTACGTGGATTTTACTAATTTTATGGATTGTTCTAATTTTATGTAGAGTTTAACATATTCTTTATATTGATTTTTCTCTACTTTCAAAGATTATATAAGTCTAAACTATTAAAAAAAATTCACATTTTCTTAATTTTATATTATATAAAAAAACCTAGTTAGATCTCCCTCAACCGATGTGTCGCGCAACCCTTAACCCCCCTCCCCACCCACCTAGGGTTGTACACGATCCAAACGGTTCGCGAGCTATTCGGAGTTCGGTTCGGAAAAGTTCGTTCGAAGTTCTTTCATTTACTAAACGAGCCGAGCTCAAGCCTTAAACCGAGCTCGATATTTTTTTCAAGCTGAACCCGAGCTTATCTATGTTCGACTCGTGAGGCTCGCAAACACGTTCGAATTCGATACTAAACGAGCTAGCTCGAGAACATGTTCGCGAATCTTCTACGAACATGTTCACGAAATTTTTTAATACTTTTAATAAATATTTTTTATTTTATTACTTTTTAATATAAATATAAATTAATAAATTTATACTGTTTTTAGATTATTGAGCCGAGCTCGAACATTCGAACTAGCTCAAGCTCGAAACACAAAGTTCGAATCGAGTTCGAGCCGAACTCGAGCCTTAAATTTTTCTAATGAGCCGAGCTCGAGCCTGCCAGTGTTCGGCTCGGCTCGGCTTGTTACACCCCTACCCCCACCCTCACCCTTTCACTCACTACCCACCCACTGCCTCTTTTCCCCAAAATTCTCGGATTCTCTCGATCTCTCTCTCCCTCTCTCAAATCACCACCACGATTATTTTCTCCACAACCCCTGCCGACAGCAACATTGCTCACCGTCGCAACGTCGCTTCCTCCCTCTCGGTGCAGTAGATTAGTTCTTTTTTCATGTTTGACCCAGTGTCACTGCTGCTTTCAGTCCTACTTCTCTGTTTAATTTTCAGTCCATCGTCGTCGCCGCTTTCCCCTGATGTCGTCTCCCCCTACTCCCAATACACGATTTCGATTTGAACTCATATTCGTTGAACTACCGTTGCCACCCTTCTCACTTCAGATTTGCCGTTGGTTTACTCACTGACCAAAGCAGCGGTGGTCGAGAAGGGTGAGAGAGAGAGATAGAACTCCTTCAAAATCTCTTGTACAAAGGTGAGATTTCTCTTGGGATTTTATATTTGTATTAAGGAACTAAAAATCATCCATGACATAAAGTCATCAAACTTTCAATATCATTAGATTTTGATGGATATTTAAAAATTATAATTGAATACTAACAGGACTTTCTAAAATATACTTAATTTTTTTTATAGGATCTGAATTGAACACACCCTGTTAGAAGACACACCTTTTTCCCTCAAAAATTTAATAAGAGATCACTATATTTAATAATTTTTATTATGGGGAGAAAAGAGAGATCTTTATGTGCTCACAAATAAAGGAGATGGAGATCGCCATTGCCGGTCGAAGCACGTGAGAGATGACTCGCTAGCTAGGTAAAATTAATCCACGCAGAAGCGACAAAATGACGAGATTTTTTATTAAAAAAGATGCATCTTGTCTGTGCCTTTCTAATTTTTTTGCAACTTGCTTATTTAGTGCTTTGATAACAATATATAGTATAACCCACGAATCACGGGGTTGTTACAGATTAGGATTTAATTAATATTGAATATATGTTTCCCTAGCTAGGAAAAATCCATGCAGAAGCGACAAAGATATGAGATTTTTTTATTACTAATTACGATATTAATTAAATGTTGAAACGCCATCACGTACCGACTCAGTCGCTTGCTCGATTATGTCTTTGGCGTGTTATTCTCTAGCTTGCATCTTGGGGCTATATAATATTATACTGCCTTTTTTCCTTATCAAAGTATAAATTTATACTTTCAAAATGGAAGTTTAATATTATACCTTTCATGTGTTTTAGATTTTTGCTCATTTATTCATCAATTTCATCATGAACAAGGATATCAACTAAATAAAATATTAAACTTGTGGTTCCCACAGTAAAGTATAAATTTATACTCCATAATATTATCCAGTATATTATCCCTTCAACTAAACAAAATATTAAACTTGTGGTTCCCACAGTAAAGTATAAATTTATACCCCATAATATTATCATTCTATTTAGAGGTATAAATTTATACTTTCAAGTGAACACATCGTTTAATATGTCTTAATTGTGAAATATATCCAATTTCACTTTTTCTAAATTAGTTATATCCACTTGTTGTAAACCAAATTAGTTATGTTCATGTTTGGTATGAAGAGACTAATTTACCCTTGATGGTGTATTGTTTATATTATATCTCTTACACATTAGGTACGATTTGACTTGTTTCATACTTTTACTCTCATTAACCGAAAATGATTGTGATGTTAGGGTATGGAAGTTAGCAAAAGTGGTCAATAATTAGATAATTAGTGTTGCAATGATTAGTTTGTCTAGGGTTTACTCAAAACAGATTTTCCGATACTATATGTAAACCATAAAAAACAACCAAAATTATATGAAATAAAAACAAAAAAATATTTAAACATTACAAAAATAACCAAAATTATATGAATTGCTAAATCTATTTAAACCCGCTCGGCTAAATGTATAATATTGAAAGATCCCACTCGAGATTATTGAAGATCCCACTCGAGCGGGATCTTCTAAATTTCGAACGGGATCATTCCATGTTGAAGGATAAATATTATTTCGAATAAATTCTTAATTAATTACACAATTTTTAATAAATTAATTATATAATAATATTGAATACGTAATAACTAATTAACTTATTAAAATAAAAACAGTAAAATATGTATAATATATAAAATTAAATATAATTATATCAATTTGACAACTTTTGAGAAATTCCGCTCGGTTAATTCATATATATTGGAAGATCCCACTAGAGCGGGATCTTCTAATTTTCGAGCGGGATCATTCCAAGGTGAAGGATAAATATTATTTCGAATAAATTTGTAATTAATTACGCAATTTTTAATTATATTAATTATATAATAATATTGAATACGTAATAACTAATTAACTTATTAAAATGAAAACACTAAAATATGTAATATATAACATTAAATATAATTATAGCAATCTGACAACTCAACTTAAATCCCGCTCGGTTAGTTCATAAATATTGGAAGATCCCACTCGAGGTTTTTGAAGATCCCACTCGAGCGGGATCTTCGAATTCTCGAGCGGGATATTCTGTTTCTTAAATCTAAATATTATTAGAAACTAATTATTAATTAATTACTCTATTTTTAATTAAATTAATAATATAATAAAATTGACTAACTATTAAGTGATTTAAATTAAAATGAAAATATATGTAAACTATATTAGAATAAGCAAAAATTTATTAATTGTAAATTGAACAATAATCCCGCTCGTGTGTTCTAACAAGAAATGAAGATCCCACTCGAGTGGGATCTTCATTTTTGTTAAGTTTGTACGAGCGGGATATATAATTATTTTGGAACTAATAACATTATTTAATTTTTTTATATAGTTTACATATTTTTTGGATTGTATTGGTATTTTAATTCGTAGATTTTAATAATTTGTATACAGTATGTGATAATAATTGTACTATACAACTGAGTGTGATAGTAATCGACACTGGTGGATGTGAAAATTCATCTGTAAATATTCACGTGAATGGTATTTCACCATTGATGTAACAATTTTACTTTCACGTGAATTTGTACAATTTCACTCACCCAATTGATTGAATGAATGAATAAATGAATGAATTCTATAAAAGTGGTAGCAGAGATGAATCTTCAAACACCACAACCATCAAAATATTTTGTACTCCTCGTAAAAAATTATCACAATATGGAAGAATGGAAATATTTCAACATCAAATATGGTGGAGAATGGCACGATTGTGAGTATGTGGGCGGTTCAGAATCGATCACTCAAGTTCTTGCTGCCACTCCAGCTCTTATCAATTTGAAATATAACATCGATGTGCTGATGCGTCGAAATTCGATGAGCACTCGGTACGAGATTTATTATTTATCGCATGCTCGAAGTGGTCGCACTGTGAAGATTCTCTTGAGCACAGATCAACAATTTGCTCAATTGTGCATGGAGTCCCGTCCAACCGTATATCTCATCCACAGCCAAATAGATGTGTATGTTCCATATTTCGAAGAACCTGGGGCGTCATCCTTTCAATACGACCAAGGGCAGTCGTCGTCATTTCAATACGACCAAGGGCAGTCGTCATCATTTCAATACGACCAAGGGCACACGTATTCTGATGAAATGGAGCGTATCCAACAACAAATCAATTCCCAGGATTTCTTTTCCAACTTATATCCTAGTGGGTATAATTACGAAGCGACGTCCACGTATCACGTACCTGTTGTTCCGAATTGTCATTTTCCAGACAACGAAGATGATGAACCACAATGCACTTTCGAGTTGGATTCAGACGATGAAGATGTTGACAGTGCTGATCTCCAAACTGATAGTGAAGCATCTGAAGACTGGACTGAGGAAGGTTTACGCGATTTTACTATGGTGGAGCACAGTGCATGGATTCGTCCCAGTGCAACGACGGACGCGTGCGATCTAACCAGCTGGTTAGTTCCGGTGATTCCGCCCGATGCAACGATTTCTCTCATAGCACGTGATCCTGACCTGACAGATGGTGATGAGTTGCGTGTTGGTGCTGTTTTCCACAGCAAAAAAGAGATAAATATTGCAGTCGGAACGTGACACATGGAGAGAGGACTTGAATTCAAAACTCCGAAATCAGATTATATTAGAATCAAGTTCTTATGCAAGTATCCGAATTGTCCATTTGAGTTGCATGCAGCCTCACGTGGGACGAATACTTGGATAATACACAAGTTCATTCCTGAGCATTCATGCATCCGTCAGCTACGACGTGCCGCTCCAGGAAAATCAAGATGGATGTTGTTGCAACTTACGTGGAGCGAAAAATCAGAACCAACTGTAAAATCATGGAGCCAAAGGCCATTATGGAGGAGATGTTACGCGAGTTCGGTATCACCATCCGTTATGATTTGGCGTTGCGAGCACGACATTACGCAATACAAAGTATATACGGAGGGTATGTTGAATCCTTCCAGTTGTTGCCTGGCTATCTTCACATGCTCAAAGAATCAAATCCCGGCACGCTGACTGATCTTGAAGTTGGAAATGATGGGAGATTTGAGCATTTGTTCGTGGCTCTCGGCGCCTGCAGACTCGCGTATCCATTCAATATGAGACCTGTGATAGTTTTAGATGGCACTCATCTGAAGTGCAAGAATAGAGGTATTTTATTTGTCGTTATGACGAAGGATGCCAACGAGCATGTTTTTCCACTGGCGATAGGCGTTGGCCCAATCGAGAATGATATATCTTGGAGATGGTTTCTAACCCGTTTGAAAATGGCTTATGGTGAGCTTAGAGATACATTGATTGTCTCTGACGCACATGTCTCCATAGCGAACGCTGTCAATGAGGTGTTTCCAAATGTAGTTCACGGTCTTTGCTACTATCACTTGTTGAATAAGTTGACGTGTTATGGGAAAGTTGTTGTAAGATTGTACGAACGAGCTGCTTTTGCATATCGCACTTCAATTTATGATAAGGCAATGGCCTCTATTCAACAAGAAAGCCAAGGCGTATACGATAAACTAATGAGAGTTGGACCAGAGAAGTGGGCTCGATGCAAGTGTCCATTGCCGCGTTATAGCCATCTCACTTCAAATGCAGCAGAAGTGTGGAATCATAGAGTAAAATGGGCTCGTGGTCTCCCTATATGCTCAATGCTTGACGCTATAAGGTATATCATCGAGCAATGGTTCGATGAGAGACGAAATTTGCCCAAAGGGGACGATGAAGTTGTCACTCAAGAGGCGGCTAAGAAGATGACAGAATCAATGAATAAGTCATTTAGGTACGATACGAGTGGTGGAATCGGCTTGGTGTTCAACGTGGGTGATGGTAGAAGAAATTGGAAAGTTGATCTCAATTTACACACTTGCACATGTTGTGAATTTCAAGATGATGGATTGCCTTGTTCGCATGCTTTTGCTGCTATCCGGTATGTTTTATTGCTTCAATTTGCATAACCATACGAAATTATAATTACAATTATTAAAAATTATAATTAACATTATTGTTAAAAAATGTAGAAAAAATGCTGATGATGTATACCAATATGTGCAATGGTACTACAAACGAGAAGCTTGGGACGAAGCTTATCAATATCCTATACATCGTGTTCCACATGTAGAGGATTGGGATATTCCAGTTCAAGTGGCCAATATCTTGGTCTTGCCTCCCGTAATCACTTCACAGGCAGGACGGCCGAGAACTAATCGGCGAACAGTTGCATTAGAGAGAACTAGCCGGAGACAAACCACAAGGCAAGAAGCAGAATCATCGACAAATCAACGTCGGAGGAGATGTGGTAATTGTCGTGAAGAAGGTCATACGCGTAGACATTGTAATCGGCTTTAACAATCTACCATTAATCGTAACTATGTTGTTTGAATTTATATAATTTATTTGTCTTGGAAAATGTATTTTTTATTACTAGAAGATTAAATTTAATGAATTTTAAAAAAATGCATAACTTATACGGTTAAAAAAATCATAACTTAATATTTATATAATAAATTTAAATAACAATTATATTTATTTTTACATCTTCTATATCCCACTCGTGAAAATCGATATCCCGCCCGAAAATAATGGAATTATTTTTAGATCCCGCTCGAGTGGGATCTACATATCTCGAGCGGGATCTGTGTTTTTTGCATTTATATAATTTATTTGAGTTCGATAATGTATTTTCTATTACTAAAAAATGAAATTTAACGAATTTAACGAATTTTAAAAAAATGAATTCATTATACAATTAAAAAAATAATAACTTAATATATATATAATAAATTGAAAGAGAAATTATATTTCTATTTACAATGTTTAAATCCCACTCGTGTACCCATAAATCCCGCTCGACATCCCTAAAAATGTTAGAGATCCCGTTCGAGTGGGATCTCTATAAAACTCGAGCGGGATCTTTGTGTATTTAATATATATAATTTATATGAGGTGAAAAATGATATATTTACTACTATTATGTTAAATTTCATCACATTTTAAAATTGCATGTGTTATTTGATTAAAAAAAATCGTAACTAAATATATATAACTTTAATTTCACAAACAAATATATTTTGGACTGCAAAATTAAAATTTCACTCGTTTAGGTTTAGATCCCGCTCGGTCTCCTTGAATATTTTTTGAGATCCCGCTCGAGTGGGATCTCTATATAACTCGAGCAGAATCTTTTTCTATTCATTTTATATAATTTATTGAAGTGGAAAATGAATTATTTACTACTATTATGTTAAATTTCATCACATTTAAAACAATAAAATGCATAGATTATATGATGAAAAAAATCTAAAATTACTAAATCAAACTAAATCATAACATAAATATAGTCTAAAGCTCGAAATTTATTACAATAAATATTGTTCCAATTCTAAAAAAAAAGAAAAGTGGTACAAAGCTCTTAAGCTGGTCGACAAAGTTCATATATAGCACATGCCATTCTTAGTCTATATGCTGTAGTGCGAGCTTGCCCCCATGGTATGGATGGACGCCCAGTAATCATTCTTTCAACTTGCATCAGTGCAAATGGAACGCAACTGTGACTGTCTCTTTGCTTAAATTGATGATCAATGTCAGCCACTACCAATTGCAATAGATCATGGATAGCGGTGCGCCCAATACGATTATGTTTCCAATAGAAGGCATGGCTAAGCACTACAGGCCATAAAACTAGCAGTGGCTTCAACCTATCAAATCGCATTTGTTGCACTGCTGGATCAAGATTGTAGTACATGGAGTCGTACAGGATCGCCGTCCATGACAACATGTCGATACTAACCACCACGAAGTGTGCACTTACACAACACACTAGTATGACCTTCACAAAATGGACATGGAAGCATAACTCAATTAAATCTACTACATTATAACAAATAGTTTTCAACAAATTACTCAAAAATCTAAATTCACTTACTTGTGTTGCATCAAACATTGAGGTATGTGACGCTCCAGCGTCTTCTCTTCCGTGGATGGTAAATAGTATGCTTGGGGCAGGCTGGTACTGCAAGTCACTGGGTTTTCCCAAATCCCAATCATGTTCGAGCGAACCCTGTTTCATCAATAATATTAAAACCAATTTATCACTCAAGACAGTGTTGTTGAAATTAATAGTAAAAAGTTACTTACGAAGACACTCGTGTCTAAGATGACTGTGTTCCTACAATTCACACCAGGCTTCATCCCATCATCTGCCTTCAATCGCAGGCGCAGATTCAATAAGTACAAATCAACGGCCTACAAAAGATGGTTAGATATTATATTAAATTAATAACAAATTTTAATGATAGCCATCTAATAGAGTACAAATTTACTTACCCCGGCAAGGACATCAATTTTTGGATTTAAAAACTCCATAAACCATGCGTGATCAAGTTTTACACCACTATCTTCAATAATCATCTTGCCACTCGACGGACCGTTGCAAAATTTTTGGAATTCTTCAACCAGGTCATCTGGCAGTGGAATTGGTGCAACTTCGGCTTGAAATGGCGTAGAAACTGAGGCTGCAAGCTTTTTCTTTCTAACCCCTTTCCATTTAGGCTGTTTAACGGCCGCCTCTTCTGGTTGATGGCGATCAAGTGGGATAGCAGGGATAGCACTGATTGGCACTTCTTGTGAATGTTGCATTTGGGAACGATCTTAAGCGAGTGATTGTTGAAACGAGCTTCCAATAATCTACAAGGACAAAGTATTAGAATAATTCAAACATAATTAAAAAAACTGATTTGATAATAAAAACTTTACATTACCTCTCCCAAGTGACTCCACATATCCATCTGATGACCACTTCCAAACATGGAATGCCGAGGCGGATCATGATGCGTACTACCGAACTGTCCTTGCGGCCGATATGCCGTACCAAATTCAGGCATAGAAAATCGGGCCAGGGTGAATGGCTCAGTAGTGTATGGGATGGAACTGGGCGGGGTAGTATAGGGCACAGTGAATGGTTCAGTACTGTATGGGATGGAAGTAGAGGGCAAAGAGGATGGTTCATAAGTGTATGGGATGGAACTGGACGCCGTAGTAAAAGGCACGGTGGTGGGCTCTGGTGGTGGTGAGTGGAAGATGGGCTCCTGCCGAGGCCGAGTTGTAGGTTCATATGCAGGTGAACGTCGGGATGTTCCACATCGCATTTGATCCATCAAGTCCCCAAACCACTTGGCAAACCGAGGTACCCATCTCTTGTCCATCTTGTCCAGGAGCCGATCCTCAGATTTTTCCAGTTCCTCTCTCATCCAACGACGATCATTGTATCGGCGGTGGTGCTCACCCCCACTGCTGGAAGATGATGATGCAGCTTGTTGGGATACAGCTTTTGCAGTTTTGCGAGTACGCTTCCCCTTATCTTGTGGCTGAATTTGAGGCTCCTCGTCTGAATTGTCTGCCTCAACATAGCTAGCACCCGCTCCATGTGATCGTCTGGGCCTTGAAGCTTCATGTGTCGGGTTAGCCTCTTCATCAAAAATTACTTCCGTACGGGGACGAGAAGGAAACTGGTCACCATCCCTTAGCGAATTGCTGGGCGGGACAAAACTAATATTGAGAGCATTTGGATATTGAGTCGACTGCCAGTAAAACGTCATCAACTCGTCGTCAGAAACAGCAATCGGTGTCAAATTGGGCTCCTGTACAAAAACAAAATGGATATTAGATATGGCGTATTGTATAAGAACAGTAAAGTATTAAGAGATAAAAAAATTAATTTATTACCAATTGAGAAAAAAGTGGTCCAAGATCTGTTGTAGGTCTGCTTCTAAACCTCCATTTAAGGCATCTGGTAGCCCCGGTCGGGTCATCAAGTCTTGCAGCGGCTTCCGCTAAATCTGACATGACTTCTAGAGACCACACATGAAATGCCCACACTGCACCATAGAAGTGATATTTCTTTGTATTCTGCACATTGGTGATGTAGTGCTTCAAATTCAAGTATGAATATGCTCCCCATGGAAAATTATTGAACAGATTCAAATCATCAACCAATTTCCAAATCCACTGCGGAACCAATTTCTTCATGTCTCTACCGAGTATTACCGCGTACGCCACTATAACATGAGCCGCGCCGAGGTACAAATCAACACATAGATCACCATTTCGATCGGCAATGGGCGCTCGCGTGTTCTTAAATCGCTCCAGTAAGGCATTCCCAGTGATAGGCATACTGTTACAGAACCGTCGATAAACCTCCACATCCGATAAATCGTGGTCATCTGCCGGATTAAAGCTCGACTCGCCAAAGCTCAAACCAGTCACCAAAGCATATTCTTCAATAGAAAATCGGAGGTTTACGCTGTTGATATGGAACCACATCTCGTGAGGCTGAGAACATGGATAGTTGATCTCACGTGACAGTACGTGATGCACAGCCATCCCGCATTTCTGCCCAGGCTCCCAATAGACAAAATGCCCGAAGCATCCATTTATAAATCTCTCGACCAACTCTTGACCACCAACCTCATACAAAACCCTTCTAACATCTTCCAAAACACCAATCCTATAATACGTGCTAATAGTAGAACTACGGTTGATAGAGTCTGGCCTCTTGTATGTAATCTATGCACAAAATCAAAATAACAATTCATTACAAATAAAATAAAAAATAATTCGATACATAATCCAAAAAAAAATTACACAACTTCTTATAATAATCCCCAAATAAAAATTGATTACATTTAAATACACATATTTTTTTAATCCACACTTAATCTTTTCTACACGTCAATTATGTGAAAATTACAAGCCAAGTACGTGAACATACGCATAATTTGAAACTAAAGCAAATTGACAATTTTCTACGCAAATGGAAACTATTTTTTTTTAACCATCAAATTATTCGACTAAAATAATAATTATTATATATTTTTCATTTTAAATTAATTTCATCCAAGAAAAACAAAGATCCCGCTCGGACATGGGTCCCACAGAAAATTCCGACCGAGCGGGATATACAACCCACCGAGCGGGATCTTCTTCACGGCGAGCGGGATTTCATATACGAGTGGGATTTCATATAATTTTATTAATATGGGATAAACTACACTACAAACCTAAAACATATGATTTTAATTTTGTACGCACAAAATTGAAACGCAAAAAATAACCAACAAATCAATCAACAATTAATTCAACAAATAATTCAACTAATAATTTAACTAATAATTTAACTAATAATTCAACAATTATTAATTAATATAAAAAAATCGGCTAACCTCTAAAGACATTTTGACAGTGGAGTGGAGGTGAGGAACGAAGATCCCGCTCGCCGCCGCTTGTTTTCTCTTTATTTGGAAGTGGAGGTGGGAGGTTTTTCGACGGTGAAGAGCGGAAGATTTTTGCACGGTGAAGGGTGGAGGCGCTGGAGTAAGATGAATTGTATATAGGGCGGGATTTATTAGGGTGTTTAATGTTGCGTGCGTGATGGGCGGGATTTGTGATAGAATTGAAGATATATATAGATGATATATATTGGCGTCAAGGGCGAGATTTGATGATAGCAAATTTAAGATAATTATAGATGATATATCGAATATTGAGTAATACAAAGATATGATACAAAAATTTGAGTCAACCCATATTCTTCAACCAATGCATGTGATGCAATGTCATATCTCTCAAGCATGCGCGAATATTTTGGAAAATTTGAATTAATACCTTATACGATTAAAAAATTCATAACACAATATATATATAATAATTTTGAAAACAAAAAATATATATTTTTACGATATCTAAATCCCGCTCGTGAAAACCTAAATCCCGCCCGAAAATAATGGAATTATTTCGAGATCCCGCTCGAGTGAGATCTACATAACTCGAGCGGGATCTATATTTTTTGAATTTATATAATTTATTTGAGTTGAAAAATATTTTTTTTATTACTATAAAATTAAAATTTAATAAAATTTAAAAAATAATACCTTATACGATAAAAAAGATTAGAACTTACTATATATATATATAATATATTAAAAATAAAAATATTTTTGTTTATGTCTTCTACATTCACTCGTGAAAAACTAAATCCCGCCCGCAAATGATGGATGTATTTTGAGATCCCGCTCGAGTGGGATCTTCATAACTCGAGCGGGATCTATGTTTTTTAAATTTATATAATTTATTTGCGTTGGAAAATATTCTTTTTATCACTAGAACATTAAATTTAATGAAACTTATAAAATTAATACCTTATACGATTAAAAAAATCATAACTTAAAATATATAAAATAAATTTCACAAAATAATATATTTCTGTCCACTTATTTTTAATCCCACTCGTCAAACACTAAATCCCGCTCACATAGTATTGAATTATTTTCAGATCCCGCTCGAGTGGGATCTACATAACTCGAGCGGGATCATTTTTGTTCAAATTTATATAATTGTTCTTCGATGTAAAATATACTTTGTTCTTACTATAATGCTATCATTATCAATTAAATAAAAAATTAATATCAAATTACATTAAATACCTAAGGAAAAAAAAATAATAATATCAGGATTTTAACTCTTTAACCTGAACTTGTGGGCGGGATTAGGGTTTTAACTCTACTCTCACCTACCTCTCCAATCTAACCTAATTAATTCATAAAGTAGCAACAGAATCTTTGTCTTTCCAATTCCCCATGCAACACACGGTTGAAGTGATGTTTTTTTTGTCATGTTTCAATTATTTTAAGGGTATTTAAGTCAAATTGGATATAACTAATTTGATTTTCAATAAGTAGATATAACTAATTTCAATATATACTAAGTGGATATAACTAATTTTTACTCCATTTAATATAACAAAGTAGGTGCTGCCACTTGATGATTTGATATTCATTTATTTTGGAATAAAATTAATGATAAAAATATGAGCCAGCCAGATCAGAGTACTTATAGGCACGTGACTCACTGTATTTTACAATTGAGAAATTGATTAACTGTGAAAGTGATCAAGAGATAAGGCAAAACAAATGGAGGAAGCTTTTCCAATGAACGGTGGTGATGGTGCTAATAGTTACACCAAAAATTCCCAATTTCAGGTAACATATAAACACACTAGCTA
Source organism: Schizonepeta tenuifolia (assembly GCA_029490685.1). NCBI lineage: Eukaryota > Viridiplantae > Streptophyta > Magnoliopsida > Lamiales > Lamiaceae > Schizonepeta > Schizonepeta tenuifolia. The sequence continues at coordinate 23,401,326 of CM055960.1, read as the reverse complement.
ATTGTTTTTTACTTGAGTAGTACTCCATATATCTGCAGGCTGCAGCAGTTTCGTCATCCATTTTTAATTATCTTGAAATTAAAATTATTATGAATATTGCTGCAGAAAGGAGGTTCTGATACAGTGAAGGGAATGATCCATGAAGCAGTGATTGAAAATCTAGACGTAGAAGAAATCCTCACCACCACCACCACAGTAATTAAGATTGCAGATTTGGGGTGTTCAACCGGCCCAAACACTTTCTTGGCAGTTCAAAATCTGATCCAAGCAGTGCAAAGCAAATTTTGTGATTCCAAAGCTGAGCTAATAGAATTCCAAATATTCTTCAACGACCACATCGGCAATGACTTCAACACGCTCTTCGCCTCCCTCCCACCGGGCAGGCAGTACTATGCAGCCGGGGTCCCCGGCTCGTTCCACGGCCGTCTCTTTCCCCGTGCTTCAATCAATGTCGCATACTCATCCAATTCTCTCTCATGGCTCTCCAAGCAGCCACAGTTAGGAGGAGCGGCTAATGAGGGCAGGATTCTCTACTCGGGCGCGCCTGAGCACGTGGCCCGGGCCTACTTGGATCAGTTTGAGAGAGATATGGGAGATTTTATGAGTGCGAGAGCAGAGGAGATTGTGAGTGGAGGACTCATGTTTCTCATCATGGTTGTAACTCCAGATCATGGAGATGGAGCCTTCCATGCAAGTGTCATGTTTGATTTTCTTGGGCAAAGCCTAATGGATTTGGTTAATGAGGTATAGAGGCAATTCAACATTTTGAATTTTTGCAATATGAATTAATTACTTCCTCCGTCTCAATATCATGGTCTTACTTTTCTTTTTCGTCTGTTCCATTAACATAGTCTAATGTTGTACAGTAATTAGTTTTGGAAGTGCACTGCAGGGAGCTGTGGAGAAGAGCGCGGTAGACGAGTTCAATTTTCCGGTGTATTTTCCGACCGTAGGGGAGATGAGGAAAGAGGTGGAGAAGAATGGGTGTTTTAGCATTGAGCAAACGGCGTTAACGAATCCGTTTACGGAGGGAGGGGTTGACGTGGGAGGTGCGACAATGCATTTGAGAGCGGCGACAGAAGGGATTCTGACGGCATATTTTGGAAAATCTGCGGTGGAGAAAACGTTCGGCAAAATGTTGGAAAAAAGTGACGAAATTTCAGTGGCGGTGGAGGCTGGCTTTCGTCATCCCACTCTGCTGCTACTTGTGCTGAAGCGAAAATAAATGGCAAATTCTCGGGTGAGACCGTCCGGTTGCACAATGTGAGATCGGGTCGATCCGTTGATTTTTATATATTTTTTTTATTTTCATTTATTTTTACGGTCAGATCATATGCACTACAACATGTACTTATATGTACTGTATTGTATAATGAGATTGCACCACTGAGTGTATTGACATGTACCAATTTTTAATTTTTATTTTTCCTCTATTGTTTGAGATGTATCACATAGTTTATGCACATGCACCAACATGTATAATGAGAAATTCAACCATGTGTACCAAGATGCACCACACACTATTTTTTTTTCATTTGTTTTGCGAGTCAAACGACATAAATGTTGCCACTACAATTATCTATAAATTAAAATTGGAGCCAAAGACGGAGCAGAGAAAAAAATTGAAATTAAAAAAAGTAGTGCTATTTGGACACATTATGACCGATCATACAAGTTAAAAATGATAATATAGATTTTGAAAATGAAAAGATACCCTAATTGGGGAAGCATAAACCCTAAGGAGAAAGGTGATTATTTCAATTTTTACAGTCAACTTTCTTTTTTCCTTACGCGTGTGGCTGATCACCGTGTGACCGAATAGCTTTATTGAAAAAAAAAAATTGGTGCATCTCAATGCACTTAGTAGTGCATCTAATTATACAGTATAGTGCATATAAAAATACGTTGTGATGTATATGATCTGATCGTAAAAAAACAAAAAAATGGGGTGCGTGCCACGCGTGAAAGACGCGCGCGGGTAGTGCATACGCCACGTACCGGTGTGATGTTTTCATGAAAGATGTAGAAGTTTTTTCGACCTCCAACAAGATCATGGTGTGGTGTTTTCATGAAAGATGTGGATTTAAGTTTTCATGTATATGTTCGATATATGTTGTCGTAAATGTATCAAAATGACACTATTGTACTTTTAATACTTTGATTCTTCAAGTCGGAAAATATTTGGATACATGGTCAGGTGCTGAGATAATATTTCCCAAGTACTCTTGACATTTGTCTTCTAATAATTGGTTTTAATTTTTTAAGAGAATTTTTTTTTTTTTGAGAAAAAACTTGAAACAGTTTTTTTCAAACTCAAAAGATGAATTATGTCACTTTGCTAAAAAAATATATGTTGTAATAGCCTTTTGAGTTTTTTGTGACTTTTATACCCTTTTAGGTATACAAAAAGACTAACTTTAATTTGAATCATACATGAAGACTAATTTCATGTATGAATTTCCGACAATAAAATTTTTCGACGCCGATAATGGCACGGTGGTGAGATCGCCGGCGAAAAAATTCCGGCGAAAATTTGAATTATACACGAAGCCTAACTTCATGTATGCATAATACATGAAAACTTATCTTCGTGTATGCATCATACATGAAAACTAGTCTTCATGTATGATTCGAATTTGAAATTTTTGGCGGCAAAAATTTTCGTATATGATGCATACATGAAAATTAATCTTCGTGTATGATTCAAATTTAAAATTTTTGGCGGCGAAAATTTTCATGTATGATGCATACATGAATATTAGTCTTCGTATATGATGCATACATGAAAGTCAGTCTCCGTGTATGATGCATACATGAAATTAGATTTCGTGTATGATTCAAATTTTTGCCGAAAAGTTCATACATGAAATTAGTCTTTGTGTATGATTAAAATGAAAGTTCGCCGTTTTTTTGGTAACTAAAATTTTTTATTACCGAGAGCATAAGCTACGGTGCATCATTACAATCATAAAAACTCATCAAAGCTCAGCGTGAAGCTAATGAATACTTTCCAAAACTCTAGCTAATTTTGGCTGCAACGTACCCCAAAAAATATCTCCTTGCCTCCATGATCTTCCTTATAATCCATGAAGTTTGACTAGGCACTGGCATGGCGAGCATATCTTGTTGTTTTATATAATATCCATGGATCCACCGCACCCAAAGCTTCTCATTTTTCTGTGATAAACACCAAAAGAGTTTTCCAATAGCTGCTTGATTCCAGATTTTCATATTAGTAATCCTCCACCCTTCTGCTGATTTGGGAAGTTGGATATGCTCCCAAGCTACCAATGCCCTTCTTGAAACTCCAGATTTTCCTATCCACAAGTAAGTTCTGCAAGCTGTTTGGATCAATGAGATAACTTTTTGAGGAATGAGAAATATTTGACACCAAAAAGCCTGCATTCCAAAGAGGACAGATTTTATTAATTGAACTCTTCCTACATATGAGAGCATTTTTGAAGTCCAATTGTCAATTCTTTCTAGGATTTTTTAATTAAAGGCTGGCATTGCATAACAGTTAATTTCCTGGATGAAAGAGGGACTCCCAAAAATCGAAAAGGGATTTTCCATTTGAGCATACCAAATTCTGCAATTATTTCTGCCTGTAATTCTTGCCTAACCCCTCCAAAGTAAATGCAACTCTTTGCTTGATTAGTCTTAAGTCCAGAGGTCTCAGAAAATCTCTCAAACACCATCATCAACTGCCTTAATGAGCTCAAATCTCCTCTAGCAAATAACAAGAGATCATCAGCAAAGCATAACTGAATCAAATTAAACTTTTTGCACCTGGGATGATAGTGAAATTCTCTGTTGTCTCGAAGCTCTAAAAGGCTTTTGTGGAGATACTCTATGCACACCACAAACAAGTAAGGTGACATAGGATCTCCTTGCCTCAAATCTCTCTTGGCTGCAAAAGGAACAGTAGTTTCTCCATTCACATTAACAACATAGGATACACTGGACAAACATGCCAATATCCATGCTACAAAGTTATGAGGAAATCCCATTTCAAGTAATAAGAACTTCAGAAACGGCCACTCAACATAATCATAAGCTTTTTGTATATCAATTTTCACCATACATCGTGGTGAAATTCCTTTTCTGCTATAGCCTTTGATGAGCTCATGGCTGAATAATATGTTATCAAAAATAGACCTCTCTTTGACAAATGCAGATTGGTTTTCACTTATGAGAAGATTTAAAACCCCTTGCATTCTGTTTGCTAGCACATTTGATATGATTTTGTAGATTACTGAACAACAAGCTATTGGCCAATACTCTCTTATTGAGCTGGCAGTAGCTTTCTTTGGTAGCAAAGAGATCGGTGTGGTGTTAACTGCTTTTGGGATTCTGGTTGTTCTATGGAACTCCTATACTGCCTCACCGATATCTTGACCAATGACCTGCCATGCTCTCTTGAAAAAGTAGACATTATACCCATTAATTTCTGGAGCTTTCATGGCATCCATACTAAACAAAGCACCCTTAATCTCTTCTAGTGTAAATTCTGCAGAAAGAGCTTGTCTATGCATGCTGGTAAGAGTTTTTCCTCTGGCCACAACTCACTTATCAATCATAGGTAATACTGGAGCTGCACTTCCCATAAGAGAGACATAGAAAGATCTAACTTCCTCCAATATTTGATTTTGAGTCTCACACCTAGTTCCATCTTCTCTGATCAGTAGAGTGATGGCTTTGCTTGCTTGCCTAGCCTTTGCAAAAGCATGGAAAAATCTGGTTTTGGAGTCACCGAGCTTAATCCAATCGACTCTAGCTTTCTGCTGCCAGATCTTTTCTTCCACTCCACTCCACTTCTCCAATTCATTTAGTACAACTCTTTCTTCTTGAATCAAGTTGACGTTCAGCTTGTCATTTACTACTTGAGCTTGCACCCCTTTCAGTTCCTCTCTCAGATTATAGAGCTTCTCATTTATGTTTTCATAGCTGCATGTATTTATTTGCTTCAAAGAATTCTTCAACTTCTTCAATTTATACTATATGTTAAGCATTTTGTTCCCATTGCACTGAACACTCCAGACTTGATTCAGTGCAGGGAAGAGGTCGGCATGATCAGCTAAAACATTGAGAAATCGAAAAGGAGAATGTCTATTGACCTCCATACAATCAAAATTCATAAGCAAGGGGCAATGATCACAGACATCTCTCTCTAATATTTCCACAACAACCTCACTAAACATATCACACCAAGCTTGGTTAGCAAGACATCTATCAATGAGAGAGTATATTCTTGCATCACCCTCTTGATTATTACACCAAGTGTAATCATTTCCCACCATCCATATTTGGTGAAGCTCATTTTGATTTACACACTCCTCAAAATCCTTAATATTCGCTTCAATGACATGAGCTCATTGGAATCTCTCTTCAACATTGAGCATAGTATTGAAATCTCCTCCCATTAATATAAGATCCTATGTACTGCAAGCAATTTGTGAAATAAACTGCCACAACTCTTTCCTCTTCTCATTTGTATTAAATGCATAAATAGTTATTAGATAAAATCTCCTGCCATAAGTAGCATCTTGGAGCAGGCAATGGATACCTTGCGTTGAACTCTCAACATGAGTAATTATCACTTTCTTTGGATTATACCCTAGCCATATGCATCCATTATATGCATGGGAGTAATTATGATGAACTCCCATTGTTTATTAATTTTCTGATTGACCTTTTGAAAATTTCCCAGCTTCACTCGAGTCTCTAAAACAGCAAATACATCCATTTTCTTCTGTTGCAGAAAGAGCCTAAGCTCTTTTTGCTTGAGGGGTTTGTTACAACCCCTCACATTCCAAAATAAGAGCTTCATGTCTTCCCCAAGGGGATAGGGTCCCTGCCCCTTACTGTATGCTTATTTTGGGCATCATCAAAATCACTTTGCAATGTACTAAAATTATTTCCAGACCTTAATGAGACAGGGTTCTCTCCTACTAATATCTGACTGTATGTCTTATTGGGAATTATCCACTGCTCTGAAGCTTTCTTCTCATCTCCCTTAGTCTGTTGTGGCTCATTAGCTTTAGGTTCCTGCCTTTTTGGTACCCATTGTTTCTGAGGAATTTGTTTTTGTTGGCCTACTGATGCACAAAAGTGACTAGCAATTTGGCATCACTTGCAAAACGGTGGGATCCAGTCGTAAACCACTTTATGCTCCACTCTATTTCCTTTTATCCTCTATCATCACAACATGTTGGATTGGAAGCGTGACATCCACTTCCACCAACATTCGCCTAAAGGATATTCTATTTTGAGTCGTTGTGCACTCATCGGCATACAATGGCCTTCCGATGATACTTCCTATCCTGCTCAAAGACCCTGCTCCCCCAACAATTCAATGGCAGGTTAGGCAGCTGGATCCAAAGCGGCACAACCTTGAGAATTTCCTTTTCAAAACAAAAGTTAGAATCCCATGCTTTAACGATTGCCGGCCGGTTTGCTATAGTATGTGGCCCGTCATACAGTACTGCATCCTTGTCTTCCTTGCTCTGAAATTTCACAATAAAATACCCTTCCTGGTGATAATAAATGACAGGGGACGCAACTAAACACTATTTTTCTAGATAGGTGTTAAGATACTTAATCGTTGGAGATTCACCGATCACATAGAGAATAACATCATTCTCCCATTTAGCAGCTTCGCGTTCAATATCCTTTTTGTCTAAACAAGCTACTAGAACTTCATTTTTCAAAGCAGAAGGCACAAAATCGAGCTTCATACCTTTGTGTCTCGCTTGTGGATCAGTTTTGGGGCTCTGAGGTCTGGATTTCTCTGTGCTCGAATTAGATTTGGTCTCATCTTCCTCTATTTTCTCTTCTTCAGTCTCGTTTTGATGAAATAATTCGACAAACTTTGAGAGTTCCTCAGATCTAGCACTCGCTGCAGCTGAAATTTCTCCCATTTCCAGATTTGAGGGTTTCACTGTTCCATTGCTCTGTTGTTGAGATCCACTCCGATCTAGAACTTGTGGAGATACTTCAATCGAAGGAATGTTGCTCACTCGCGTTCCCATCTTCTTCTTCTCTTTCTTAACTCCGGTTGCAGTGATCTTTCTAGGCCATCCTCTTCCCCGTTTCATGTCGGCGGCGTTCGTTAATCAGATCTACTAACGTACGCTTGGAGAGAAAAACCGTACGTGCAAACCCTCTCTTATTATACGATATGATCTTCTCGAAGTACTTTTTTTCAGTATTATGCTATAAAGTTAGCCTTCTTGTATACTCATTAAGGGTATATTAGACTTTTAACAACTCAAAATGCTATTTTGAAACTAAAAAAATGGTGGTGACATTATGAATTTCTTGTTTTAAAAAGTGCTATTTTTCAACATTCCTTCTTTTTTTTAGGGTAATTTTTTAAGAGATAAGTGTTCATTTTATATGTTACTAATTAAAGTATTAATTTTTAATTATTTCTGCGGAAATGTTTTTCAAATTTACTGGAAATGAAACTTGGGCTAAAAAGTCTATGAGGCACATTTGGGTGCATCGGTTAGCATATGCTACAGGTGTGCATGGGCCGAACCAGACCGAAAAAATCGACCTAACTGATGGGTTTGGTCGGTTCGGCCCTAGTTTTGTGGCCGATTTTCGGTCCTATTTGTAAAATTACAAAAATTCAGTTCTCAGTTCGGTCCCCGTTTCCGAAAAATTTATTCAGCCGAGCACCGAACCTACCGAATATATAATAATATTAAATAATATAAATATATATATTTATTTTAATATAGAAATTAATAAGTATATAATATTATATATATTTGTTTGGTCACTCCAGCCCAATTTTTATTCGGACATAATATGTCCGGACATACGTGCTTGAAATATGAAAAAGATTGTCCGGTTGCCTTCAAAATTTCTTTCCTACTCAAACCTCCGTCCGAAATATCGATCTCATGCACACCCGCTCCCAAATTTTACTCTCATCCATGCCCAACTCCTAAACTTGTGAATTTAAATTGGGATGAAATTTATAATAAAAATTTAAAATGTGTATTTTTATGAATAACCAAACTGTTGAAACTATGAAATTAAATTATTGTTAAAAAATTCCATTAAATTCCTATTTTCACCATCGTATGTCTGGACATAGTGTGTTCAAATAGCACTACCTTAGAATAATATTAATATATGTTTTTTTTTCATTCTCAGTTTAATTCGGTGCCCGATTAAACCGACCGAATTTTTCGGTAGGTTTTCGGTTTGGTCCAAAAGCTACTTTTGGTTTGGTCAGGTCTTAAAATTTTTTAGCGGTTCGATCCTCGGTTTATAAAAATTTGGATCGACTCGCCGATGCACACCCCTAGTATACACCCACTTTTTATTTTTTTTACACCCTTTTTCTAGCAGGCACATTCGCCCATATTTTTTTTTATTCAGAATTGTATTTTAATTACTAGATTTTTTTTCGGTTCCGCCTTCGGCTCTGGTTTCAATCTAAAGATAATCTTAGTGGCACAATTTGGATCCTTCGGCTCGCTCTGAGGCCTTCGGCTCCCTTCGTTCGACTCTTGACAAAGAAAGAAGATGCAAACAGAAAAAGAAGAGGCAAAAAAAATATCTGAAATTAAAAAAAAAAAAATTGTGGCGTGTGAGGTGCACGCGCCATGCGTGCGGACCCGCACGTGTACCATACGCACCCATGCGCCCGACAAAAAAATTATTAAAAGTGTGCAAACATATTAAAAAATGAGTGTATAGTGTACAACCAATATACACAAGTTTTTGTCGATTCTATTTATGAGAAAATCCAGGTGCGAGATCAGTTATGAATCTTTATCTAATCAAGATAAAAATCTCATAATTTCAAATATACTTTCGGTTGCATTTGTAACTTCGATTAATATAGTTTAACTATGTTGAAATAATTTCAAAACTTGTCACGTTTATTTTGTTTGATCTTTCATCATTTCAAAAATTAATTCCGTATCCAAAAAATATAAGATACATAATCTCCATTACAAATTTGGAGGTCTCCCGCAATAAATACAACTATACCGTTATATTTCCCGGGAATCACAACTATTTAAACCCCCTCCACCAACATCCGCCGGAGCTCCTCCACCAAAAGCCTAAATTTGGAAAAAAAGTAAAATAAAATTGAAAATGGAAATCCCCAGCACAAGAAGCAGTTCCACCGCCGACCCCATAACTCCGGCGGCGAAGCTCATCAGCTCCGTCTATCGCCGCTCTACATACGGTGACCGTTTTATTCCGAGCCGTTCATCTTCCAATTTTGGCCTTTTTAATCTCGTTAATTCCACTACCTCCAACGGCAATTGTGGCTCGTATTCTGCCTACACTACCCTTTTGAAGTCTGCCCTTTTGGGGCCCCAGTGTGTTGGTCGGGTTGATTCCTTTCAGCCATTGACGTCGGAGAAATTTCTTAGCGGTAGAAGATTAAGAAATGGGAATGGAGATGGCAGTTTTTGGCAGCTTAATCCTCCTAATAGTAATATATTCAAGTACAAGACTGAAACACATAAATATTTGAATTCACGTTCTTTGTTTGAGTTTGATGATCACCTTTATGGGTTATCTTATACCCCTGTCAAGACTCCTAGAATAGTTTCAAGGTCTTGTTATAAGGTTCTCTCTCTCTCTCTCTCTCTCTCTCTCTCTCTCTCTCTCTCTCTAATTGGATTTTGTTCTAGATTTAAGTTACCTTTGGTACTCTCTAATGGGGTTTTGTTGTTGTTGATGATGATTTATATGTTGGCTTGTTATGGTTCCAGTTAAGATGAATATTGGTTTTTTGAATTGAGTTACCTTGAGTTCTTGCAATGTCTTTTTATTTTTTCTTTCATTTGTTGTGTGTGATTATTTAGAGTTATTTGCAATTTTTCCTTTTCTTGTGGGAAGGGGTGGGGATTTTTTTTTTTTGGTTGTATTTTATATGAAGTGAATGTTGTGTTGTAGGTATTGGATGCACCTGCACTAGAAGATGACTTTTATATGAACCTTGTAGACTGGTCTTCATGTAATGTGCTTGCTGTGGGATTGGGGAACTGTGTTTATCTATGGAATGCTTCTACCACCAAGGTCATTCTCTTTTTTGTCTTCATGGTGAAAGCAAGGTGATATCGTGTTGGTTCGATTATGAAATGCTATTGGGATGTTATATGCAGGTAGTGAAGCTGTGTGACTTGGGAAGTGATGATGGTGTGTGTTCAGTCAGCTGGGCACACCGTGGTACACATCTTGCGGTTGGAACTAGCAACGGCAAGCTTCAAGTAAGATACCAAACTTTTTTGAAGGTTATATACACATTAAGCCATTAGCCTCAAGTTGTCAAATTTTTATGCCTTGTATGCTTCTCTGACTTCAATTTTCTGCACAGAGGTGAAGAGGTCATGACTCCGGTAAGATGGTTTATTCAGTTAGTGATTTAGTTTATAGCCATTATCAACTAGTTTGTGCTCGGTCCTTGGAAATAGACATTCCAGTTCTTTGTGCTATTTACATTTTGTGAGGCTTCAGAAAATGAAAAAAAAAAAAGGAAAAGAGTTAAATCATTGATATATTCTACATTTGTTTGTGCTTCTTGTAACTTGATACTTACAGAGGAATTACTATTTCAATATGATTGGAGTTGTTTCTTGCTCTCCTCCGTTTCATCTGCACCCGGATTTTTCCATTTGCACCAAATATATTATACGGCCATACATCCAAAACCATTTAGTAGAAGTATTTTCTCAGAGGAATCTTGTTATTGGATCTCGGTGTTTTTGCTTTGACAATCTGATGACTGTTTTCTGTAAACTTATCTACACAGTTATGGGATGCCTCTTGTTGTAAGAGAATAAGAACAATGGAGGGTCATCAGTCGCGAGTTGGTGCCCTAGCCTGGAGTTCGACCTTATTATCTTCTGGAAGCCGTGACAAGAGCATTCTTCAACGTGACATAAGAACTCGAGGGAACTATGTTAGCAAGCTACATGGACATAAATCAGTGGTTAGGTCCTTCATGGATTTGCTTCAGTTGTTCATGATAATTCACTTATTTAAAATATTACTAGTTATGTTAAAGTTATTTTCAAAAAATATCTTACAAGTAATCTGAATCCAAACTGTTACTGGTATAGGTCTGTGGATTGAAGTGGTCTCATGACAACAGAGAATTAGCATCTGGTGGAAATGATAATCGAGTAAGTATTCATTTACCTATGATTCGAATCCTCATCTTTGTCCAACTTTTACTAAACATTAATTCATTCATGTCCTGTTTTTCTTGCTAGCTTCTAGTATGGAACCAGCATACGACTCAGCCGGTGATGAAATACTGTGAACACACTGCTGCTGTAAAGGCAATTGCATGGTCACCCCATCTTTATGGATTACTTGCTTCCGGTGGTGGCACTGCTGATCGATGCATTCGTTTCTGGAACACCGCTACCAATTCTCACCTCGGCTGTGTGGAAACTGGGAGCCAGGTAGGCTTCTTGCTTCATATAATCAATCTGATTCCCTTTGTTATGTAATGATACCGATACTTGCACTTTCAAGGGAAATCATATACTATTAAATGTTATGTGATCTACCTATATTTCCTTGATGTTATATATGCAAATATCACTTCATCTTATTAGAGCTATTTGACTCTCTTTTAATGATAGAAATTCTGCATTCTCCAAATTTGATTTTAGGTGTGCAATTTGGCATGGTCCAAGAATGTCAATGAAGTTGTGAGCACTCATGGCTACTCTCAGAACCAGATCATAGTGTGGAAGTATCCAACAATGTCAAAGGCACAATTCTCTGAACATATATATAACAATGAAAATCGATGCATGAAATTGATATTTTTCGTGTAATAATAAGTCCACTATTATGTTGTTTCATGATGCAGTTGGCAACCCTTACTGGCCATACCTTGAGGGTACTCTACCTCGCCGTTTCACCAGATGGAGAGGTACATTATACATACATAAAATCAAACCAGTCACTATGTGTTTACTTGGCTCAAGTGAAAGAAAATTAAGGCTTTTTATTAGCAATAGTCAACCTGTGTTACATTTTGGTAACTCATGCTATCTCTTCTTTTAATTTGTCTGCTCAGACAATTGTAACGGGAGCAGGGGACGAAACGCTTAGGTTCTGGAATGTTTTTCCATCCCCCACGTCTCGGGTAAGTCTACGCCCTATCTCACATAAGGTTATTTTGTTGTTCAATTACATTGTTGGTGGTGGGCAAAACTCATAGACATCTGATATATTTCAAAACCTCCTTCTTAGCAGAAAAGTGAGAGTCAGATTGGGGCATCATCTCTTGGAAGATCTTCGATTCGTTGATCTGTGAGGTCTTCAACCACAATGATGGGCTTGAATTATTTTCTATTGCTACATTCTCAAATGAAACAAGAGTATACAGCTTCTATCACCGAACAATAATGAGAATCGGTGTGTTCAGATTCATGAACATATAATTTGCAGAAAGCAGTGAAACTGCTGAGAGATATGATAATTCTGATTGCCTCCAGCAGCAGGTCACAAGCTTGTGTATTCATGTCTCATGCAATGAGAAGCCACTATCCTTCCATGAACACGAGAAGCGGATGTCGTCTGATGAGGTTAGGCGATGGTGAAACAGTGAGGTAGAATATGGTTTGATGTAGGAGATTCTATTAGGACTCAAGAATGACTACATATTCCACAAATGTTTAATGCTCAGTAACATCTTCTCCAAGCTGCAGTATGCTACATTTTGGCTTGGTAATGTAATAATGTATAGTTCTTTATTTGTGTCTATATACTTTGGTTTTTGTTAAGAATAAATTGATTGTTGTATGCGAAGTCAAGATGTTTAGCTTCTGATGGAAGAGTTACTAACTTACTTGCATATAATTAAGTAGGGAATAGGGATGAGTAGGGTTTAGTTAACTCATCATTCGTCATAAAAAATTGTCTAAATGATTTTTTTCGAGTTCTATGAACCGTTACATTTTAAAAATAAAAATAAAAATTGCTATAACAATTAATCTAAAAACAGACCGGTTAATCAATTTTTCCAACAGTTAAATATAATAAAAAAAAGTTACATTTTTTATAACTTGTAGACATTACGTGTAGTACAGATGATTATACTAAAATTGATACAATATGGTAGTTATAATTACTTAACCCGACATAGCAAGATCAATTTTATTTTAGGCACATATATTAAGATATAAGAGTAAAAACTCAGTGTGGTAAGACGTTTCCCCTCAACCTAGAAGTTGGCGGTTCGAGTTATGTGTGCGTGTGTATACTAAAAAAAAGAATAAAAAGATAAAATGTGGTAGGTTCCACTGCTTTTGGACAATTAATTGTTTCTATTTTTTGACGGAAACCTTGCTATTGGAATAGACATAAAAGAAAAGAGAAATCTTACTATCGGGACGGAGGGATTAAGACGCACACTCTTTTTTTCCTCATCTCCTTAATCCTATCTCACATGAATATCTATATTTAACTTAAAGTTACGTCCTTAATTTCTCTTAAGATTACATTTGAATCGTCTAAGTTGTATTCATACTTTCTCATACAAGAATATACTCCCTCCATCCCAATTGCAAGGTCTCGCTTTCCTTTTAGGAATGTCCCAATAGCAAAGTCACATTCCAAAAAGAGAAACAATTAACTCTTCAAAAGCTATAGGACCCACCACTTTTCATCCATTTACTCTTATTTCTTCAAAACCATGCTATTGGGACGGAGGGAGTAAGATACATCGTTTTCTATTTTATAATAGAAAACAATGTCCTTTTCTTTTTTCATGTCGAAGAATGTAATCGATAAGAAGTTAAATGTTTCTTGTGGATAAAGAACTTAGATATATCTAAATAAAGAATTTTATTTATTAAATATTAATGATAATATAATAATATATATATATATATATTTATATATATATCTAATAAATATAATATAATTACAAGTGTTTTCTTGTAGAAGAATATAATGTATATGGAATTATATTTTATTGTCAATGAGAATATATAATTTTAATGTATATCTAAGGATAATAAAATATATTATTTTTTTTGTAAAATAATTATTTATTAAACCAAGTATCCAATGAAGTACAAAACTCAAGCCCGCAAACGCTCAAACAAGAAAATCAGCCTATCGAAGAGGAATAAACCTAGCCAATTTCTTTTCCTTGTTACACAATGAAGCTGCATGGAGTTGACATTCTCTTATTATCTCTTCTCTTCCACTGTCCTCTGCTTCCTCTGAAACCTTCATAGATTCCGCTCTTTCCACACAAAATATATTACAAGAGAGATCACAATTCTATATAAAGTTTGAGTACCTGCATTGGTTCTGCATTGCTTGATGAGATGTGGTAGTTCTAGAGTCCACCCTTGTTTTTTCACTACTAGATTGCACCAATGCGCCACTGCCTCTCACACTGTGGATGAGAACATGCATTCAAAAAAAAGATGATGTATGCTCTCATCTGCATTTGAACATAAGATGCACTGCTGATCACAACTGATTCCAATCTTTTTGTAAGTTGTCTGTGGTGACTAGCTTTCCCATGATTAGAAGCCAAGCAATAAACCTGCCTTTAGGAGGAGCTGAGTTGTTACATAACATCTTAGACCACGACACTCTTTGAATTTCGCCTCGCATTTTCTTGTACAACTTCCTGATGGAGAACTTATCATCTTGCAAGACTTGAAATCCATCAGCAAGGATTTTAAAATACTCTCTGGCCTCGATCACCTTCCTCACTATCCAACATGCTTGTTTGGGCACTCCCATGGTAGTGATATCCTGTCCTTTAATATAAATCCCATGAATCCATTGAATCCAAATTCTATCTTGCTTCTGAGTTAGACTCCATAAAAGTTTGCAGATGGCCGCTTTGTTCCAAACGCTCATAAGAGTGATGTTCCAACCTCCTGCTACTTTAGGCTGACATAGATGCTCCCAAGCAAACCAAAGCCCTTTTGGTGAGACCAACAGATTCTATCCACAGATACTGTATACAACCAATGGTTAT
Organism: Schizonepeta tenuifolia; assembly: GCA_029490685.1. Classification (NCBI taxonomy): domain Eukaryota; kingdom Viridiplantae; phylum Streptophyta; class Magnoliopsida; order Lamiales; family Lamiaceae; genus Schizonepeta; species Schizonepeta tenuifolia. The sequence goes on along the minus strand of CM055960.1, from coordinate 23,386,319 downwards.
GAGTTTTATCACTTTCTGTGGAATCAAAAAAATCTGACACCAATAGGACTGGATGTTGCTCAAAACTAATTTAATAAGCTGAATTCTACTAGCATAAGTAAGAAGTTTAGATGTCCAACATTCTATCTTGGCTAAAATCTTCCTAATTAATGGTTGAATTGAAGAATAGACAACTTCTTAGAAGATAAGGGCACTCCAGATATTTAAAAGATAGATCACCTTTACTCATACCAAATTCAGCAATAATAGCATTCTGATTCTCTATTATTACCCCTCCAAAGTAGACACAACTCTTTGAGGGATTAGCTTAAAGGCTTGAAGCACACGAAAACTTTTGAACAACAGTCTTCTTACTGATCCAATATCACCTCTTGTGAACATCAAAAGATCATCAGCAAAGCAAATGTGCACTAAGCCAAATTTTCTACATTTTGGGCGAAAGTTAAAATCTTTATCCTTGTGTAATTCCAGCAGGCATCAATGCAAGTACTCCATGCGTATGATAAAGAAATAAGGAGACATGGGGTCTCCTTGTCTCAACCCTCTTTTTGCTCTGAAAGGGTTTGTCAATTTCTATTAACATTAATAGTGTAAGAAACTGTCTTGATGCATGCTATGAGAAGCTTGACAAACCTGTAAAGGAATCCAAGTTCCAGCAGAAGATGATAGAGAAAAAGCCATTCCATAGAGTCATAGGCTTTTTGCAAGTTAATTTTAACCATGCATCTAGGAGAAATATTCTTCCTATTGTACCCTTTAATAAGCTCATGCCGATTAGAATATTATCAAATATTTGCCTGCATTTTACAAAAACTGCTTGAGTGTTACTAATAATATCTCCAAGAACCAACTGCATTCTATTAGTAAGCACTTTAGAGATTACCTTGTAAAGTACACTGCAACAGACAATTGGTCCGTAGTCTCTTATTGTGCTTGGATTTCTGACTTTTCGTAAGAGTGTGATCAAAGTGGTATTGATAGTAGGTGGCTTATATCCAGTGGTAAAGAAGTCTTTCACTGCTGCAACAACTTCAGCACCAACAGTACTCCAATTATGTTTAAAGAAATACATATTACATCCATCCATACCTGGAGATTTATTAGTATCCATATGGAATAAATCATGCTTGATTTCATCTGCAGTGACTTCAGCTAGCAAACTCTCTTGTTGCATTTGAGATAACCTTGGTCCTTTTTCAACGACAAGCTTATCAACCATAGGAAGTGTGGTAGCTGCACTTCCCATTAAATTGATATAGAATTCTCTCATCTCCTCCTTGATTTGTTGTTGATTACTACATCTTGTTCCATCTATTCTCAAAAGGAGTTTAATAGCTTGGCTACTCCTTCTTGCATTTGCATATGAGTGGAAGAATTTTATGTTGGAGTCACCTAATTTAATCCAGTCCACACAAGCCTTTTGTTGCCATATTATCTCTTCAATGCCACTCCACTTTTCAAGCTCCAAGATCGCATTCTTTTCTACCTCCATTAGATCAGCATTCATATGGTCATGAGAGAGCTCAACTTGGACTGCATCTAGAGTATTTCTAGCTAGTTGTACTCTTTTTGCAGTTCTTTTAAAGTGGACCACATTAAGCTGTTTCAGAGGCAGTTTGAGCTGCTTTAGCTTTGTCCAGATTTTGAGAAGCTTATTAGTAAAGAAAATCCCTTCCCAACTTTGTGATACAATCTGCTTGAAGTCAGGATGTTCACTTAAAACATTCAAAAAGCGGAAAGGAGTGTTTCTGTAGAGAGTTTCTTGATCAAACTTCAGCTATAGAGTACAATGATCAGAGATGTTGCGGTCCAGAACTTCAACTACTACATATGTAAATGTATTTATCCATTCCGAGTTAGCTATACACCTGTCTATAAGAGAATATATTCTCTGTTGTCCCTCTTATTGATTGCACCAAGTGAAGCTATTGCCACACATCCTGACCTTATGAAGCTCATAATCTTGCATACAACCATTAAAGTCTCTTATTTCTGCTTCTGTTACAGCTTGACTTTGAAATCTTGCCTCAATTGTCAAAATGGTGTTAAATCTCCTACCATTAGTAACAGGCCTAAGGTACTTGATGGTCCCGATACGAGTTCTGGTGTATGGGGGGGGGAGGGGGAAAATATACCAGATAGAAATTTTAAAACAACCCCCGAAAAATACCACAACTGAGTAAGACGACTCAGCTGGAATCACAACTGAGTAAGAAAACTCAACTGGAAGAGTGGTGCTTTGCGGAATGTGGTGGAAACAAAAACAACTCGTATAAAACAACTCACGCTCAGATGCAAGGTCGGTCAACAACCAAATCAGTTGAAATGTAAAGATGCAGTTTTGAGTGCTGGTTAGTTGGACAGTTAGATATGCAGAAAGTAACTGAACAGAAAACACAAAAGCACAAAGGAATTACTTGGTTCGGAGAGAACTCCTACGTCCACGGGGAGTTATGAGTCCACACAACTCAGTCCAAATTCTTTAGGACAACTACCACAAAGCTTGCGCGGGCTTTGCAACCGTACAGATAAGTTTGCAGGTACTTATCAACCTTTCTACTCAATTTCGGGAAGAACAGGATCCTAACAACCTTTTTAGGGGATGTGTATAAGGGTGGGTTTTCCAACTACTAGCTCTATCAAAGAAGTGAGCTAGGATCTAAAGCTTGAACAAATGAAGACTCAAACTAAGATCGAAAACACCAAGACAGATTCTAACTCTCTATGAACTCTCAGCTGGTGATGTTCTTATAAAGAGAATAATTGCAGTTTAGCTTGTGCGCAGTATATTGTCGTTCTTTCACTCTTCTGTCTCTTGTCTTGATGAATGAATGAATGTCTCTATTTATAGGCGGTGAGAATCAACTAGCCGTTGGAAGAGCCGTTGATCTCTGTTTTGTGAAAGCGATGGCTTGTCTCTCATCTCTGTAGATTTTCCCGATTTGGCAACTGTGAACTTCTGCTTTCCTTCTAAGACAACCTTGTGTTGGGCCAAATGAGGTAATGACAGAACGTCAAACCTTCACGTGACTTCTTATTTGAAATTAAAATTTCAACCTTTGTCTTTCAACATTGGTTAATCGGTTGAGACATTTGATCTTCATCCGAGTGGTCTTCAGCTGATGTTCCATCTGATCGCTACCTCTATCTGCCATTTTGTCTAAAGAGGAACAGTTGAACCCTCAGCTGCCTTGAACTTCATGTTGTCGATTTATCAGATTGAGTCCTGCAACTGATGTTCCATCTGATCAGGTGGATTGTCACATCTGACGAACAATTGATTACTCAGATGATTTCTTTCATCCGATATTCTATATCCGAATGGTTGGCTTGAACGCTCAGTTGTCTTTCTTACATCTGATGTTCCACCCGAGTTTCCATCTGTAGTTTTATCCGAGTATAGCCATGTTGCCGTGTTCAGCTGGAATCCTGTAAAGATAAAATCTGAACTTTACTCAAACAGCGAGCCTAAATACTAACATTAGGATATGGCAACATCTACTCGGTTGGAGTCAGTTGGTTTTGGAATCAATCAAAACTTTACTAAATTTCCCAACAATTTCCCCCTTTTTGATGATGCCAAAACCCTACTGATCTAAACCCCACTGACCTATCTATTGATGGTCCCGATACGAGTTCTGGTGTATGGGGGGGGGGAATACACCAGATATAACTTTTTAAAACAACTCTTGAAAAATCAACAACCGAGTAATAAGATTCACCTGGATTCACAACCGAGTAAGCAAGCTCGGTTGGAAGAGTGGTACTGTGCGGAATGTGGTGGAAATTAACTCGTATAAAATCAACTCACGCTTAAGTGTAGGGTTGGTCAATAACCAAGTCAGTTGATATGGAAAGATGCAGTTTGTATGCTGGTTAGAAAGTCAGTTGAATATGCAATAAATAACTGAAAAATAAACACAACACACAAAGATTTACGTGGTTCGGAGAGAACTCCTACGTCCACGGGGAGTTGTGAGTCCACACAACTCAGTCCAAGTTCTTCTGGACAAACCACAAAGCTTACGTGGGCTTTGCAACCGTTAAGATAAGTTTACGGGTACTTATCAACTTTACAGATAAGTTTACGGGTACTTATCAACCTATCTACTCAATTACGGGAAGAGTAGGGTCCTAATAACCTTTTCAGGTGTGTGAAAGTGGGTTTCCAACTAATAGCTCGAACAAGAAGTGAGCTATGATCTAACACTCTACGAACTCTCAACTAGTGATGTTCTCAAGGTTGGATCGAAAAATACAGAGACAGAATCTAACACTCTAGAACTCTCAACTAGTGATGTTCTTAGAGTTTGAATGCAGTTTAGCTCTTTTGCGATATGAACTCTCAACTGGTGATGTTCGCTCGTCTATCTCTTTGCTCTTGTCTATCTTCTCTTTCCCGTTAGTCTTCTGTATCTTGGTGAATGAATGAAGGCCTCTATTTATAGGTGGAGAGAATCAACTAGCCGTTGGATGAACTGTTGATCTCTGTTCTTTGAAAGCGATGGCTTGTCTCTCATCTCTTCAGACTTTCCGGATTTGGCAACTGAGTGCTTCTGCTTTCCATCTGAGACAGCCTTGTGTTGGGCCAAATGAGGTAATGACAGAGAGTCAAACCTTCACGTAACTTCCTTATTTGAATTTCAAATCTCAACATTGGTCTTTCAACAATGGATGGTCGGTTGAGAGTTTCGATCTTCATCTGACTTGTTCTTCAGCTGATGTTCTATCTGAATGCTAACAGTTGAACTCTCAGCTGACTTGAACTTCATGCTGTTGATCTTCTTGGTTCGAGTCCTACAACTGATGTTTTGAATCTGAACGCTCAGTTGTCTTTCTTGTATCTGATCAGTTGGCTCTGAACGCTCAGTTATCTTTCTTACAACTGATGTTCTCTTGCATCTTTTCTCTTTTTAATTCTCATCTGATGAACGCTCCGTTGTCTTCCTTACAACTGATGTTCTATCTCTTGAATGCTCAGTTGTCTCTCTTACAATTGATGTTCTCTTGCATCTTCCCTCTTTGAATGCTCAACTGTTGTTCTGAAACTTGAACGCTCACGTGTTTTTCTTACACCTGATGTTCTATCCGAGCGAAGCCTTGTTGCCGTTTTCAGCTGGAGTCCTGTAAAGATAAAATCTTAACAATGCTCAAACAGTGAGCCTAACTACTAACATTAGGATCTGGCAACATCTACTCGGTTGGGGTCAGTTGGTTTTGGAATCAATCAAAACTTTAATAAATTTCCCAACAATTTCTCCCTTTTTGATGATGCCAAAACCCTTATAAAGTTCTTACATATCAAACTGATCTAAATCCTACTGACCTATCTAAAATCTCAGCTGAAATTCTAGACAGTCTATAAGATTGAAACATCAAAGGGTTAGCACAGTTATAACATGGTATTGAAATAACTTTGCGATTCAGAGCTTGGACAATGAGAGATTGTACGTCAAGTTGAATCGTATAACTAAATAGTTTTTATTACAACTGATGGTTACAAAGATAAGCACAAAATCAAAAAATTACATCAGTTGCTCAAAAACTAACTGAGCTAATACTTAAGCCCATATTTACTAAACATTCTAACAAAAATTTCTCGCTTTGCATCCGACTCCTTCGAGATGTCAACCCCGTGCTCTCGGCAGACTTGCCTTGTCTCAGCTGCTATCTTCATTCGGTTGGGGTTTCGAGAGTCTGGGAGGAAGGGTGGGAGATAGGTGACCTTCTGAGGGACCGGAACTGTGTTCATGTCCAGTTTTGCATCTATCATGACTCGCCTGAACTGGCTGAACATGCCCGGGTCCCCAGTGTGCAGCTCGGCCAGCGCTTCTTTGAAAGCTTTCCTTCCATCCTCAGTTGTGTATACCTTTCTGTAGTAGAAGTCATTTATAAACTCTTGCTTGAACGACTCCCAGTCCTCGTTCCACTCGGCTAGCATCCACTTGTCTACATGCCTGAACCGATTTTGGACCTTAACCTTCCCTGGCAACCTCTGTTGCTTCAGCCGAGCTTCAGCCTTAACCTGATGTTTGTCTATTCGGCGACGGCTGCGGGAGGCAATGTTTTGGTCTAAGTTCTTGGTCACTTTGTCAAGCTCATCCTTGAACTGGTTGACTCGCTTAGCTTGGCTGGCTGCGAACTTCTTAATCCAGTCGGGATTCATGTAATCCTTCTCTGCAATATCCATAGCCTTTGCAGCTGCAATACACTCTTCGGTTGTGATACCGTCGAGTTCCGAATCAAGCTCGGTTGCGATCTCGGCTATGGAGTTGTAAGAAACTCCAAACTGCTCCGCCTGCTCCAAGTCTTTTGTCATTTCAGCTCCACCTACGTCGGTTGGCTTGGGAGCGGACTTCTTCTTCTGGGTCATCTTCTTCAGCTGGGATTTTGCAGCTGGAATCTCTTCCTCAGCCTGGGTCTCATCTTCCCCCTGCATCTCAACATCCCAAGTCTTCTCTTCCCCCTTTTTGGCATCAGCAACAAGGCTTGCGACTGAGCCATCCAGAGAGGTGAGTTGTTGTTCAGCTTGTTGGATGCGGTTGAAGAGTTCATCGATCGTGCACTCTATTCCAACCTTCTTCGCCAGTTCAGAGTCATGGCGCTCTTGTTCGGCTTTCCTCAATCCAGCGAATGTTTCATTGACCTCGGTCTGGAAAGTAACGAACTCAGCCCATTGTGACTCGAACCGAGACTCCCATTCTTCATCCTGAGTCTGTTGTGATTTGGCGAGGTTGGAATCAGAAATGGATTGGAAGACATTCAGTTCGGACTTGATCCCCAGAACGGTTGACTTCAGATCAGATATGTCTTGGCTGGTGGAGGTTGAGAATTCGTTCAGCTTTATCTTCAGTGAAACATTCTCCTCCAGCAGCTGCTTGTTCTTCTCCTCTTGTGCTTCCAACATCCTCAGCTGATCTTCTTTGTTTTGCTGGAAGTTGGCAAGCATCTCCATCCTCAGCTGGTTCACCCTCTCAGCTATCAGCTCGCAAATGTCTTCAGTTGAGGGTGCTGGCTGATCAGCTGGAGCTTGGTGTTCAATCAAAGCTGGCTGGTCAACTGTAACCATGGCTTGACGATTGGTCAGGTACAGTTGAAGCTCTTCTTCTTCTTCCTTGGCGGCTGCAGCGGCTGCATCAAGATCAACAATAAAGTCAGCAGATTTTGCAAGCATGTTGTCCAAGAACTTGATGCAATCTTGTTCAGCCTTTTCCCTCATGTCTGTGCCTTCCGCCTTGCTCAGGTCCAGACGACGCGTCAGCAGCACAACCTTATTGTTGTAGGCGACCTCCAGATTGGTGTAGTTGAAGTAATCTCGGAGGCGTGACTCGTCTGCCTTCAACTGGTTCCAGCTGTGTACCCTTATCGTGTCTTCCTTCACATACCAGTGACTGAAGATGAGGTTGAACTGGTACAGCAGCTCGGTCCCAAGCGTAGCAAAAATCGGCATGTCGCGAGCTTCTGGGAACATCCCGATCAGCTTCTGGAAGCAGTAGGCCACCTTGCCTTCATGCTCCATCGCGACGGCCTGAAGATCAGCTTCGTCATCGATTGGAGAGGGAGAGAGATTTTCATATGGCAATGGTTCAAAAGTTTCATCAATGTTGACCAAAGAAGTGGTCTCAACATTGGCATCGAGCTGGGAGCTCGGAATATCGGATTCGGTGGGGAGTGGGGTATCAACAGGTTCATCAACATTGGTCAAAGAAATGGTCTCAATGTTGGCATCAAGCGATGAGCTCGGAATCTCTGGTTGTGAGTCGGTTGTGAGAGCGAGATGCTCTTTAGGCGGTACGGCATCAGCTCCTGCCGTGGGGGAGGTTGGAATGTCTTCAGTTTCCTCAGAGGAGGAAGAAGCATCCGAGGTTAGATCCGTTTCCATCCCTTCAGCCTCATCAGTTCCAGCAGCGCGAGGAACGATCTCGAAGGTAGCTTCCTCAGCTAAGTGGCTCGACTCGGATGGCTCCTCAGCTGGTCCCATCTCTACTGGTGCCTCTACAGCTGGTATCTCCTCCTCTGCTGGTGCATCCTCAGCTGGCACAACATCAGCTGGCTCCTCAGCTGGAACTTCCTCAGCTGGCGCGTCCTCAGCTGGTACTGCAACCGTCTTCTTGATCCTCACCCTCAGCTTCTTCTTTGCTGGCTCTTCAGTTTTCTCCTTCTCCGACTCAGCTCGTTGTCGGCGAGCAGCTTTCGATTTTGGGGGGCGGCTGATAGCTGGTACCTCCTCAGCTGTATCCTTCTTCTCCTTAGGATATAAACACTCCTAACCACATCCTGAGCTTTCTTTGCTGTTGGGAACAGCATCAGCTTCTTCACTGGGGTCTCCTCGCAGTCATCCCAGACCATGTTCTGATCCTTTGTGGCGTACAGGATCAGGGCAGAAATTTTGCTACCAAAGTTGAGAGTCCCTTTGACACTCAACAACCTTTCCCCGGATTCGGTTGTGGTCTCGGAGATCTTCTGCCTCTCCACAGTCAGCTGGTGTTCGAAATACCTGAACCAGTTGACGTTGTGCTTGTATTTGTGCTCCAAAGTAATCAATTGCTTGAGCTTCAGTCGGCTGATGTCTCCGAAGGCACCACTGTAACCGAACACAACCTTGGAGACAACATCGAACAAAAGTCGATGCTCCGGCTTCAACTTTGTCCTCTGCATATTACTCTTCAATTTTTCCAGAGTGATGAGAGCATTCTCCAGAAACTCATCAGCTTCCGTGTCGGTTATATTCTCAATGGTGTCTGTGGCGGTATGATTCGGCGGAATGACTTGACGAAGGAAGTCGGAAATTGCTATGGGGACGGTGACCCTGCGGATGGTTCTGGCAGGAACATCCCGTTGTCGGCACGAAACTTCTGTAACTACTCCATCCCTGCTGTCGATGGGTGACTGCATATTCAGGTAAAACTCCCCGACCTGGTGTCTGAGGAGATGGGACGGGAAGAGCGTCGTCCAGTCCAATAGGCCGTTCTCCCTGAGAATATTGGTGAGGGAAGACAGCACTGGCGACTCCAATTCATCCTCTGAAAGGATCTGCTCAAAGTGTATCTTGGAGACCAGCAAGTCGAACGATTCTTCATATGATGTGGGGACTAGAGAAGGTCCGGAGGATGCCATCTTCTTTCCTTTGGGTGCCATTTAGTAATACTGTGAGGATATATATAAGAAGGAAAGAAAATCTTGCAGAAAATGGTTAGACAAAATCTGAGAAGACGATGAACAGTTACTGCAGATAATCACAAATGTAGAAGGTAAGAGATCACTTCCTGATTTTCCACTTTTTATAGGTTTTTGGCTCGATTGAAATCGACGGCTAGGGTTGAATGGCGCGAGTCCATCAACGGCTGAGATCACGCGACTGTTGACTAGTTTTGACTAGACGTCACGAACCGAGTTCCAACCAGCGCGTGAGAAGGTGAACTGTTTTTCATGTCAGCCCAGTCGCACTATATAGTAGGCTATTGATGTTCAGCCGTACTTTACATTAAATGCGGCATGATGGCTATTTTAATGTAACTGACATGCTCAGGAATGTTTGAATTTATTTCAAACATTCTCATTTAAGATCATAACACCTTCAGCCAATAAATGTTACCTGCCAGCTGATGTCGGAATCAGCTGTGTTCACCTATCAGCCGATGTTGGAATCAGCTGTGTTCCAATGTTACGGCATACCATCAGCTGACTCGAATTCGTCTGTTCAGCTGACGTCTGATGTCGTCGGTTGGCAATCCGCATCTGATGTCTTCGGTTGACGATCTGCATCTAAGATTCCCCCTTCATCTGAGCTTCCCCCTCAGATGGATATTTATCTCTTTACCTCGGATGATTCCTCATCTGATGGATCCAACAATCCAAGGAGATCACATAACATCTTGAACCACGCTTCGGCTAGAGGTTTAGTGAAGATGTCAGCTCTCTGAATCTCAGTTGGAATCTTCTCCACAGATACATCCTTCTTCTCAATATGATCTCGGATAAAATGATGTCGGATATCAATGTGCTTCGTCCGAGAATGGTGAACAGGATTCAAAGAGATAGCAATGGCACTTGAGCTATCACAATGGATGGGAACCTGTCCAGTTGCTACTTCATAATCTCTCAGATGTTGCTTGAGCCACAACACTTGCATGCAACAACTTCCGGCAGCCATATACTCTGACTCGGTTGTAGAAGTGGCAACACATGCTTGTTTCTTGGAGAACCATGAAACTAGCTTGCTTCCTATGAACTGACAATGTCCAGATGTGGACTTCCTGTCCAACCGATCTCCGGCTAAATCCGCATCTGAGTATCCGGTCAGTTGGATATTATCGTCGGTTGGATACCACAACCTAACATTAACTGTGCCCTTCAGATACTTGATGATGTTCTTTGCTGCCAACATGTGTGCTTCCCTAGGTTGAACTTGGAACCGAGCACACACTCCAACCGCGTATGATATGTTTGGCCGACTGGCGGTTAGATATAGCAAAGAACCGATGATCCCTCTATACTTACTGGCATCCACGAGCTTTCCCTCAGTTCCTGGTTCAATCTTCGAGTTAGTATTCATCGGGATCCTTGTGGTTTTACTTGTCTGCAAACCGAACTTGGTGATGAGCTCTTTTGTATACTTGGACCGATTGATGAAAATCCCTTCTGGCGACTGCTTCACTTGTAATCCAAGAAAATAATTCATCTCTCCCATCATCGACATCTCGAACTTCTCCTTTATGAGATTTGAGAAATTTTCACACAGCTCCTCCGACTTGGAACCGAATATGATGTTGTCGACGTAGATTTGCACAACAAGTATATCTTCTCCAACTTTGATGGTGAACAATGTTTTATCAACTGACCCTCGTTTGAACCCCGAGTTCAGAAGAAGACCACAGAGAGTGTCATACCAAGCCTTGGGTGCTTGCTTCAATCCATAGATTGCTTTCTTCAACTTGTACACTCTTCCATCTCCAGTCTCAAAACCTGGAGGCTGTTCAACATATACATCTTCCTTAATATCTCCGTTGAGGAATGCACACTTCACATCCATCAGATAGACCTTGAACTTGTGAAATGCGGCATAGGCTAGAAAGATTCGGATGGCTTCCAGCCTTGCAACCGGCGCGAAGGAGTCCTCGAAATCGATTCCTTCTTGTTGGCAATATCCCTGAGCTACCAACCTCGCCTTATTCCTCACGATGAATCCAATGGCATCTCTCTTGTTCTTGAAAATCCATTTTAATCCAATGACTTTGACACCATTTGGTCTTTCTACCAACTCTCATACACAGTTGCGTAGAAATTCGTTTAGTTCTTCTTGCTTGGCTGTTGTCCAATGAACACAGTTGAGAGCTTCCACAACATTCTTCGGTTCTGGCACATCAGCTACAAAGAAAGAAATCATGGCAACATCTCCTGCTTGCTTGAACTCTTCCAGAACTGCCAACTCCTCAGCATATTGGGCATAAGTGTTGGAATCTTCCTCGGTTGAATCTGGATTTGCAACTCTGCTCCTTGTGCGCACACCTTCGGTTGGATCCCTGATGATGTTGTCAGTGGAATGATCTTCATACCATCTTCTGTTGCGTCTTTCTTCTTCTTCCAACATTGGATGTTCCGAGATTTCAACTGATGGGATTTCCTGAGCTGTGGGAGATGCTGGGATCTTTTGAACTGGTGATTTATCAACTGTTGAGTCTGGATCCTCAATACGGACAATATTTTGAATCGGGCTCGGTTGGGCTTCAGATGCTGATGCAGTTAGAGTGACATCAGCTGAGGTTCCCCCTTGAGATGAGCTGGGGTCCTCACATTCGTCTTCAGAGGAGTAAAGATCATCATCCTCGGTTGCCCATACCAATGGTTCAGCTAGATTCTTTTCCCTTAGAGCCTGCGATCTGGTGAGAACAGGTGGAACTTGTGGATCAGCCTGTTGTCCTTTAGCCTGTTCCCTGCACTCAAAAGTAGATTCATCAAAACTAACATGAGGTGTTATCTCCACAACACGAGAGCTGTTGTTGAAAACTCTATAAGCCTTGATTCCAGCGGCATATCCGAGAAATATGCCCTTCAAAGCCTTGGCATCAAAAGTTTTCAACTGAGTCTTCCCATTGTTGTGAATATAACACTTAGAACCAAAAATACGAAAGTATGAAATATCTGGCTTCCTGTGTCTCCATAGCTCGTATGGTGTCTTTCCCAACCGCTTGGTTAGAAGAGATTGGTTCTGGGTGTAGCAGGCTGTGTTGATGGCCTCAGCCCAAAATCTCTTTGGCAGAGCTGAGCTTGTCAACATGGATGTAGCTGCATCTTTCAGCGTTCGGTTCCTTCGCTCAGCTACTCCATTCTGTTGCGGAGTACGCGCAGCTGATGTTTGATGAGTAATTCCATGCTTCTCGCAGTATTCGATGATGGTTTCATTCAGAAACTCGGTTCCACGATCTGATCGGACATAAATGATTTTCATCTCTTGTTGGTTTGATATTCGATCCATCAACTTGGGTAGCTCATCTCAGGTTTCACTCTTGTGTCGCATGAAAATGGTCCACGTGTATCTGGAGAAATCATCAGTTACAACAAGGGTATTCATGCTCTTAGGTGTAACTGGCCCGAAGAGATCCATATGGATCAGCTGTAACACTCGGTCGGTTGAGGGAGTTGTTTTCAACCGGAAGGAGGATCTAGCGAGCTTTCCCAACTGGCATGCACTGCAGATATGTGTTGTTGAAAACACTCGGTTCGGTATGCCTTTTGCATGTTCTTGTCTGGCAAGTCGGTTTATAGTCTTGAAGTTCAAATGGTTGAGCCTTTTGTGCCACAGCCAGCTTGCATCTGAAATGCTCTTTGATAACAGGCAGGTGTCAGGAAGACTACTGTTCCAGTCAGCATAGTAGACATTCCCTGTTGGGGATCGATTTTCCAACAATATGACCTGCTTTGTTTCGACATTTTTAACCCTGCATCCCTGTGCATCAAACTTAAAAGAGAAACCATTATCACAGAATTGGCTGATGGAGAGCAAGTTATGCTTCAATCCATCAACATATGAAACATTAGAAATCGACACGTGATTGGTTTCAAGGGTACCGTAACCTCTGGTGTGACCTTTTGAGTTGTCACCAAAGGTAACTGATGGTCCTTCTTTCTCCACGAAACTTCCAAGCAAATCCTTCAGATTTGTCATGTGTTTCGAGCATCCACTATCCATTACCCACATGGTTTGCGATGCTTTATTCTTCCTCAGCTGTTTCTTCTATTCCTGCATAGAGAAACACGCTTAGGTCCCCAATTTTAGTTGGGTCCTGGAGGGTTAGAACCAGTTCCCCCTTGAACTGTGATTCGCTTTTCCCTGTATACTCGGATAGATTTATCATTCCAGATCACTTTTCCTTCTCCATCAACTATAACAACACCTCGGTTATCCTTAGGCTTGTTATTAGTAGTGATGTTCTGTTTCTTGGGAGGAGATGGTTTTCTCCCATTATTGGCTTTAGAAGGAGAGGCTTTCCCCCTGTTTTGATGGCACTTTTTATCCTGTTAGATCTGTCGTTGAGGTCGGACGCCATGTTGGAATCTTTGTGACTGAGTCTGATTCCATCTTTCTGACTGTCGATGATAGTTGTTCATGCCCTGTTGTTGGTTCATGTTGTGGCATGAATATCTCCAGCTGTTCGAACTGTTCCTCATCAGTTGACTCGGTTGGAACCTCTGGTTGAACTGAGGATGGAACCGCTGTTGATTCAGATGGTTGGATCCTTGTCGGTTCTGCAGTCGGTTCCATTCTTTCTGATGTTTGCTTTGAGGTCGGTTCAGAGGTCGGTTCTGAGTTAGCTTCTGGTTGTATCTTCGACGCCTCTGATTCCTCTTCTGACTCTTGGAACATTCCCCCTCGGTTGATGTTCCAGCCGATGGAATGTTCTGTTCTCCATCCACCTCTCCTTTTCCTTTCTCAGTTGAAATTTCCTTAGTCAGTTGAGCTTGCTGAGAAGTGGAGGTTGGATTAACTTGTGGAGTTGCAGACTCAACTGTGTCAGGTTTAACAGTCTTGACATCCACAGCTTTGATGAAGGTTGTTGGAGGAATTCCAGTATCCTTGATCACGTCGTAACCGAGTCCTGACACATCATCCATCTGTCTTCTGTAAATGATGAGATTCTCGATGATCTTGGATGACTGATACAACTTGATCAGGTTGTCCTTCTCGGTTTGAAGTTCCTTGAGGAGAACAGCTATATGCTCGGTTTGGGCGTCTGACTTCTTCATCAGCTGGTCGATCTGCGCCTCTTGTTTGTTCAACTGAACATGTTGCTCCTTGATCTACTTCTTCAACTCCTCATCGGTTGGAGCCTTAGCCTCATTCAGTTGAATTTTGAGATTCTGAATCTCTTCGGTTTGATTCTTAATCAGATCGTCCTTCTCGGTTAAGGATTCTTCAAGTTTGGCGAACTGTTCTTGAAGACTCTTAAACTCAACCGATTGCTGATGTAGTTCCTCACTGAGTTCTTGAAAGTCACCCCAGGAGGGTTTCAAATCTTCATCCTGTGTTTCCTGCATGCTAGAAATATTGGAAGAATTTAAATTAGCAGGACTAGATTGTACCTCAATATCATCTTGGTCGGTTCCAAATGCCATAAGACATTGATCCTGACCGATTGCATTGTTGGTGGAAGTCAGCTCGTCCTCATCTTCAGTGTCGGTGAAGATGTCCATGTCGTCAGCTGCTTCTTCTACAACCATGGCCTTGTTCTTTCCAGTTTGTTTGGCCCTCAACGCTTCTCTCTCTTTCTTCGAGAGATCTGGACAATCTGCTTTGAAATGTCCCTCTTTGCCGCATTCAAAGCAACCGTTGTTCACAGGCTTTGAATTATCTCGAGTTCGGTTAGATTTGTAGAATCTCTTATATTTTCCGAACCGAGCATCCATGTCAGCTAGCTTCTTTGACATGGCGGCAATGCTCTGTTGCAGCTCTTCTCTGCTTGGTTCCTTCGTAGCTGTGTCCGCAGATCTTGTTGTCCTTGATGTTCGCGGCTTTGAATAGTCAGCTCGAAGTGCAACTGTCTTTGTGGCTGAACCAACATCCTCATGTCGACTCGTCTGAACCGAGGACTGAGATCTTCGTCGGTTCACCTTGTACTCATTTCCTTTTAAAATTGAGAACAGTCTTTCAGTTCCCATTTCTCCAAGATCAGCTCGGCTTTCATGAATGTTGGCGAATGTATCTCATTCAGCCGGTAGAGCTTGTAATACTTTGAGGTTGATTTCTCTCAAAGTATATTTTCCTCTGCGGATGGACTGGATCCTTCTGATGATGTCCATGAACCGGAGCTCTAACTGATCAATGCTTTCGTCAGCTCGTAGACAGAAGTTGTCGAAGTCTTGACAGGCATGTGAGAACTTGTTCTCCTTTGTTTCATCGCTTCCTTCTCTCAGTGATACCAAGATATCCCACATCTCCTTAGCGGTGTCGCACTCTTCTATCCAAGGAAGATAGTCTTATCCAACTGTGGACATGATAGTGCTTTGAGCCCAGATATCCAGCTGGCTCACTTTGGCTTCCTCTGGAGTGAAGTCTTCTGGCTGCTTCTCGACTAACTCCTCAGTTGCATCCCCATCATTGGGATTTGTAGGAGTGCGAGTGACTCTCTCTCTGATGATGATCTGTCCGGATGTAAGTACTTGTTGCATTCTATGATGCTTTGACAAAAGAATCTTCTTCATCCGAGTTCTCCATGATGTATAGTTTACAACCGAGAACATGACCACGATCTTGTCTTTAACATCCATCTGCACACACAAACAAGAAAAATGCAAGCAGATATGCACTAGCGTGATAAAGAGATCTGTTCAGTTGACCACTGAAGAAAACACCTCGAATTCACACCTTGTGAAACAGAGTCAGCAGTCTTTTGAACCACTGCTCTGATACCACTTGATGGTCCCGATACGAGTTCTGATATATGGGGGGGGGGAATACACCAGATATAACTTTTTAAAACAACTCTTGAAAAATCAACAACCGAGTAATAAGACTCAGCTGGATTCACAATCGAGTAATCAAGCTCAGTTGGAAGAGTGTTGCTGTACGGAATGTGGTGGAAATTAACTCGTATAAAATCAACTCACGCTTAAGTGCAGGGTTGGTCAATAACCAAGTCAGTTGATATGGAAAGATGTAGTTTGTATGCTGGTTAGAAAGTCAGTTGAATATGCAATAAATAACTGAAAAATAAACACAACACACAAAGATTTACGTGGTTCGGAGAGAACTCCTACGTCCACGGGGAGTTGTGAGTCCACACAACTCAGTCCAAGTTCTTCTGGACAAACCACAAAGCTTACGCGGGCTTTGCAACCGTTAAGATAAGTTTACGGGTACTTATCAACCTATCTACTCAATTACGGGAAGAGTAGGGTTCTAATAACCTTTTCAGGTGTGTGTGAAAGTGGGTTTCCAACTAATAGCTCGAAAAAGAAGTGAGCTATGATCTAACACTCTACGAACTCTCAACTAGTGATGTTCTCAAGGTTGGATCGAAAAATACAGAGACAGAATCTAACACTCTAGAACTCTCAACTAGTGATGTTCTTAGAGTTTGAATGCAGTTTAACTCTTTTGCGATATGAACTCTCAACTGGTGATGTTCGCTCGTCTATCTCTTTGCTCTTGTCTGTCTTCTCTTTCCCGTTAGTCTTCTGTATCTTGGTGAATGAATGAAGGCCTCTATTCATAGGCGGAGAGAATCAACTAGCCGTTGGATGAACCGTTGATCTCTGTTCTTTGAAAGCGATGGCTTGTCTCTCATCTCTGCAAACTTTCCGGATTTGGCAACTGAGTGCTTTTGCTTTCCATCTGAGACAGCCTTGCGTTGGGCCAAATGAGGTAATGATAAAGAGTCAAACCTTCACGTGACTTCCTTATTTGAATTTCAAATCTCAACATTGGTCTTTCAACAATGGATGGTCGATTGAGAGTTTCGATCTTCATCTGACTTGTTCTTCAGCTGATGTTCTATCTGAATGCTAACAGTTGAACTCTCAGCTGACTTGAACTTCATGCTGTTGATCTTCTTGGTTCGAGTCCTACAACTGATGTTTTGAATCTGAACGCTCAGTTGTCTTTCTTGTATCTGATCAGTTGGCTCCGAACGCTCAGTTGTCTTTCTTACAACTGATGGTCTCTTGCATCTTCCCCCTTTTTAATTCTTATCTGATGAACGCTCAGTTGTCTTCCTTACAACTGATGTTCTATCTCTTGAACGCTCAGTTGTCTCTCTTACAACTGATGTTCTCTTGCATCTTCCCTCTTTGAATGCTCAACTATTGTTCTGAAACTTGAATGCTCAGGTGTTTTTCTTACACCTGATGTTCTATCCGAGCGAAGCCTTGTTGCCGTTTTCAGCTGGAGTCCTGTAAAGATAAAATCTTAACAATGCTCAAACAGCGAGCCTAACTCTTAACATTAGGATCTGGCAACATCTACTCGGTTGGGGTCAGTTGGTTTTGGAATCAATCAAAACTTTAATAAATTTCCCAACATCTATAATCTTAGCTGAAATTCTAGACAATCTATAAAGTTATACATCAAGGGGTTAGCACAGATATAATATGATATTGAAATAACTTTGCGATTCAGAGCTTGGACAACTGAAAAATTGTACGTCCAGATGAATCGGATATATGATAAAAGTTTTCATTACAACTGATGTGTTTACATAGATATGCATAGAAATCAATTACATCAGTGGCTCAAAAACTCTATCTCGGCTAATACTTCAGCCCATACTTGCCGAAAATCCTGACAAAAATTTCTCTCTTGGCATCTGATTCCTTCGAGATATCCACTCTATGTTCCTGACAGACTTTTCTGGCTTCAGCTGCAATCTTCTGCCTGTTAGGATTTTTTGTATCTAGAATGAATGGAGGAAGATATGTAACTTTCTGAGGGACAGGGACGGTATTCATGTCCAGCTTTGCATCAATCATAGCTCGTCTGAACTGGTTGAACATGCCCGGATCCCCAGAGTGAAGCTCGGTTAGGGCTTCTTTGAATGCTCTTCTTGAATCCTCAGTTGCATACACCTTTCTGTAGTAGAAATCATTCACAAATTCTTGTTTGAATGATTCCCAATCATCATTCCATTCTTCCGGCATCCATTTATCAACATGCTTGAAGCGTCGCTGGAGCTTGATCTTTTCCGGCAGTCTTTACTACTTCATTTTTGCTTCAGCCTTTACTTGATGTTTCTCAATGCGTCGTCGGCTTCGAGAGGCAACATTTCTATCCAAGTTATTGGTAACCTTGGCAAGCTCTTCCTCGAACTTTTTAACTTTTGTTGCTTGGTTGGCCGCGAATTTCTTCACCCATTCCGGATTCATGTAATCCTTCTCCGGGACATCCATAGCTTTAGCAGCAGCGATATACTCTTCGGTTGTAATACCGTTGAGTTCAGCATCGATCTCGGCTATGGAGTTATAGGAAACTCCATACTTCTTCGCCTGCTCCATGTCCTTAGCCATTTCTTCTCCTCCAACAACAATAGATTTCAGTTGTTCTTGTTTCTTGTCGGTTGGCTTCTTCGGAGCTGTCTTCTTCGAAGCTGTCTTCTTCAGCTCGATCTTCTTAAGCTGAGATTCCTTTCTGGCTGGCATAACTTCTTCAGCTTGCGTCTCATCTTTCCCCTTTTTGGCATCAGCAATAAGGCTTGCGACTGAGCCATCCAGAGAAGTGAGGTTTTGTTCAACCTGTTGGATCCGGTTGAAGAGTTCATCTACAGCACATTCCACATTAACCTTTTTCGCCAGTTCCTTATCACGACGCTCTTGATCAGCTTTCTTCATTGCTGTGAAGGTTTAAGTGACTTCTGTTTGAAAAGCGACGAACTCAACCCATTTTTGTTCGAACCGAGAATCCCATTCTTTGTCTTGCGTCTGTTGAGATTTTGCAAGATTGGATTCTGAGATGGACTGGAACAAGTTCAGGTCTGATCTGATTCCAAGAATTGTTGTCTTCAAGTCATTGATGTCTTTGCTGGTGGATGTTGAGAAGTCATCCAGCTTCATCTTTATCGCATCATGTTCTTCCAGCAGCTTACTATGTTTCTCATCCTGAGCTTCTATCATCCTCTGCTGTTCTTCGCAGTTGAGCTGGATGTTGGCTATCATCTCCTTCCTCAGCTGATTGACTCTCTCAGCGATCAGCTCGCATATTTCATCCGAGGAGGGTGCTGGCTGATCCGATGGTGCTGGCTGTTCAACAGCAACCATGACTTGGCGATTGGCCAGGTATTGTTGAAGTTCTTCTTCCTCCTGCTTTGCTGCTGCTGCAGCTGCATCAATATCATCCACAAATTCTGCAGACTTGGCCAGCATGTTGTCAAGGAAGGTGACAAATTCTCGATCTGTTGTCAACTTCCTTGTGTCTCTTCCTCCTGTCTTGCTGATATCCAGACGGCGAGTCAGCAGTGCGATCTTGTTGTTGTACACAACCTCGAGGCTGGTATAATTGAAGTATTCCCTCATACGGGACTCATCTGCCTTGAGCTGGTTCCAGCTGTGTATCCGGACGATATCTTCTTTGACATACCAATAGTTAAAAATGATGTTGAATTGATACAACAACTCAGTTCCGAGCGTGGCAAAGGTGGGCATGTCGCGCGCCTCGGGGAACATACCAATCAACTTCTGAAAGCAATATACCAACTTGCCTTCATGTTCCTGAGCGACAGCTCGACGATCAGCTTCTTCGTCAATGGGGGAAGGAGAGAGATTTTTTCATAGGGAATAGGTTCAAGAGTTTCCTCAACATTGGCCAAAGAAAAGGTCGTAATGTTGGCATCGAGTGGGGAGCTCGGAATTTCTGTCTGATGATCAGTTGTGAGAACCTGTCTGTGTTGTACGGCATCAGCTCCTGCCGTGGGGGAGGATATAACATCTTCGGATTCCTTGCATGAAGAACCTGCATCCGAGGACATGTTCGGCTCATCTTCCGGATCGGTTTCCAGCCCTTCTATCCCATCTTGATGGGGAGACGTCACCTTTCTTGTTCCACTCACATGAGGAACAATTTCGAAAGCAGCCGCGTCAACTGAGTGACTCGACTCAGATGGTACCTCCTCAGCTGGTTTTGCAACTGACTTTTTGATACGAACCTTCAACTTCTTCTTAAGCGGCTCTTCCTCTTTATCCTTATCTGACTCATCTCTGAGTCGGCGTGCAGCTGTCGATTTTGAAGAGTGGCTGACAGCTGGAGGCAGCTGAGATTCCATCTGTTCCTCAGTTGTATCTTTCTCCACATCTGATTTCACAGCTTCCCTTTTGTCTTTTGGAGTGTAGACACTTCGAATCACATTAAGAGATTTCTTGGCTGTTGGGAACAACATCTGCCTTTTAACTGGTGTCTCCTCACAGTCTTCCCACACCATGTTCTGATCCTTCGTGGCGAGAAGTATCAGGGCAGAGATTTTGACTCCAAAATTGAGAGTTCCCTAAACACTCAACAATTTTCCCCCGGAATCATTTGTAGTTTCTGAAATCTTTAGCTTCTCCATCGTCAACTGGTGTTCGAAGTACTTGAACCAGTTGATGTTGTGCTTGTGCTCCAAAGCTATCTGCTGCTTGAGCTTGGGTCGGCTGATATCTCCCAAAGCTTCGCTGTATCCAAAGATAACCTTGGATATAACATCGAACAGAAGTCGATGCTCGGGTTTCAACTTTGTTCGCTGCAGGTTGCTCCTCAATCTTTCTAGGTGATAAGAGCATTCTCAAGAAATAGATCTGCATCTGCATCTGAGATCTTCTCGACAGTATCCGTGGCAGTCAAATTCGGTGGAATGATGGAGATTAGCATCTCGGAAACCGGTAGGGAGAAGGTGATACGGGGGATAGTTCTGGCAGGGACGTCGCGCTGTCGATAGGAGATTTCTGAAACGAGGCCTACTCCCACTTCGTGTTTCAGGTTCATGTAAAATTCTCCGACCTGTCGCCTGAGTAAGTGGGTGGAAAAGAGCGTTGCCCACTCAAGAAGATGATTATCCCTGAGAAGATCGGCGAGAGGGGATAACACCGGTGAGTCCAGTGCTTCTTTTGACAAAATCTGCTCAAAGTGGATTCTAGATATCATCATATCATAAGATTCCTCGTATGTCAAAGGGACAAGTGTTGATCCTGATGATGCCATCTTCTTTCCTTGCGATGAAGCTTTCGGTGCCATTTTGTATTCCAGTGAAGTTTATATATAGAGAGAAGAAAAGAAGAACTTAGCAGAAAATGGTGATACAAAATCAGAGACGAAGATGAACAGTTACTCAGATAAACACAAGTATAGAAGGTAAGAAATCACTTCCTGATTTTCCGCCTTTTATAGGTTAGTGGGTCGTTTGAAATAGATGGCCAAGATTGAATGGCACGAATCCATCAACGGTTGAGATCTCACGACTGTTGACTAACTCTGACTGGCGTCACATTCCGAGTTCCAACACACGCGCGTGAGAAGGTGAACTTTTTTTATGTCAGCCCAGTCGCACTATAAAGTAAGGCTATTGATGTTCAGCCGTACTTTACATTAAATACGCTATGATGGCTATTTTTTAATCTATCTGACATGCTCAGGAATGTTTGAATTTATTTCAAACATTCACATTTAAGATCTAAACACCTGCAGTCATAAATGATACCTGTCAGCTGATGTCGGAATCAGCTGTGTTCCAATGTTGCGGCATGCCATCAGCTGACTCGAGTTCATCTGTTTAGCTGACGTCTGATTTCTTCGGATGGTGATCCGCATCTGAGATTCCCCCTTCATCTGAGCTTCCCTCTTAGATGGATATTTATCTCTTTACCTCGGATGATTCCTCATCTGATGGATCCAACAATCCAAGGAGATCACATAACATCTTGAATCGTGCTTCGGCTAGAGGTTTTGTGAAGATATCGGCTCTCTGAATCTCAGTTGGAATCTTCTCCACAGATACATCCTTCTTCTCAATATAATCTCAGATAAAATGATGTCGGATATCAATGTGCTTCGTCCGAGAATGGTGAACAGGATTCAAAGAGATAGCAATGGCACTTGAGTTATCACAATGGATGGGAACCTGTCCAGTTGCTACTTCATAATCTCTCAGTTGTTGCTTGAGCCACAACACTTGCATGCAACAACTACCGGCAGCCATATACTCTGACTCGGTTGTAGAAGTGGCAACACATGCTTGTTTCTTGGAAAACCATGAAACTAACTTGCTTCCCATGAACTGACAGTGTCCAGATGTGGACTTCCTGTCCAACCGATCTCCGGCTAGATCCGCATCTGAGTATCCGACAGTTGGATATTGTCGTCAGTTGGGTACCACAACCCAACATTAACAGTACCCTTCAGATACTTAATGATGTTCTTTGCTGCCAACATGTGTGCTTCCCTTAGCTGAACTTGGAACCGAGCACACACTCCAACCGCATAAGATATATCTAGCCGACTGGCGGTTAGATATAGCAAAGAACCAATAATCCCTCTATAGTTACTGGCATCTACGGGGTTTCCCTCTGATCCAGGCTCAATCTTCCAGTTAGTATTCATCGGGATCCTTGTAGTTTTACTTGTCTGCAAACCGAACTTTGCGATGAGCTCCTTTGTATATTTGGACTGATTAATAAAAATCCCTTTTGATGACTGCTTCACTTGTAGCCCAAGAAAATAATTCATCTCACCCATCATCGACATCTCGAATTTTTCTTTCATGAGAGTTGAGAATTTCTCGCACAGCTCCTCCGACTTAGAACCGAATATGATGTCGTCGACATAGATTTGCACAACAAGTATGTCTTCTCCAACTTTTATGGTGAACAGTGTTTTGTCGAGTGATCCTCGTTTGAACCCCGAGTTCAGAAGAAAACCACAGAGAGTGTCATACCAAGCCCTAGGTGCCTGCTTCAATCCATAGATTGCTTTCTTCAACTTATACACTCTTCCATCACCAGTCTCAAAACCGGGAGGCTGTTCAACATAAACATCTTCCTTAATATCACCGTTGAGGAAAGCACACTTCACATCCATCTGATAAACCTTCAATTTGTGAAATGCGGCATAGGCTAGAAATATTCGGATGGCTTCCAACCTTGCAACAGGTGCGAAGGAATCCTCGAAATCAATTCCTTCTTGTTGGCAATATCCCTGAGCTACCAACCTTGCCTTGTTTCTCATGATGAGTCCAATGGCATCTCTCTTGTTCTTGAAAATCCACTTTAATCCAATGACTTTAACACCATTTGGTCTATCTACCAACTCCCATACACAGTTGCATAGAAATTCATTCAGCTCTTCTTGCATGGCTGTTGTCCAATGAACACAGTTGAGAGCTTCCATAACATGCTTCGGCTCTGGCACATCAGCTACGAAACATGAAATCATGGCAACATCTCCGACTTGCTCGAACTCCTCAAGAATTGCCAACTCCTCAGCATATTGGGCGTAAGTGCTGGAATCTTTCTCGGCTGAATCTGGATTTACAACTCTGCTCCTAGTACGCACACCTTTGGCTGGATCTCCGATGATGTTGTCCTTAGAATGATCTTCATACCATCTCTTGTTGCGTCTTCCTTCTTCTTCCAACAGTGATTTTTCTGCTGTTGAGTCTGGATCCTCAACATGGATGATATTTCGAACCGGGCTAGGTTGGGCTTCGGATGCTGATGCAGTTGGAGTAACATCAGCTGAAGTTCCCCCTTGAGATGAGCTGGGGTCCTCATATTCATCTTCAGAGGAACAAGGATCATCATCATCGGTTGCCCATACCAGTGGTTCAGCCAGATTCTTCTGCCTTAGAACCTGCGATCTGGTGAGAGCTGGTAGAACATGTGGATCTACTTGTTGTCCTTTAGCCTGTTCCCTGCACTCAAAAGTAGATTCATCAAAACTAACATGAGGTGTTATCTCCACAACACGAGAACTGTTGTTAAAAACTCTATAAGCCTTGATCCAAGCGGCATATCCGAGAACTATGCCCTTCGAAGCCTTGGTGTCAAAAGTTTTTAACTGAGTCTTCCCATTGTTGTGAATATAACACTTAGAACCAAAAACGCGAAAATATGAAATATCAGGCTTCCTGCGTCTCCATAGTTCATATGGAGTCTTTCCCAACCGCTTGGTCAGAAGAGACCGGTTCTGGGTGTATCATGATGTGTTGATTGCCTCGGCCCAAAATCTCTTTGGGAGAGCTGAGCTTGTCAACATGGATGTAGTAGCATCTTTCAGCGTTCGGTTTTCTTCGCTTGGCTACTCCATTCTGTTGTGGAGTACGAGCAGCCGATGTTTGATGAGTGATTCCGTGCTTCTCGCAGTATTTGATGATGGTTTTCAACCGAAAGGAGGATCTAGCGAGCTTTCCCAACTGACACGCACTGCAGATATGTGTTGGTGAAAACACACGGTTCGGAATACCCTTTGCATGTTCCTGTCTCGCATGGCGGTTCATTGTCTTGAAATTCAGATGGTTAAGCCTTTTGTGCCACAGCCATCTCACATCTGAAGTGCTCTTCGGATAAAAACAGGTCTCAGGAGGACTACTATTCTAATCTGCATAGTAGACATTCCCGGTTGGGGATCGATTTCCCAACAATATGACTTGCTTTATTCTGACATTTTTTACCCTGCAGCCCTGCGCATCAAACTTGACAGAGAAACCATTATCACAGAATTGGCTGATGGAGAGCAAGTTATGCTTCAATCCATCAACATATGAAACATTGGAAATAGACACGTGATTGGTTTCAAGGGTACTGTAGCCTTTGGTGTGACCTTTTGAGTTGTCACCAAAGGTAACAGATGGTCCTTCCTTCTCCACGAAACTCCCAAGCAAATCCCTCAGATTTGTCATGTGTTTCGAGCATCCACTGTCCATCACCCACATGGTATGTGATGCTTTATTCTTCCTCAGCTGTTCCTCCTGCTCCTGCACAGAGAAACACGCTTAGGTCCCCAATTTTAGTTGGGTCCTGGAGGGTTAGAACCAGTTCCCCCATGAACTGTGGGTCGTTTTTCCCTGTAGATTCGGATAGATTTGTCATTCCAAATTATCTTTCCTTCTCCATCAACTATAACAACACCTCGGTCATCCTTAGGCTTGTTGTTATTATTGACGTTTTTGTTTCTTGGGAGCAGATTGATTTCTCCCATTGTGGGCTTTAGGAGGAGAGGCGTTCCCCTTGTTTTGTTGACGTTTCTGACCCTTTTGGTTTTGCAGATGAGGTCGGACGCTATTTTGGAATCTTTGTGGCTGAGTCTGATTCATTTTCCTGACTGTCGACGACAGCTGTTCATGCCAGGTTGTTGATTCATGTTCTGGCATGAATATCCGCAGATGTTGGAACTGTTCCATATTGGTTGACTTTGATGGAACCTATGGTTGTTCTGATGATGGAACCGATGTTGATTCTGATGGTTGAATCCTTGTCGATTATGTTGATTCCATCCCTTCTGAGGTCGGTTCTGATTGTATCTCCGATGTCTCTGGTTCCTCTTCTGAGTCCTGGAACATTCCCCCTTGATTGTTATCCCAACCGATGGATTCTTTAGTTCTCCAACCACAGCTCCTTTTCCTTTCTCAACTGCAGTTCCCTTAGCAGGTTGTGTTGTAGGTACTTGCTGTGACGTGGAGGTTGGACTAAGTTGGGGAGTTGCAGACTCAACAGTATTTGGTTTGGCAACCGTGACATCCACAACCTTGATAAAGGTTGCGGGTGAAATTCCAGTGTCCTTGACCATGTCGTAGCCGAGTCCAGACACGTCATCCATTTGTCGTCGGTAACTAATGAGATTCTCGATGATTTTGGATGATTGATATAGCTTTATCAGGTTGTCCTTCTCAGTTTGTAGATCCTTGAGAAGAACAGCTATATGCTCGGTCTGTGCGTCTGACATCTTCATTAGCTGGTCGATCTATGCCTCTTGCTTGTTCAACTGTTCGTGCTACTCCTTGATCTGCTCCTTCAAATCCTCATCGGTTGGAGCATTAGTTTGGTTGGCAACATTCAGTTGACTTTTGAGATCATCAATCTCTTCGATTTGATTTTTGATCAGATCATCCTTTTCGGTTAAGGATTCTTCAAGTCTGGCAAACTGTTCTTGAAGATTCTTAAACTCAACCGATTGCTGATGCAATTCGTCACTGAGTTCTAGGAAGTCACCGCAAGAGGGTTCCAACTCTTCATCTAATGTTTCCTGCATGTTAATAGCATTGGAAAAATTTAAATTAACTGGACTAGAATGTACCTCAGCATCATCCTGGTCGATTCCAAATGCCATGAGACATTGATCCTGTCCGATAGAGTTGCTAGTGGAAGTCAGCTCGTCCTCGTCTTCGGTGTCGGTGAAGATGTCCATGTCATCAGCTGCTTCTTCTACAACCATGGCCTTGTTCTTTGCATTTTGCTTGGCCCTCAACGCATCTCTATCTTTCTTCGAAAGATCTGGACAATCAACTTTGAAGTGTCCCTCTTTGCCGCATTCAAAGCAACCGTTGTTCACAGGCTTTGAGTTATCTCGAGTTCGGTTGGATTTATAGAACCGCTTGTATTTTCCGAACCGAGTATCCATGTCAGCCAGCTTCTTTGACATGGCGGTAATAGTCTGTTGCAGCTCTTCTCTGCTCGGCTCCTTCGAAGCTGTGTCCGCAGATCTTATTTCCCTTGATGTTCGTGGCTTGGAATGGTCGGTTCGAAGTGCTACTGTCTTTGTTCCGGAACCAACATCCTCATGTCGACTCGTGTGCACCGAGGACTGAGTTGATCTTCGTCGGTTCACCTTGTACTCGTTTCCTTTCAGAATTGAGAACAGTCTGTCCGTTCCCATCTCTCCAAGATCAGCTCGGCTTTCAAGAATGTTGGTGAAGGTGTCCCACTCAGCTGGTAGGGCTTGTAATACTTTGAAATTGATCTCTCTCAAAGTATATTTTCCTCGTCGGATAGACTGAATCCTTCCGATGATATCCATGAACCGAAGCTCCAACTGATCAATTATTTCATCAACTTTTAGATAGAAATTGTCAAAATCTTGACAAGCATGGGAGAACTTGTTTTCCTTGGTTTCGTCACTCCTTTCACTAAGAGATGCCAAAATGTCCCACATTTCCTTAGCTATGTTGCACTCTTCTATCCATGGAAGATAGTCTTGTCCAATTGTGGACATGATAGTGCTCTGAGCCCAGATATCCAGCTGGCTCACTTTTGCTTCCTCAGGAGTAAAATCTTCTGGCTTCTTCTTGGCTATCACCTCAGTTGCATCCCCATCATTGGGATTTGTAGGAGTGCAAATGACTTTTTCCATGATGGTGATCGGTCCGGATGTAATCACTTGTTGCATTCGATGATGCTTGGACAGTAGAATCTTCTTCATCCGAGTTTTCCAGGATGTATAGTTCACAACCGAGAACATGACAACAATCTTGTCTTTAACATCCATCTGCACACAACAAACAGACGACAAATGCAAGCAGAAATGCACTAGCGTGAAAAAGATCTATTCAGTTAACCACTGAAGAAAAGCACCTTGATTCACACCTCGTGAAACAGAGACAGCGGTCTTGTGAACCACTGCTCTGATACCACTTGATGGTCCCGGTACGAGTTCTGGTGTATGGGGGGGGGGAATACACCAGATAGAAATTTTAAAACAACCCCTGAAAAATACCATAACTGAGTAAGACGACTCAGCTGGAATCACAACTGAGTAAGAAAACTCAGCTGGAAGAGTGGTGATGTGCGGAATGTGGTGGAAACAAATACAACTCGTATAAAACAACTCACACTCAGATGCAAGGTCGGTCAACAACCAAATCAGTTGAAATGTAAAGATGCAGTTTTGAGTGCTGGTTAGTTGGACAGTTAGATATGCAGAAAGTAACTGAACAGAAAACACAAAAGCACAAAGGAATTATGTGGTTCGGAGAGAACTCCTACGTCCACGGGGAGTTGTGAGTCCACACAACTCAGTCCAAATTCTTTAGGACAACTACCACAAAGCTTACGCGGGCTTTGCAACCGTACAAATAAGTTTGCGGGTACTTATCAACCTTTCTACTCAATTTCGTGAAGAGCAGGATCCTAACAACCTTTTTAGGGGATGTGTATAAGGGTGGGTTTTCCAACTACTAGCTCTATCAAAGAAGTGAGCTAGGATCTAAGCTTGAACAAATGAAGACTCAAACTAAGATCGAAAACACAAAGACAGATTCTAACTCTCTATGAACTCTCAGCTGGTGGTTCTTAGAAAGAGAATAATTGTAGTTTAGCTTGTGCGCAGTATATCGTCATTCTTTCGCTCTTCTGTCTCTTGTCTTGATGAATGAATGAATGCCTCTATTTATAGGCCGTGAGAATCAACTAGCCGTTGGAAGAGCCGTTGATCTCTGCTCTGTGAAAGCGATGGCTTGTCTCTCATCTCTGCAGATTTTCCCGATTTGGCAACTGTGAACTTCTGCTTTCCTTCTGAGACAACCTTGTGTTGGGCCAAATGAGGTAATGACAGAACGTCAAACCTTCACGTGACTTCTTATTTGAAATTCAAATTTCAACCTTTATCTTTCAACATTGGTTAGTCGGTTGAGACGTTTGATCTTCATCCGAGTGGTCTTCAGCTGATGTTCCATCTGATCGCTACCTTCATCTGACATTCTGTCTGAAGAGGAACAGTTGAACCCTCAGCTGCCTTGAACTTCATGTTGTCGATTTATCAGATTGAGTCCTGCAACTGATGTTCCATCTGATCAGGTGGATTGTCACATCTGATGAATAGTTGATTACTCAGATGATTTCTTTCATCTGATATTCTATATCCGAACGGGTGGCTTGAACGCTCAGTTGTCTTTCTTACATCTGATGTTCCACCCGAGTTTCCATCTGTAGTTCTATCCGAGTATAGACATGTTACCGTCTTCAGCTGGAGTCCTATAAAGATAAAATTTGAACTTTGCTCAAACAGCGAGCCTAAATACTAACATTAGGATATGGCAACATCTACTCGGTTGGGGTCAGTTGGTTTTGGAATCAATCAAAACTTTACTAAATTTCCCAACAGTACTTCTGCTCACTCTCCCTAAAAAACTCCATAGATCTTTCCTTTGTTCCATTGTGTTGTATGCATAGACATCAACAAGATTGAAAGTCATGCCTGTTTGGATTTCATTCACCACACAATGGATGCCTTGTGCATGAGTTTCAAAAAGTTGCACATCTATCTTTCTTGTACTCCAACCAACCCATGCTCTCCCATTTTCAGCATTATCATAATTATGAATGAAGTTCCAATCTACTCTCAGTTTTGCCACAATTCCACTGAATTTATGCTTCTTAACTCTTGTCCCAAACAAACCTACTATATCTATTTTATGCTTTAGCAAAAAGATTTTTAGCTCCTTTTGCTTAAAGGGTTTATCACAACCCCTTATGTTCCAGAGGAGGAGGTTCATTGCTCTACAAAAGAGAAAAGGTCCCCGCCCTCTATTCCATCTTCAAAACCCTTATCAACTTCTGTAAAATAGGTGATAGGCGTTCCCAGTGCTGACCTCTGGAGCAGCTGGGGTGATGATTTTATTGCTAACTCTTTTTGGAACCTCTCATTCCTCCTTCTCCTTTTCTTTATTACTCATGATTGAAATCATTTCTTGTGTTGCATTGCCCTCTAGTTTGTCCTGTTTTGCTATTGTTTTTTTCTCCTTCCACGCTTGTTTCACCTGTGGTACATGATTGCTTTTCATCTTCTTCTCGTTTCTCTCACAATCGTGGCATGCTTGTTGACAAATTTCGCAAAACGATTGTATCCATTCATATTGTACTTGTTGCTCCACTATATTCCAAGCTTCTTTTCTATCATTACTTTGTGTTTTAGAGGTTGAGTTACATCTATCTCTACCAACAATCTAGCATAGGAAATCTGATTATGAGTAGAAGTATATTCATCTGCAGCCACTGGCTTTCCCATGACTCTCCCAATCCTACTAAATGAATCCAATCCCCAATAAGTATGAGACAAATTAGGAAGTCTGATCCACAAGGGAATGACCTTAAGTATCTCATCTTCAAAACAAAAAGAAGAGTTCCAAGCTATATCACTGGCTTACTCCCCATAGAATGTGGACCAAACATCAACACAACATCTCTATCTTTTTCACTGTTAAATCGAATTACAAAATATCCTTTTTCATGATGGAAGATCTCCATCTCATCGATTTTACAATGTCTATTAAGATATGTTCGCACAAAATTGATACAGGGAGAATCTCATATCATGTATAGAATTATGGCAATCCATTTCAAATTCTGATCAATTTCAATCGCGGATTTTTCCAAACAAGCCAAAGGCTCACCAAATTTCAAAGTAGGAGCTATGAATGCTTAGGTATCTCCTACTTTTGAATCTCCACTTTCTTTGCTACATGTTGTTTGATGTGTCCGGAACCCCTCGCGCTAGCCATTTGAGATTATTCTGACGAATCCTTTCCTTGAGCGGTTACTGTTGCATAGGATTTCTCATAATTTACATGGTGTTGTTCTAGTGGAGGCGTTTCAACTTGTTGTATCTCGCTAGATCTGCCTTTAACATTCTCCGATGTAGCTCACTGTAACAATTCTGGTACGATTACCTTCTTTGGACGACCTCTCCACAGCACATGCATAAAATAAACTACTACACCATCATATATATATATATATATATATATATATATAATATAATATTTACACCATATAAAAATGGGACAACTATACTACCAAAAAAAACGGAAAATTTATACGAGATTGAACCCACAATTTTTCATTGAAGAGGGAATTGTAAATTGTAATGCCTTAACTAGCAACTTTATAGGTATGTACATAGTACAATAATTGAGATGAGAAAAATTAGGTAGATCCAATGGTCAAAAGTAGAAAGGAAACAAAATATATAGTAGTACTAAATTATAGTCCCTTTCTTTTAGAGCAATAAATTATAGTCTTTTTGACATTAATTGGAAACCATTAACGATGGAAATCTTTAAGTGCAAAAACCTCCAAAATGGATGGATTTTAGGGAAACCAATTTCTCTCCGTAACCCTAGCGGCGTGCTTTCTAGGGTTTCGTGAGAAGTAGCGGCGTCTCTTCTGAGACTAGTTTTCCTTCCCTGGGGGAAGTGTAGCGTTAAACGAGTAATTCAAAAATGGTACTTATGACGACGGATGTGGTTGCTCGATTGGCAGAGGAATTCAAAAATTCGGTAGGAGTAGAGGAAGAAGTGATGGATCTTGGGCATGGGGATTCAGATAATTATGATCCTAACGAGATGTTGTTGAAACGGTATGTGGTTGTTAAAGTCTTTGATAACTGTGTGGTGAATAGAGCATCGCTGCGAACCCAACTTCCGGGTATTTTACAGACACGCGAAGCGCCAGAGATTGAAGTGATTGCTGGAGATAATATATTTGTGGTGGTGTTTGCGAATGAGAGAGATAAGCGTCATGCTTTATATGATGGACCTTGGCACTTCCATGGAAAACTTATGTTATTTCAAGAGCCTAAGGGTTTTGAAAAACCTCATGAAGTTATTTTTAAAGAATTTACAACGTGGATACAGTGCCATGATCTGTCTATAGCATGCATGACTCCAGCAGTGGTGCGTCGAGTGGCGGAGAAAGTTGGTATTGTAGAAGAAATTGAAACAGGAGAGGGTGGTCTCTGCTTAGGCCAATATGCTAGGGTTCGGGTGACTAGAGATATCAATAAACCATTGCTGCGATTTGTGCTCCTCAAAGTCAGTGAGGGATCAGATCCTTTGATGATTCTTATTCGATACGAAAAACTCCCAGAGTTCTGTTGTGCATGTGGTAGAGTGGGTTATTCTGTCCGGTTCTGTAATAAAGATTCAGTGGATAAATCGATGGTGAAGTTTGATGTTTGGTTGAAGGCGAGTCGTATGGTGGATTATCATAATTCACGTGGAGGGGTCCAGATGCAAGGAACATCTTCATATGCGGAGTCGTTGGCTTTTACTGTTGGAAGAGATTTGGCTGTATTAAATAAGGAGATAACCCAAGAGGAAAGTGAGGAAGCAAAAGATAAGGCCAAATCAAATGATGCAGTGCACATAGGGATTCACAGAGAGGACAACCTTGAAAAGGATGATACAGTTTGGCACATCCCTGAAGAGTCGAAGGGACTTGATGCGCGGAGAGGAAGAGGTAGGGGTAGAGGGAGAGCTCGAGGGGTTAGGAGGGAAACAAAGACTGAAAAGTTGGCCAGAGGACAGGGGGTGGAAAGAGAGTTAGGAAACTGGAAAAGGATAGCAAGAGGGGAGGAAGATCATGGAAAAGAGAAAGAAAAATTAATAGAGGCTAGTGTAGGGGAAAAGAGGGTTGGAGAAGTTTTAGCTTTAGACGGCGGTGAGATGCGACCCTTTAAAAAGTCAGGAAAAGAAATGGTGGATCAATTGATTGTAAAGAAAGATGGCATGAGCAGTAAGATTTTATTGGAGAAGAAGAATTTTGAGAAAGATGAGGTGAGAGGTGATATTCAAATGGCGGAGACTGCTGAGCAGTCCTGCCAATCATTATGAGTTGTTTAGTTTGGAATGCACGAGGGTTGGGGAGCTCTAGTGCATTCCGTGAATTCTGTCGGCTTTTAGCCGACACATCTCCAAGTTTGGTTTTTGTTTGTGAAACCAAAGTGAAGAGGTACAAGTGTCAGAAGTGGAAGGAAGAGTTGGGTTTTGATGGTTTTTTGATGATTGATGCGAAGGGAAGAAGTGGGGGTCTATTGCTAATGTGGAGAGACTATCATAATGTTACCGTTTTGTCTTATTCGTCAGGTCACATTGATTGCCAAGTGGTGACACAAGAAATTCAATGGCGATTCACAGGTTTTTATGGGGATCCAGATCCAAAGTCACGATATCATTCTTGGACTTTATTACGACGTTTGGCTGGTATTTCTGAACTTAAACACTTACCTTGGGTGGTGGGAGGAGATTTTAACGAGATTTTGTCAGTAAAAGAGAAGTGGGGGGAAATAGACGTAGTTTTAGACAAATGGAAGAATTTGGTAAGGTGCTAGCAGATTGTAAGCTTGATAATATAATGGAAGCCAAAAAGGATATACATGGTCAAATAAAAGAAAGGGCGATGCAAAGATTTTGGAGCGGCTGGATCGATTTATTTTTTCGCCTAATTGGTTTGATCTTTTTGCAGCAACAAAAGTGGAGTTGATGGATGAATATGGATCATATCATAGAGCAGTCCTGCTCAAAATGGTGAAGATACCTATTGTTCGGACAGAGGAAGGGAGGAAACGGTTTTATTTTGAGCAGAAGTGGTTCCTCGATGCTTCTTTTGCTGCTGACTTTCTGATGGAATGGAAGGAACTAGGAGGGGAACCACTAGCAGACAGACTAAGAAAGAGCCAATTTTTTTTATCAAAATGGGCTGGTACAAGGTTTGATGAACTTGGAAAGCAAATTAAAAAGTTGAGAAAAGAGAGAGTGAATCTGTTGAATAAACAAGGAGGTAAAGATGTCAGTAGGGATCTGAATCTAATCTCAATAAAATTACAAGATTTATCCCTCAAAGAAGAACTTCATTGGCGACAACGTTCAAGAATTAATTGGTTAGCTCATGGAGACCGAAATACTCAGTATTTTCATCATCATGCAACTATGAGGAAAAAAATAAATTTAATTCGAAGTTTGAAGACTGATGATGGAGGAGTTGTGACTAAAGATAATGAAATAGCAGGTGTGGTTTTTGACTACTTTAGAAAACTTTTCACCTCAAGCTGTCCGTCTGTGGATGATATAGGAAGAGTAACATGCCTGTTGAAAGATAGAGTTCCGTCACATTTGGAGGATGTGTTTGACGAAGTCTTTACTGAGAAAGAGGTGAGATATGCGTTGTTCCAGATGCATTCAACCAAAGCACCAGGGCTTGACGGGATAAGAATTGTAAGAAATGCACCGGTGATATCTCATCTTTTCTTTGCGGATGATAGCTTGCTATTCTTTAAAGCAACGAGTGACGGACCAAAGAAGATAAAAGAGGCTCTAGATCTTTACTCGACAGCTTCGGGGCAACTTATAAATTATGAAAAGTCTGCTCTTACTTTTAGTCCGAGGGCGAAACCAGAGGTTATAGAGCAGGTGAGAAGAATTTTTGGAGTTAAAGTAGTCCAAAGTCATTCTATATATCTCGGTCTGCCTACATTTATGATGAGGAAAAGACGTTTACAGTTTGATTTCCTAACTGAGAGAGTAATGAAGAGAGTACAGGGGTGGATGAATAAGAGCTTTTCTGTTGGGGGTAAAGAAGTGCTACTGAAATCCGTTATTCAATCTATTCCCACGTACACAATGGCTTGTTTCAGAATTCCGACTACCATTTGCCATGATATAGAACGAGTTTGTGCGAGATTTTGGTAGGGCGACAAGGGAAAGGAGAAGCATCTGCACTGGACTACTTGGAAGGATTTATGTAGGCCAAAGAGTAAAGGTGGGATGGGATTCCGAAGCATAATTGATTTCAATCAAGCTTTGCTTGCTAAACAAGTGTGGAGGGTGGTAAAATATCCTCATTCATTGGTGGCTAGACTGTTGAAAGCTAAATATTTTTCAGATCATGATGTCATGGATGCTCGGGTGAGGAGTAACTGCTCGTTTGTTTGGAGATCTATGATGTGGGGGAAATAGTTATTGGCAAAGGGATTATTATGGAAAGCAGGTAGTGGAAAAGAAATAAGAGTGTTTGAAGATGCTTGGCTTCCAAATTTCAACAATGGAAAATTGATGCAAACGCAAACAGGGAAGGAGAATGTTCGAGTAGCAGACTTGATGAATGAAGATGGCGAATGGGTTAGGAAGAAGTTGGAAAAGATGTTATTGCCTGTTGAGTTGGAAGCAGTGATGAGAGTAGAGAGAGATAGTTACAAAGCTATTGATCGACGCTATTGGAAATTTGACTCTAAAGGTGAGTATTCTGTCAAATCGGGTTATCTAGTAGCATCGAAATATTTTGAGTCAGAGGCTTCCTGTTCTGAAGATGGAAATATCTATGGAGCTTTGATTTGCCCCAATGCATAAATTTTTTTGCTTGGAGAGTGTTCCGGAATATTATCCCGACAGAGTTGAATTTATACAAGCATCATGTACCTGGCCGTGGTCGTTGTGAGTGGTGTAAGAAGGACTGGGGCTCAACAGCTCATGTACTTATTTTCTGCGATAAGATCAGGCATTATTGGAGTGGGTTGGAGTTCTGGCATATTTTAAAAATGTGGGAAGGCTGCAATATATGGGAAATAGGTGGAGCAATGCAGAATGGTGTTCAAAGAGAGTATTTTGAGCAATGGATTGTGGGCTTATGGCTTGTGTGGAGGGCACTTTGTGCGGAAAAACACAAGGACCAAAGATGGCATTGGAATGATCTTGGAAAAGAATGTGAGTCATATATCAATAGCTACCTTGTTGCTAAACAGCAGGCCGCATTAACAAAGCGTATATTGCCAGCGGAGGGTAAAGAGAAGTGGGAAAAACCACAACCTGGGCGATATAGGTTAGATGTGGATTATTCAGCACATGATATTAGAAGAAGAGGTGGTGTGGGAGCTATTTTAAGAGATGATGGTGGCAGAGTTGTTTTTGCTTTAGCAAAACCCATAATAATGTCGTCCACGATCTTGCATGGGGAACTTAAGGCGATTATGCATGGAATTTGCTATTGTGTGGAAGAGAACATATCGCCAGTGGAGGTTTACTCAGACTCGTTATTGGCAGTTCTAGCTATTGAGGAAGAAAATGAAGCGTCGAGTGTGCTATATGAGGACTTGTTTGATTTTTTTGTAGCCGTTAAAGAGATGAATGTTGTTTCTGTTAGACATGTTCGTAGAGAGGCTAATAAGACGGCTCATGAGCTCGCTAAGATTGCTCGAAGTTTAGAGTCTACTATGGTGTGACATGGCATCCTGCCGTCATGGCTTTCTGATATTGTAAGATATGATTCTGAGTGATTAATGAAGTTTATCTTTCTTTTCAAAAACTCCAAAATGGTACAAGCTTCGAGATTGGCCTTTATTCAGTTATTGGAGCAAATGTGAAAAAGCTTCAAAATTGAAATTTGAAAATCGTAGCGTGGCAGACAACAAGGGTCACAATTTGGTGATAGAGGAGCAGTTTACGCAGGGATGTATTTTGGATTCTTTTTCTATTTTCATGTTCCATTCCATATGTTGTTTTCTTTTTCTTTTTTGTTGTTTTTTGTTTTTTTTTTTTTTTTTGTTTTTGTTTTTTTGCTTTGTTTTTTTCTTTTGTGTGTGCGTGTGTATCCTATTTCGCCAATCAATATCATTTACACGAAAAATGCCTTTCAAAGATAATAACAAAAAAAGGAAAAGTAGAAAATCAGACACAAAAAAAATGAGTTGAAATTCGAAATACCCACTATGGGTATAACATGCACTCCATATACCCACGAAGATAACTATGTACTTTATATACTCACTTGGTTCACAAAGTGTAATTTTCAGCAGCTATTTCTCTTTCTTTGACCGAGAGATTCTCAAAAGGGTCCCATTATTTGTCTTATTATTTTTGAAAATTGAAACCCTAAGCCCATAGCCATGCATATCTCTTGTAATGTATGAATATATCTCTTTACCGATTTTTCAGGGTGATTTAACCCCACCCCACCTCCTGCCAGATTCTTCAATGAGAATCAATTCCCTCACGTTAAAAATAAACGGTAAAAAATAAATTTATGCACCAATAAAATCTGAGTTCCAATACAAAATCTATACAGATTAATTCATATACAGATTACTCCTCAAAATTTCTCTCCAGCCTTCTTCTCCACAATTCTTATTCCTTTCCTGTACTAAATTTTTAACACTAAACCCTTAATCCATGGCGTCATCATCGGGTTCAAAAGGAAAAGTTAAAGGAAAAAAATCGAAGATTGATGAGGAAAATTTAACTGAAGCCCAGAAACAATATTTACAAGAGGTAAATTTCTTACAGTTCGAGTAAATATCATACAGGTCGATAGAATGATTTTTTAAATTTAATACGGCCTGTATAGTTTTTTCTCGATCTTTATAGTTTTTGTTAACACGAATATTATTATAATTAATTTAGACACATAATAGACTTGTTTTTTAGATATCTCTGTGCTTTATGATTTTTATTATGCTAATTTGTTGTATGTTGATATAATTAGTTAGTTTAATGTTAATTAATCGAATAATTAATATACTTTCTCTAGTTTAATACCACAAGTAATGTAATCATAATATAAGAAGAATTTAGATCGAAAGTCTTTATAAAAAAAAGTATACATGTCGGTTAAAAAGCTTACAGGTCGTGTATTGTTTTGTTACCACCTGTATACTTTTTTGTCGATCTTTATAGTTTTTTTTAACACAAATATTATTGTAATTAATTTAGACACATAATAGGCTTGTATTTTAGATATCCCTGTGCCTTTATGATTTTTATTATTGTAATTTGTTGCATGTTGATATAGTTAGTTAGTTTAATGTTAATTAATCGAATAATTAATATATTATCTCTAGTTTAATACCATAAATCATGTTAATCATAATATAGGAAAACTTAGATCGAAAACCTTTATAAACAAAATTATACAGGTCGTATAAAAAGCATACAGGTCGTGTATTATTTTTCATGACCTGTGTACTTTTCTCACGACCTGTATAGTTTCTGTTATAATTATGATGACATATTTAATTTTATTTAATTAATTTCTCAAGTTTATTAAATATGCATGCATAATTAGTTTTTTAAAGCATTGTTATGTAACTCGATAATTTGATTTGTTAATTTATAATGTCATTATATTAAAAAATAAAATAATATATGATAATAATCTGAAATAAACTGTACAGCCCGTGTATATTCTGTACAGGTGGATTGTTTTTTATATACGGGCTGTACAGAATATATGCGATTTGTGTATAATTTTTTTTATTATGTTTTTTAATTTTTTTTAGTTCTGTTTTGTAATTGATAATTGATTTTATTTATATTTCAGCATGGTTGGTGTTGGGTACGTAAAACATTTCAAGAAGTGACTTGTACAGTGAACACGTACAACAAGCTCAGCATGTTGGCATTGATAGAGAAACGACTGTTAGAAGTTGGGGGTGCAGAGCTTGTTCAAACATTCTCTGTGGGTGCTTTTGGGCATTTTTTTAGAATGTATCAGGGTAAAGCGTGTGCGAAAGCGCTTCATATGGTCGTGGCTAGAGAGGTCAGAGTGGCCTGTGCTGATCCGATGGATCTATGATTTCCTATTGGTGATAGAAATTTGAGATATTCACCCCGTGAGTACGCTCTTATTTCGGGACTTATGTATGGAGCTTCTTCATTTGATCCACACGGTGCAGATTTGTCGACGGAGAATATGGAAGCATGTCGGGCCTTTTCTGGTGACATCCGATTATTCAAGGACGTGTTAGAGGATTTTTTGAAAGTGGATGGTCAAGAAGCACATTTGTATCTTCGAGTAGCCCATGTGCTCGTCGCACAAGCAGTATTATTAGGTTGCGACGTTAGAGGCAAGATACAGTCGTGGCTTTGGGTATTATTGGATGATCTCATCTAATGGAACCAATTTCCTTGGGGCGGATATTCATACAAAGTGTTGAAGAACTATGTCTCGGTGGCACCGCGCCACAAATCTGTTTTTGGAAAGAATTTGAGGTATAACATTTACGGGCCGGTTTGGGCACTGCAGATGTGGATTAACGAGGCTATACCTTATTTGTCTGCGATTACTGCCAAGAAAGTGGACGAATATGCTTTTCCTCATTGTCTAAGATGGACGCTGGATCAGGCTTTGCAGCGCAATTTGGATGGGGCTTTTGTCGACGGGGTGAATTGCAGAGATTCCCTGCACCCTGAAGAACAAGAAGAAGGGATGTGGTACTGGTTCTCTTTGGTTAATGCTGAAAACCCGCTCGCAGTGAATTATGTGAAGCCCGTCAACTTGCTATCCGAGGGTGAACAACCTGAACATCATGCCCCAGTTCAGCGGCTTTCTAATGACCCTCCAGTGTCAGAGCCTATCGTCGAACCCAGTGTATATGATCTGAGAGGTAGGCCCCCACCTAAAGATATGACGAAAGCTAAGAAGAGTAAAGGAAAACGTGCTTGCATAGTGCAGTCGTCATCATCGAGCAGCGGCATAGAAACCGGCAGTCGGAGAGAGGGGAGAAGAAACAAGTTCATGGAGGAATTGCGAGGCCTCGTGAGAAGTGAATTGACTACACAATGGAGAGAGGTGTTTTTTCCGGAGATCAAGTCTTTTTTCACAGACTTGTTTAAGAAGAAGAGTAGCCGACGTTCTAGCCCGAGTTGACCTGTACCACCACCGCCTAGCGCCTCAGCCCGCAGGAGTCCAGTTCACCAACAACAACCCTTTGTGCCAGCCCGTCATTTAGCGTCGCCGCTTCAGCGCACAATCCCCGAATGGCTTAGAAAGGGTGGCGTTGAGTATGCTTATGAACCAGATGATCCTCAGTCCATTCCGACGCCACCCGTAGCTGCTAGGTTTCCTGATGAGAACCCTCAGGATGTGTTGTACAATCCCGCTGTATATGCTGATTTTGCTAAGAAGTCGCTCGCGCAGACACGACCGGATGAGCCAGGAACATGGAAGAGTATTACCGATGGCGAAAGCCCACGCCGAGACACGAGTCTACTTCAGCAAGTACAGGAAATTCTTCTTGTCGATCTTCACGGCGAAGACAAATGGTACAGGTATGACCTGTTTTTAAAAAGCAGAGGCTCGTGCGTATATGTGGGAGCAATGACATGCACAGATAACTACTTTCGTCGGATTGAAAACCCAAATGCTGACATGGATCATCCAGTAAGTTTCTAAATTTTAAACTTATTATCATTAGTTTTATATTGTTTTAATAAATATATCTTTTTTGTGTTTCTTCTCAGGTTTTCGTCTTCGCAATCCAGTTGTTGCAACAGCGTTTGAGGGAACGTGTGCACATCATGGAGCACATTACTGAAACCAAAACGGTCCTTTTGAACGTCGACTTCTTCGTGAGCAACTTTTTATTTTAAATTTATTATTATTATTATTTGTAATCCATTACATCTAATATTTTTCGTGTTTAGACGACATTCATGCACAAACTTAACAAAATGGAGAAGTCGACAAGCTTGAGTGCGAGCATCACAATGCCTCTTGATGTAGGTGTTAATGTCAAAAATTGGCGGCAAGCTGACACGGTAAAAAATCACTGCATATTAAAATTGAAGTTCTCATTTAAATTGTTTTTAATATTCTAATTATTTCTTACAGATAATAATTCCAGTCATCCTCGGTCAGCATTATTTTGTTCACCGCATCAACATGGGTCAGTGGGTGATGGAGGTGTGGGACTCAAAGTCGCACTTAGAAGATGCTCAGACATATCGAGTAGACTCACTAAAACCGTTTGCTCGTAAGTTCTGGACAATCCTGGATAGTGGAGGCTATTGGCTGACCCCGAGAAAATCGAAGGCAAAAAACAGGAGTGACGGTCTGACTATACTTATTCCGTCTAGGGCTACTGAGCGTGACCCTGTCACACAATTTAGACAAGACGACAGTCACAGTTGCGGTCCATTTGCGATCATGGCCATTGAAAGAATGATCAGCGGAGCCCTGAGTATCGCATGGGGTAACCGACCTGGGAATGTCGCAGTTTATAGAAGAAAAATTGCTCGTGACATTCTGTGCAACGCTGGCCAAGACCGTGTTTAGTATTATTATATGTTTTATTGTACGTTTTTGCTCAAGACATTGTTTAGGGCATTTTATTTTTTAACCTAATAATATTAATAATTATCCTATTTTAATTGCTCGTATTTTTGCTCGTCACATTTAAATTTAATTGAGCTAATAATACTAATAATCATCGTACTATTAATAATACAGAATAATAGTACTAATAATATAATACTAATACCAGTACTAAAAATATACTACTAATATTAATACTAATGACGATTTAAAAAAAAAAACGTAAAGATCGTCTGAATTCTATACAGAGCGGTAACATTGTACAGCTGAGCTGTACAGAATTCACCCGATTTGTACATTTTATTTTAAATCTTCCTTCTTAGTATAATAATAATAATAATAATAATAATAATAATAATAATAATACTAATAATAATAATAATAATAATAATAATAATAATAATTATTATTATTATTATTATTATTATTATTATTATTATTCTCTACTATCACTACTACTACTACATTTAATAATAATAATAGAGATAATAATAATAATAATAATAATAATAATAATAATAATAATTAAATAATAATAATAATAATAATAATAATAATAATAATGACGATATAAAAAAAACGTACAGATCGTCTGAATTCTGTACAGGGCGGTAACATTGTACAGCTGACCTGTACAGAATTCATCCGATCTGTACATTTTATTTTAAATTTTCCTACTTATTATAATATTATTCTCTATTAATAATAATAATAATAATAATAATAATAATAATGATAATAATAATAATAATACACAGCTAGCAAATAATATTAATAATACACATCTAGCAAATTTTATAAAAAATAAACCCTCATTTGTATGGACATTTATTTTTCGAGTGACCACTCTCGTGACATATAGAGCATTTTTTAGGTGCTCGTTTTTTACTGATTGAGGCACCATCGTCGGTGGGCTGACGTCTTCTTGCAGTCAAGTTATCCAGGAACGATCGTCGAAGAGTCTTGCTTGGGCGACCCGCTTGCCTAACCGGAAGCATAGGCAACATTTCCACAGCAGCAACTTGGGGAGGAATAAACCACTCATCTCTGGGAGGGACATAATTGACCCCTAGTGAGTAAATTTGCAGTTGGGTATTTCTCGTGTAGTAATCCGCCACATAATTGTATGGGTGTTGGCCGTTTCGTCTGCAAACAATGAAACAGTTAATACGCGGAATAAGTTATACAAAAATGTACAAATAAGAAAACAAAACTCTAATTATCCTTACTGAATTGCTGCAACGGCGTGAGAACACGGTATCAAGTCCAAATCCCACACTCGACATGGACAGCTCCTCGCGTTGAGATCGACATTGAGAGTCTGATTTCCGTCGTGGACTTTGAATACACCATCTCTAAAGGGAATGACAGTCTACGTTCTTGACAGTTCAACCTCAGCTGCAAGTTTAGCATCTGTCGTGCTCGTGACAAACGCAGTACTAGATGCGTATAATTGTCGTTTTTCATCAAACCACCTCTCGACGGTCATTCTAAGGGTCTCCAAACACGAACAAATTGGTATACATCTAGCAAACTTCAAAACTTTATTGAATTGCTCTGCGGCATTCGACGTCAGGTTACTATATCGTCAACCTGGACATATACAACGAGCCCACTTCTCCGGATCAATGGACATCAGCTTGGCATGCGCTTCGGATTTTGCCGATATTATATTGTTCATCGCTTTTTCGTAAGCTGCTCTCCTGTACGCAAATGCTGCTTTATGATACAACTTGGTGATAAACTTTCCATAAGTCACCATGCTTTTCAGTATGTGAAAGTAGCACAGGCCGTGGAATATGCCAGGATAGATGTCCCGAATGGCATTCGCAATACTAAGATAGGCGTCTGAGATGAACACCAAATCAGGGCGAGGAGGATATGCCAGCTTCAGACAACTTACAAACCATGTCCACGAGATGTCATTCTCAATTAGACCGATCCCTCATGCCAACAGTATAAGTTGCTCGTTCCCGTCCTTTCCCATCGCAACGAACATAACTCCCTTATTCTTTCTCTTTAAGTGCGTTGCATCCAATATAATCACCGGCCTAAGACAGTACTTGAATGCAACGATACAAGTTGACAACGCCACAAAACAATGTTCGAATCGAAAATCATCAGGGCTAAAACTGTAGTCAACAATCGAACCTGGATTCTCTTTCTGGAGCATGTAGAGATACTGAGGAACCATCTTAAACGAATTGACATATCCACCATACAGCATCTCCAGGGCCTTGTTCCGTGCTCGTAAACATACATTGTAATTTGCAGCCACCCCATATTCCCGCATAAGATTTGCTATAATCATCTTTGGTGTGATGATTTCTTTCTGATTTTTCATGCCTTTCGCAAAATGAGTGCAATCACACTAGTTCGACCTTCCTCGCCATTAGAGGATGGTTCATATTGGTTGTGCAAGTATGCGTCGGGTTGAACAGGTGAATATACCAATAGTTGCCCTCTCTCCTTCCGCGCAATTCGAAAGGTCACACATCTCGAAACTTGCATTGGTAAGTAACACACCTTGAATCTGATCGATCTGTACAAAACTCAGCTCGTTGTTTCAAGTGCCACAACCCAACTGCAAGCTTCAACTGCTCTTTATTTTTAAATAGGGAGCTCATACTCAAAGGACCCCCAGGCATGTTATCTAGAACTGTTTCAACAAGCGAAGCAGCAGGTTCCAATGGAATCATGGGAACTAACCAGTTTTGTAGGTCGGCCGCTTCAGTGGCAAGCTCCGTCTCCTCGTCAACAAGGGGTGTACGACTTTTCTGCATCAGCATTGCCAGGAGCTTGTTCACACCGCCTTGAGTATGCACCCAATTAACAAATTCAGCCAGAGTTCCAATTTGCAGAGTAGTTGTTTGTTCCTCTTCGTCACTAGTGTTGTCAGACTCAGATTCAGCAGAATATTCATCATCATCATCATCATCATCATCATCCTCTACGACAGTGGCATATGATTGCACAGGCTGTGGCTGCAGCTCCGGTGCTTGTGATTGCCCCTGAGCAATAACAATCGCTGCACTTTGAGAACCCATTTGCGTCTCGCCAAGCCAATTGCATGAAGCCATACGTGCAAGGGAATCTTCGTACTGCGAGTACTGCGACGGATACACATCATCATAGACAAATTGCGAAGAAGCATTCAAATCAAAAGCTAGGTCTATACACTGAATCACTGATACACAACGTAGGCTCAGACTCAGTACCACACAATCGACGAAGTTGATCATCATTACTCAATTTAAATTTTTCAACGCCGAATTGAGACGTTGAAAAATAGAATATTTCAAAAGTCTCACATAACGATCTAGACATCATTATGAAATTTATTTGTTCCTTAATGTTGGAAAAACTTATCATATCCAACGGAAGATAGAATGTGCGTTCTTCTTCGCCATT
The DNA here is from genome assembly GCA_029490685.1 of Schizonepeta tenuifolia. Taxonomy (NCBI): domain Eukaryota; kingdom Viridiplantae; phylum Streptophyta; class Magnoliopsida; order Lamiales; family Lamiaceae; genus Schizonepeta; species Schizonepeta tenuifolia. The sequence continues at coordinate 23,342,108 of CM055960.1, read as the reverse complement.
ATAAACAAAATCGTCCCAAACGCCGTTGAATTTAACGCGGAACATCTTGCATTCCATCTGCCAAAACAAAACCAAAATTTAATAATTAAATATACGTAAATAAAATTAAATTAATTTATTACAAAATTCAACTTTTTACAGATCTAAAATATACTGTACAGGTCGCACAAAATAAATCCGGACCTGTACAGTGTTTGTTAGATCTGTACAATTATTTATTTTTTACAAAATTTCAATTAATGTTTTAAACACTCAAATTTGTCAATTGCAAATGAAAAACACAGTTTATTTAGATTCACCCACATTTGAAGAAATGCCTATATATGGAATTTCGAATTTAGATTGTATTTCTTCAAAATACATATATTAATGCTATAAAAACACATAAACATTTAAATAAATAATCTAATTAAAAAATAAATTATACAGATCTTATAAATAGTATACAGGTCGGGTATGACTTCCACCGACCTTTACAGTTTTTTTAGGATCTGTACAGTTTTAAATTGTTTAGAAAATTAATTTAAATTTTTAAGACTTACATTTGGAGATGAAAATTGCAAAAACAATGTTAATTTGCTTCTAGCTTCGATTAAGAAGGTTTGAAAGATGCCTGATTCAATTTTCTGTAAAACACAAACAATAATGTTAGAAAAATAATATAAGTTAAGCTTGTAACAGTTACTACAATTTTCGATAAAAAAAACTATAAAGATCGATTCATTTCTGTACAGGTGGTGGATATATTTCTGTCCACCTGTACAGAATATGAGTGATTTGTATAGTTTTTTTTTACAAAATAATAAAAAAAATTATTATGCTCACCTCTATGTAAACAACGGTAATGACTACTATAACTCTTCGATCTAATATTCGCTCAGGGTTTCTCTCTATTTTTTTCCTTTTTATGTTTGCATACAAAATCCTTCAAACTATGAATCTTATATAGGCTGAAGAATTCCAATTCAATAATGCATTCAAGTCTCTGCATTCATTATAGAATCTACCCGTATGCAAAATTACTGTTAAAATTGGTACAATTTTTGCATGCATGCCAATTTTAATAGGCTTTATTCACGTGAAACTTACTCATTTGTCATCTCACTCAAATACATTTTGGCTTTATTCAAAAAGCTAGTCAACTGATGATGATTCAATCATGTCCTGTAGATTGACATGCATGATTGTATAAATAATTAAATAAAAAACCTTAAACAAATGGTGAAAAGTACATTTTGTGGGCCAAGTGAGTATATGGGATAGTAAATTATCTTAGTGGGTATTAAGAGTATATGTTATCCAAACAGTAGGTATACATGATAATTTTCTCTTAAATATTAGTATCAAATAAATAAAAATAAAAATTATGCCAAAATTTTGAATATTTTTCCTAACATTGATAGATTTCAACTGTCAAACTAAATAGTTACTTTTTCTCTCACATTTTCATTCCTCGAATTTTCAATCTCAAATACAAAATTCTTTTTTATGTTTTTTTTAAGAATTTATAAATATTAAAACTTATTAAAAGTAATTTGGGATTAAAAATAAAAGAAAAAGGAAATTTACTTTATTAAAAATAAAACTTATAGGTGGTTTTTTTTTTTTGGCGGTGAAGTTATAGGAGGTTATTGATGGAGTAGGAATTAGATAAAGCTTGTGGAAGAGAGAAATAAATATGTTATTAAAAGGTTGGATATAGGAGGTTATGAGCTACACTGTACGCGCGGGGCGTGTTATGCACAATCCTGTATTTTTTTTTTGTAATATGTTCATGTGCATACCATCATATATTCATATGTATACCATTTAATGTTCATATGTACATCGAAGACTATCCATATGCATCAACTTTTTTTAGTTTTTTTTTTTTGCAATATATTCATATACACACAACCATATATTCATATGCACACCACCATATATTCATATGCACACCACTTAATGTTCATATGCACACCGAAGAGGATTCATATGCACCAACTTAATCTATTTTTTTTCATTTTTTTTATTTACAGTTTATTTATTTTTTATTCCGATGGAGCCTTCGGCTCCGATTTTACGGCTCCGCCTTCGGCTACGATTACGGCTCCTCCTTCGCCCGATTACTAATATAAGAATAATCGTCGGGCAACAATTTGGACTTTTTCGGCTCGCTCCGAGGCCTTCGGCTCCCTTCGCTTGAATTTTGACCAAAGAAGAAGCGGCAAACAAAACAACGAAGAGGCAAACAAAAAAAAGAGTGCAAAATAAATTTGAAAATTTAAAAAACAAAAATTGAAAATTGATTGTGCATATGGAAATACAATGTGGTGCATATGGGTTAACATGCTTGTGCATGTGGATACACTTTGAAGTGGATATGACATGATTAAAAAAAAATAAGTGAAAAATGGTTGTGCATATGAACATAAAGTGCAGTGCATATGAATATATGGTGATGTGCATATGAACTTATTGCCAAATAAAAAAAACTCGAAATATATATATATATATATATATATATATATATTAAAAAGTCAACGCGTTGATCGGATCAACTCGGATCCGGACCGGGTCAATTTGATCTCACAGTGGGAGACTGGTTGCATATAAGAATTTGCCGGAGGTTATTGATGGGAGGGAGAGTAGTCTATACCACTTGACAAAAATGATGTTCCTACAGCTTTTTTAGCATTTAAATTAAGATATTAAAATAACAATTATTGGTGCATATTCTGATAATTCGTAGGCGATATTAATATTAAGGTTAATGACGTGTAAATTTTCAAATTTTTCAAGTTGTCGAGTTTTGTACTTCAGAACAAAAAAAAATTTGCCTTATAATTTCGAAACTTTTAGTTTTGTCTGATTTTGAGCTGACATGGTAACCGGAAAGCATACGTGGACATAATTGGAATGACTTCGTTTTAAAGATATACTAATGTCGTATTGAGGATAATTGAAGCAAAATTCGATTCATCTTATAAAATCAATTGAGGTCTACAATAGTGTAGCCGAAATGGAAAGAGATAGCAACCGGTCACCCACAAAGTTCATGGCTAGTTCATTATCGAATCTTCGATTGAACCTGAAGGAGGTATAAATCAACCGAGGGTTTTTACGTAAGCATAAAATTAATGCAGTATTGTAGACCTCCCACACTCTCGAAAATCTTAAGAGAAGATACTACTGTTGTAGTCGCCGAGTGATATGTCGCATAAATCTGCCCACGTCTGCTTTTCGGCTGTCATGTTAGTTCAAAATTCGCCAAAAATCGAATTGAGTTGCAAAATCAGACAAAACTAAAAGTTTAAAAATTGTAAGACAGATTCTTTTTCTTGAAAATTTACAATCCATTAATTCTTAATATTATCTACTAGTTTATGTAACTTTTTTATAAACTACCGCTTTTTATTAAATGTCACGGGCCAATACTGTAACACCCTAATCTACTAAATTAAAAAGTTACTCTTTTTTTATTTCTAAATGCGGGATTAACTTGAAGGAATCGGCCCATTTAAAAATTTTATTTTCTAAAACTCTTTAATGCGGAAGCATATTTATACAATAATAGAAGTCACGAGTTTTCCGATAAATATTTCAAAGATACAAATCGAACCAATTCTACGTACATTTCATACCAGAGAAAGATTCCACCTTTTTAAATAAAATTTAATATAAACTCGACAAATCATGAAACTACTAGCTAACTCTAGTTGTCCACACACCATATCACAATTTCAACTTGACTAAAATTCTTGAATCTAACTTAATATAATCAATTTCTAATAAGAAATTTTAAACGTTAAATAAATAACCGACACCCCGTTTCCTTCCACGCAGTTCCATGCTCACTATCCTGAAAATATTTAAAAACATGGGGGTGAGTACTCTTAAAACGTATTCAGTGGTGGATTAATTATGGAATCATTTTCTTTCCTTTTACCAACAATGAATATCACAAGAAGTGAAACATAATTCTTCAACCATAATATGTACATGACTCTTGGTATCAAGGCACATATGGGACATAACATTCTTCAACCATAACAGGCACATGACTCTTGGTATCAAGGCCATTACGGGACATTTTCTTATCACTGTGCATAGAATGTCCTTTAACATATAACCCACAAGAGCTCGAAGCATTCAAGGCGATTATATGCATCATTCACATTTCACATTTCACTTTCACATTTAAAACCACATGCTATAAATCACTTTGTTGAGTTTAAGGAAAACTTTACCCCCATGATGTAGCAAATCACACCTTTAAAGTTTGAAAGAAGTTTACCCACCTTAAATAAAGAGCACAAACGCTCCAAACAATCAAACACGGAATGAGGGTCCTAGTTGCGCCAAAATACACCGTACTGAAAGAGGTTTTGCTCACGGGGCATAAGACCTATATTACTGAGTTTCTTGTTATGTGGGTTGATCAGGTCCACATAATAGTCCTTCAATCACATGGAACCTCTGTCCCGTTCAATCATTCACTTAATAAGGAATTAACTTACCTTAATCATCAAGCAATTTCTCGCATTGCAAACAAACATTTTCTTTAAAAAAAACTATTCGAAATTTTCCAACTCTTAGCTTAGACTTCTTAGCTTCCTTAAAGAAAACTCTTAACAGTTCTTAATTTAAAACAAAGTCGACTCCAAAGAGACTTTGTTCATGTCACTTATACGCAAATGACATTCATCTATAATAGGTTCCGTCCTTCTCGTTCTGATCGCGTCTTTAGAAACAATTTGGAACCAAAGCTTCTTAAAACGTCTATGTTCTCAAGGAATCGGGAAAAACCTTAGAAATAATAGCTTAGGTTCTTATGCTATCATACTTCTCAATCAACGAAAGTTTTAACTCAAATAATTTCACATAAGTGTCACAAGTATAACACTCATACTTCAAGTAATTCATACTTAGCACTATCGTTCATAACATGCTTGCATACTTATTCGTAAACTTTCTGTAAAAGAAACAACACTTCTGAAACTTTTCTTTCTTTTCTTCTTCGGTTGAGTCGACGTAGCGGGAAGTCGAATTGGTATCTGAATTCTTAAGTTTAGTGAAACGAACTAAACTTTAATTTCTCAAAAGAAGACTCAGGTACAGAGCAAAAACGATTGCTCTGATACCACTCTTTCACAGCCCCAAATCCCGAGGGACGGCAAAGCTAGGGTGCGACTAGGGGTTGGATTAAAGAAGAGGGGAAGAAGGGGGAATAACTAACTGAATAGATGCATTAACCAATAATAATAAACAAGATGATATCTATGAACTGATTTTATTAACAAAAGAGAGTCGATCTCGAAGAATCGCTCGACATAGTTGTGTTCAGAGTAGATTAGGTTTAAAGTACGAAACTTTAACCGAAAAGTTCTACAACATAAAATGATGTAGTTTGCAGCGGAAACATATTCTTCTTTCTTATATACAACCTCTACTCAACCTCCACCGCCATCGTCATTCAACCTGCACATTTATAAAACATATACAGAGCTAAGTACAAAAGCACTTAGTGGGCACATTGCCAAAAATATATCATAGGTTTTTATAGATTTATCAGGCATTCTCAAAGTAACACAACGGGGTTTTTCTTTCAAAGGCCCAGGCTTACTAAACATTTTCTTTTCATAAACATAGCTTACGTAAGCATTTTCTGACTGTTGTTACATTCAACTTGCCCGTTTCAACGTCGGGGAAGAAGCCTTTTCTTCTTCCGCAAACGCTCCTCAACGTGGCTGGCTATCCCTCAACAGAGTACCACATACAACGGCTACCGTGTACACTAACCCTGGAAAGTCCCTTTTGACTAACTCAGAGTTCGATCAATTAGTCAGCACCCTTTTGGCTAACTAACTCTAGAAAGCACCCTTTTGGCTAACTCAGAATGGCACAAGAGAACTCAAAAAAACAAATTCTTTTATGCACTAATAATCACTTTAAAACAAGTACTTTTATAGCAGTTCAAAAACATAACAAAACTCATTTTATTTTTTTGTATATAGAAAGCCCACCTTAACCGTTTACAGAATAAACTTTAACCTTCTGTCTTCCGTCCTGTCTTCAACTCCGACTTCCTCCTTTTATCGCAAATATTCAAACTTTAATAATCGATCGAGACGATTAAAGAAAAAGAAATCGAAATCGGTTAAGTCTTTTAGGCGTTTGTACTTTAACTAAACCCCGTTTGCTATAACGAACGAGACTCGAACTCATCTCGCTTAAGAACTAACTCGGTTCTTTACTTGACACTTAGAACATCATAACGGAAGTCGATAACTCTTAACGACTTAAAAGTTCTTAAAGAATTAAGTTGAAAAGAATTCAACTTAAGAAAATGAGTTTAGACTTTTTCCTGCACAAGTCAGTAGGTCTGGAGCCTCTACAGAACAGAGCATTTCGAAACAGGCAATGTGCCTTATGTCAAAAGAAAGACACGGATGTCTAGTTTACTGTCCAATTTACGGATCTCGATTTTGTTAAACGAGCTAAGAGTTATGGCTGTTTCCGTGAAGGGTCGCAAAACTGGCCGACAAACCCTAAACGTTTTAAACCTCGACGCACGTTTCCCTAGGTTCGATCAATGCTATACAACCTTTATGTGCACGAAATTTCCATCAATTTACAGTTAAGTCACACCTTTATTTAACGTGAACACTTTCACGTTCCTCGATTAAACTACGACGATCACTTCTCGTCTTTTCATCTAATCCTTTACACTTAGCAATTTCGTATCAAAATCAAACCAACTTCTAATTCCTATTTCATAACTTATATGAAATCATCATTAACTACACTCATGCTTATTAATCATCAACCATATAGAGTCTCGTTTTCTCGTTTATTCTTTTACATACTTACTTTCTTTGATTCTTAAGGTTTTACTAATTCAATTTAAATCAAATTAGTTTCTATCATCTTATTACTTAATGATGAACATCTTAACACATCAAATCTAGTTCTATATCTCCATGAATAAATTATAATTTTTCTTTTTTTATATATATTTTCTTTTTTTTATTTTATTAATATTATTTTATTATTATTTTTTTTCGAAAATTAATAATTAATTAATTTATTTTATATTTAATTTTATTCATCTTCAAATCTTCATGTTCTTGACCAAGAACACCTAGAACACACACTAAACCTTCAAGAACTCATCTCCATCGATTTTCATGCCTTTAATGGCTAAACTTCCATTGTTTTCATTCTCTTAAATTCTTACTAAACATCTAACACCTTAATATGAACATAAACACATTCATATCATCAAAAACACAAGACTTACTTAATCAAAATCGTACTTCTTTGCCTCTTAGCAATCATCTCTTATTGCATGAAATCATAATCTACAAGCCATTTATGAGGATTCAAGCTCATTCAAAATATCATATATGTGCAGAAAATTTCAAAACCCTCATCAATATTTTCGAAAATTCCCTATAAATACTTAACATGTTTCTAACTCGATTCCAACCATGGATTCTTACTTCTAACATCAAAATGAGTGAGGGATGAGGTAAACCATATTCATCTTGCCGTCTCTCGACGTGTTGCTCCTTCAGGCTTAGTTGTCGGTGCTAAACTTAAGGTTGTGGTTCATGCTATCACATCGTGTATTACAGTGCAATTGGGGCCTATTGAAATTTTCGCCGATTCGTTTACGGTGGCAAGGGTTCTTAATGATCCAAAGCCTGAAGAAATAAAAGATATAATGGAAGCCACTCGTGATGTGTTGGTTATGAGAGTTTTTCATGCTTATAGATCTGTGATTAAAGCAGCTCATTTTTTAGCGCAATATTGCAGTCCATCTGTTTGGACTAAAGACTTCTCCACTTGACTAAGGGAGATTATTATTTCTAATGTTTCGTGATTAAATCAATACATTTTACCTTTAAAAAATGATTATTTAATTAAATATATGCGCGCCTCAAATGAATATTGGGATTCTATAACTCTTTATATCCCTTTATTTTAAAATGGATAGTGATAATGAAAAAAAATGTAAGCAGGCAACTTGATGCTCTTAATTAGAAAATCAATCTTAATGAACCAATTTTAAAATAAGGGTTGTTTTTCTTTTTATGAATTTCATTGTTGTTAATTGTTATAAGCATTATAATGTTTCGGAGGGAAATAAATCAGAAACAACTCCATAAATCATTTAGGTCTATAGATTCAATATTACAATTAAGGCCGAAACAAATCATTAAATAAATTATATATCTCTCCTCATCATCTACAAGTCCATTAAGCCTAGCTAATTAAGTTGCTAGATTTGATTATATATATACTCAAGCTTCCACATGATCACACAATATACATATGATTATTAATCTCAGTTTATGAAATCTTTATTGTTACGGAAAAAACTCCATCAAACTCAGAAAAAAAAAAAAAAAAAAAAAAAAACAAAAACAAAACAAAACAAAAAAACGTAAGCTACAAATTATTGGAGGCTCGTTCGAGAACCATCATTTGACGCTACTCTTGAGATTTAAACCGTTAATCAGTATTGTACATTACTTTTTTGTTACTTTCTTTGTTATATTCATTTATTTATTTTTGTCTGAAAATATTTTATTTTATATTCTTAGTACTATTTTGTCCTAAAATATTTTATTTTAGTTATAATCTAGAGTAGTAGACATGCTACACCACCGATATCAACAAAAAAAAAAAAAAAAAAAAAGAAGATAACGAATAATTAGTTATCAGATAATGGAAAAAGTTAACTTTAATATTAGATCCGTCAAATAAGGATTGGATGGAAAAAAAAAAAGTACGAGGATCTATAAAAAAGTTGTATAAGGGAGGGACCTAGTGAAACTAGAAGCCTAAAATTTATAATTAATATCTAATTATATGGATTATCAGCACTATGTGTGAAATCTGCGCATAATTTAACTAAGGAAGCAAGAGCAGTCAATAAGATTTGTGAAACTTGGTAAATTAATAACTCTTCCTACAAAATAGTACGTACATATTGAACAATATTCCACACAAATTAAAAGAGAGAATAGAGTTTGAAAAAAAGAAATGGTGTGGGTGAAGGGGGTTAGGGCATAATTAATTATCGTTATTAGGTGGAGAACAACAACAACACGTGCAGCAATGGTGACATGGCTGGTGATGGGGAGCGTACACGTCATCGTGGACGTGGCAAGGGGACCCACCGGTGGCCAAGTAGAGTGGGCCCCAGCACTCGACCTTGTTAAATTCTGGGATGTTGGAATGGAAATAGACCCAAGCCAAGGCCTCCTGCAGCTCTGGGTAATTCTTGAACAATTTCTCATCTCCATGCACAAATGCCTTCAACACCTTATATAATCAACATTCTCCTTTATCTTTTTATCAACTTAATTACTAAGACACAATGAAAACAAAAACAAAACAAAACAAAAAGAAGTCCAAATAGGATCTGAAATTAAGTGTGATTTCATATGACTTAAATAATTACCACAGGGAGTTCTTTGCAGAAGATATAGTATCGGAGCTTAGCAAAAAGATCCAAAAGGAAATGACCACCGCTGATGTGACAATGTACGTGCAACGACATTTTTCCTTTCACTCTCTTCCAAACACCCACCACTTCATCTCTCTGGATTTTGTTGTACCATCCTTGTAACTGAAAATCATAAATTAAAATCATAATTAAATTTTAAACATTTAAATATGATACTCCTAAGTATATATAGTTTTATAAACATCCCATATATGTGCTTATTATTATTTTTTAACCGAGAGAGAGAGAGAGAGAGAGAGAGAGAGAGAGAATTAGTTAATTTACCTGAGGGGTGTTGATGGTTTGCGAGACAGCAAGAGTGAGCTTAGATGTGATATCACAGTGAGTAAGTGTGTAAGTTCTTGGAAGTTTTGGTAAATGCAACTCTTCTTCTTCATTATTATTATTATTATTAACTCCTAAATACACAACTTTCAGCTTTGATGCCTCAAAAACTGCTGGCCCCAATAGCCTCGCTACCTTCTCATGCATCCCACCAAACAAATCAATGTTAAACAAAAGAAAAAAAAATAGAAAAAAAAGATCCACATCATATATATGGTAGAAGAGAGAGGGAGAGAGAGAGAGAGAGAGAGAGAGAGAGAGAGAGAGAGAGAGAATTAAACCTACAGGGGCTATGGTTTGAACATTCTTCTTCTTTTTCGCTGTGGATGTGCGGAGAAAGAAAGAGTGTTTTTGTTGTGTGGGTGAGGAGGATAGTAATTTTAGCTTTGATGGAAGTAAAGCTGCTTCTAGTGTCCCCATAGCAAGGAAGAAACACACACAGAGAAAACTAGAGAGAGAGAGAGAGAGAGAGAGAGAGAGAAGTGATCAGTTTACTATGGTTGTTGAGAATGAAGAAAACTCTTGAATTGAATGCAGAGCTACTTCTTCTTCTGCTGCTTATAATCTGCTTTCCTTTCGATGCATTATATAAAATAATTATGTCATGTCGACTGAATCGTAGTATTTTTTGAGATAAAAATTGGAAGGTTATTATATGAAATATAATCATTTGAACATGTTTTTGTTGTGCGCCACATATTTGATGGACTGCAGATTTATGACAAGGAAAGGACGACGTAAGGCAAATTTTGCGCGTCACAACACAATAACTAAGAGTATCTAAATAAAAATAATTGAATATATATGTATGCATGCATTAAAATTTGAAATGATACTTCCTCCGTCCCTAGTTAGTATGATGCGGGGGCCATACACAAATTTTAATAAAAAATAGATAATTGTTTGATAAAGATATTTTAAGTGGAGAAAGCGACCCATTTATAATGTGTTGTTAATTTTTTAGTAGATGAAGAAACTTTACAGTAAGATTAAATAGTTCTTCTGTTCGGGTTTTAAAGTCCCATTTTAAATGGACACGGGGATTAAGAAAATTGATAAAGTATTTTGAGTAGGATAAAAGTTAGAAAGTAGGGGTAGTGAATAATGACAAAAAAATAGTGATAATGATAAAAAAGAAGTGGTATTGATCAAAAAGTAAGAATAAAGTTATTAGGATGATAAAAAGTAGAAATAAAATTGATGTGAGGTGGGGTACCAAATGACAAAGGGTAATAATTTCTAAAAAGTAAGAAAGGTATAATGGTTTAAAAATAAGAGTAGGACTTTTAAACTCGAACATTTGAAATGGGTGAAATGGGACTTTAAAATCCGAACGGAGAGAGTATATTTTGAATTTTTAAGGGTAAAAAGATAAGAAACATATCTTAAAAATATCATTATACTAACTGAGACGGCTAAAAAGGAAAAATGACCATACTAATCTGAGACGGTGTAGCAGTATTTATCTATGAAATATATGTATGCATGCATTGATATTTGTGATGTATAAATAGTGGATTTCGATAGTACGACAATAATTATACACCCACCCTCTTGTAAATTCTCTATACATTATTTTTATTATTTATTCGTATGTCGGTTGAGATCACGATAGAAAATTACTAGTAATACGATCATGTGCGAAATTTGAATTATACTCCACAACAACATCATCACTTTCATGGGTACCACAACAAACATCATTATCAGCCTCAAATTTTTTATAACCACAAATTCTTTATATGGAAAAGTAGAAAACAAGGTTTGCAAATAAATAACATGTAACATGTCAAGTCAAAAAATAAAAATAAATAAATAAGATGTAAAACGTTCTTGGAGAATGATTGCATTGGCAGAACAACTAAGGCGATCTGCATCGCGTCCTTCCAGGCGGTCTCGAAGATGAGCTCGAGACGACGTGGCATCGAGGCGGTGGCATTGCAAGCCACAGCAGCTCGAGACCGGCTTGAACGCACAAGACCGGCTTGAGCACAGCGCGTGGCTTGCACGCGCGAGAAATTCGAATAAAGAAAAAAAGAAATTAGGGGCGCGTGTTTTACACGCGCCCAACATTTAGAATTTTAAAAATTCAACCGTTTTCGTCCTCAACGGCTATTGCCGATTTACTTTTTCTTTTTTTTTTAATTTTCCTTCACTATAAATACAACCTCTCATCCTCATTTATCCCACAACAAAAATACATTCTCTTTCTCTCTCAAATCCAACTCTAAAAAAATGTCTTCGTCGAGTTTTTCATCTTCGTCGGTGGAATATGTCGAGGGCGGCACCGACTTGAGAGGTCAACGAAAGCACATTCAGCTTACCAATGATCTCACCGAGCACCTTTGGCGCAAATTTGGACCTCTACCGGAATAGTCCAAATTTTAATTAATGTAGTAGTTTTTTTTTTTAATTTCAATTACTGTAATTTTTTTTATTTCAATTAATATAATTTTTTTTATTTCAAGTTTAATGTAATTTTTTTTATTTGAATTAATGAAATATTTTTATGTTATTTTTATTAATGGAATTTTATGAATTAATTTAATAGAAATTGGAAATTATTTAATATGGTGCCGGAGACCTCTTAAAGACCGTTGGGTTGCAGGGATAGGGGTCTCTAAGGGGTCTCTAGTGCTGGAGACACCCTTGGAGATAGCCTAATAAATCATGTTTGATCTCTTCCCTTTCTTTTTTCTATAAAACATATTGGGATCTAATTTATTTTCTTTCTACTAAGTTGTTATTTCCTGAATATTTTTCACTAATCTTTTCAGATGAAACCTCGTCTTTTTAATATCATGAAAATCCGTAGCTGCTATAATCTGTAGGTATTATATTGTGCCAATATCGTAGGAATCATCTCGTGAGACATATACACATTAAAATGACACAAACTAAAACATAACACTAAAAACAGCACGAAAAGTGAAATTATCAAATACTGTTAGATCTAAACAAATACTTTATACTTATAAAGTTATTGCGTTACTGAAAAACTTAGCACAGTCAGTATAACAGAAATAATAAAATGTGCTGAAATAAAAGACAGACAATATGGTAATCCAGTTCGATTTTGCAACCTTGATCACCTATTTATACTAAGCAATTTATCCGCACTTTGTTCGGGTTATTGTAGGCAATAGGGATCGAGTATCGTATCCACAAGGACTATTGAGGCGAATTTATATGAAAATGAAATTCGTGCATCTTCTTACTATTCAAGCTTTGCAAACAACATGCTTGAGGGAAACACAAATTAAGAAATAAGAAACACAAAAGCAAAGATCAAACAAGAAGTAAAAGATAAATAAACAAATTAAGGAAACGATATAAAAAGGGTTGACTCTAGGAATCTTGCTCAACTCAAAATGATGGGGATCAAAGCTATTGATTCATTAAACCATTTTAATCTAAATCTAGTGAAGGAATCACAAGAATAAGCACACGCACTCTCTCAAAAAGAGGGCACTCGTTGATCAACTTTCCGTCTCTCTCGACTAAGACTCAAAACGGAACATTGACTCCCAAAAGCATCCAAGATTCATAAACTTCTTTGATTAGATTAACTTCTGCAAGGACCCTTAACCAATAAAATCAAGCAAACTTGAATTCAATGATCATAAAACCGGCTAGGAATTTTCACAAACACTTAACATGCCAAAATAGAGGCCACCTATTTCAACAAGTAAACAAGCACCAAGTTGCAAGAACTAAGAATTTAGAAGGCATAATATTATCAATAAAAGAAATCCACCATCAAATGAGCATCACAAGTTCCCTAGAATCAACTAAGAAATTTAGCTAGACATAAATAGAATTAACACAAAACAAAGGAGAAATGATTGCATAGATGAAAAACTAAGAACCCAATGTTGAAATCTTCACAAAGTCTTCAATCCAATCATCAATTCACTATTACAATCATCAAAATGTTTAGAACTCTCATTTGGAAACTTTTTGAACAAGAATATAAGCTATGGAAAGTATCCTCCACATTTTGGGCTGACATAGGGTATTTATAGGAGGGAAAAAGTGCTAGTTGAGGTTAAAATCGCGTCAGGGGCAAAATAGTCCAGTTTTGGGCAAAACAGTGAAAATCGGCAGTTCATGGAGCCAAAATCGGCGATTCAGGCCCGAACCGCCGAGTGGACCGCCGATTTGCACTTTCTTCACGATTTCCATTCCAGAGATTTCCGGCGGTTCACCCTTGAACCGCCGGTTTTTGAGTCCAAACCGCCGAAAATAAAGGCTGGAGCACCGGTTCTTGATTTCTTCCCCTCTTCGCTCGGTTTTCTACTTTTCCGTCCTGTTTCTTCATTTCCGTTCCTCGACAGCCTTTCCATTTCAACTTAGCACCCCATGCTTGTTCTACACACATGCACAAACTCCACCAAAATGTGAAAACAATCTAAAATAGTAAAAACCATCCAAAACAAGTCACGTTTGGCGGAAAAATAAGGCAATAAGTGCTATGAAAATGCGTTATGTTGCTATAAAATGGATGTTTATCATTCCCCCAAACTTAAGCATTGTTCGTCCCGAATAATATATTCAAATAAGAACATAAACATCGAATGGAGTAGCAACTTTGGATCCTAAATGCTTCAGATTTCACAGAATACTTCCAATGCCAAAACCGAGTGTCTCTTTCACAACTCACACAAACTAATGACATGCCAATCTCAACAACTCAACAAATGCAACTCTCAAAGTAGTGTATCCCTCTCTCTTAAGTGTTTAGGTTTAAACTCTCATCGAATTCACACAATGCAAATTCACTTACCATAGGCTTGCTTATCATCTAACATCTCCATTGCAAATAAATTATGCAAGATCAAGGATCACAAAGGACTTTTCTTGGGTTGTAATGAAAGGACATTGGTTTAGGAAGGGAAATTTGGCTAAGTGACTAATCAAATTATTCACCAACTTTATATCTTCTTCAAATCTAGCATTCAATCATCTTCCTACTACACCAAATAATCCACAATTAAGACTCAATTACACCCCCTTCTTCAAATAAAACACTTATTTATTCCCTTATACTCACATTTCAACCATTTTTTTTTACCATTCTATTTGAAAGCAAATGTTTTCATTAAAACTCAACACTTAGTTCTTTCACTTTCATTTCTTTTTTTCTTTCTTTTTCTTTTTCTTTGATCGAGCTCATGGGAATTCAAGAATTTGCAAAGCAACACACCTCCTAAATTTAGCTACCCGTTTCAACAAATACTCCATTAAAACCCAACCCGGGATACCCTTACACTCCATCACCCCTTTTCTCCAGTTTGACAAAGAAAGGTTATTAAAGCTCAAAGGGCTAACAACGAATGATTTAAAGCACAAGGTAGTGTTTGGGTTTTTATAGATAGCTAACAAGGATGGCCTAAGATCATTTCCAATATTCTTGCATAAACACGCATTCTTGACGAAGACCCAAAGCAAGTTCTAGAAGTAAATAAGCATGCATGATCAAACTCATAAGAAAGGAACATTATGCAAAGCGAATCAAAGCTCAAAACCTCATGGGTTTTATTCATCTATCAAGAAGTCAAAATCAACACACCACTCATTCATGCAAGCCGTCCACAAGACACTCAATCTCAACAACATTTTTCAAAACACAAAACAATTTCATCATAGGCATTTCACCAAAGCCACATGAGCATAAACAAACCAAATCATAGCAACTACATTCCAAAAATTTTCATCACCAAATTTCATCTTTTCCAAAAGTTTCCAAATCCAACAAACTACCAAAAACAACCATTACTAAAAGCAAACACCCACACTCAAACAACTCAAACACACACATATTTACAGGCATATTTGTATTCATCTCCCCCCTCCCCTAAACTTATTCAAAACCAAAGGAGTTTGAAGGGAAGAAACAAATACAAATACGGCGGTACCACTTTCTTCATTGGGGAGGCGGAAGCGGGGGCCAATTGTGGCCTTCATTGACTTGATGGGCTTCAAACCGGCGGACGAGATCCAATAATTCCCATTGATTGAGTTGAGCCTCCTGGTGATAACGATCTTGGCGTGCATATAAGTCCCGTTGAAAGGTATCTTGCCTATCGAACCACGCTCGTTGGAAGGCTTGTTGATCGGCTCTTTGCTCTTGATGATACCGATCTTGATGATCAAAGAGCTCTTGACGGAAGGCTTGGTGCTCGGCCCATTCCTCTTGGCGATATTGATCTTGACGATCAAACCAAGATTGTTGGAAAAATTCTTGTCGGGCATACATGTCGTCTCTGAACTCGTCATACCGGTGATACATATCAGCTTGGAAAGCTTGTTGGTTGCCGATTTGTTGTTGTTGGATCTCATTCATGTCTTGTTGCCGGAGCCGGATAGCTTGGATAACGTGCCTCATGACCGTGAACTCGCAATTCCATTGCGTGCAATAATTGTCAATTTGCTCGACACGCTCCGGCATGCTTGTAAATTCTTTCCCGTAGAAACTCCCGGACCCCGACGGTCCGCCATACATATTAGAAGGCCCAGATGGCCCTCCATAACCTTGGTACCCCCCTTGGTACCCTCCAAATGACTCTTGCCCTTGCCCAAAGGCTTGTTGTCCTCGGCCTCTTCTTTCTTGTCTTCTCCTCTCTCTTCGTACTTCTCGACGTGCTTGTCCCTCGTCCCCATCATCCTCGTAGTTGGTGTCGTCGTCATCATCATTAGCATCACATTCATCTTCTTCGCCACTGCTATCACTTGCCTCCATCTCAACCTGAGGGTTCCCAACCGCTAGAATAACCGTCGTGGAATGGCGTATCCATCTTCCAATTTTGACGAGCATGAAAGGTAGTGATCTCTGTAAGAACGGTGTCGGGCAATGGGAAAATCTCTACCACCTCCTTTTGTCCCGGCTTGGGCTTGTACTCTTTGTGTTGCTGGAATAGATAAGGCCAAGAAGTCGAGACAAGAACCCGCATATTCTTCAACATATTCAAATCCATTAGCACATTGTCCTCGAGCTTCTCCCATTGTGGATAGTCCAGGCAAAGAGCCATAGCCATGGCCGATATGAGGCCTCCACAACATAGAACCCCCGTCTTTTGATTCTTTTGAGCCCATAATTGATGGAAGATGAATTGCCCCAAATTGAGCGGCGTGTAAGTGAGCATGGCCCACAAGACTTGAAGCTCAATGCTCCGGCAAGAACTATTCTCTCACCTTTGAAACACCGTGTGGGCAAGAATCCGCTGAATAACCCGGAAGACAGGATTGCGGAGGAGGGTAGCCTTTGATTTCCCCGATGAGTAAGCTTGGGTAGCATATGTCATTGCTTTCCATAATACTTTTGGCTTGAACTCCCTTGACGTTTGACAAGCACCTCCATCCGGGCAATTAAATATAGCATTCACTTGCCTCATAGTCAATGTATGTGTAACATTGCTTAATTGGAAGTGCACCATTTGGGGGAGCTTGACTTGATTGATCGTGATGGTCAATGTTGAAAGATCCTCCAAAGAAGCTCTTGGACATGTAGGCCACATACCCGTTAAAATGGCTCCCCATCCGATGCGGTCGAACATCTTCTTTACATTGTCCCAAAGATCGAGCTTCCGGAGTACTTGTTCATCCGGATATTTGCAGGAGACAAGGCTTCTTCTTTGAGCAAGGTGGACAAACAATTGAGTGTGCTTGTCTCGGTTTAGGACCACACCATAGACGGAAGGGCCATAAAGATCGTGCTCCTCTTGACCATGTCTATAAGTTTGGGAAACTTGACGTGACTGGCTTTTGTTGGCCCTTCCCTTTAGTGTCCTTGGGCCGAGTTTGGGGAGGAGAGTCCTCAAGGCGTTGGCATTTTTCCTTGCTTCGACCCATGATACCTACGCTTAACACAATAGATTAGTTTCCCAACAATAAAACTCAACTCTAAACATTGAACACACCATAATAATCCTTTCAAAATCGATCCACACTTAGAATAAAACAAGCTACGCATACCACATAACTCACATTCAACATATCAAGCTAAAAAACAACTACAAGTCTCACCCTTAAGCAATAAAGCATGAATTCATCATCACCAATCCTCCTAAACACATAATCATACCATATTCAATCCATAAACTCTAAAATATATGCTAGAAATACTTAAAAGTTCCATTAGATCAACATAATCAAGAAATGACCCTAAGCAATCATCTAGCATGCTCAAATCAACATCAATTCACAATGTAGCATGATTAATTGAGCAATTAGACACAAAATCCCCAAAAATTTCGAAATTAAAAACCCTAGAAAAAAATTCCCAAAGCCTAAAAACGAAAATAACATAAATTAACCATAAAACTAAGCAAATTAAACCATAAAAACAAGAAATAAACGAGAAAAATACCTTAGAAATCGAAAATTTGAAGAAAAACTAGCAAGAACTTCAACTTTTGGGGTGGGAAGATTTGGTGGATGAACACCCAAAATTCTTGAATGAAAATGTTGATAAACATCTATTTTGTTGCAACTAAACATGTTATCATAGCACAATTTGCCTTGTTTTATCATTAATCGTGATTGGTTTGCTATCATTTTCACTATTTTGGATCATTGTCACGTTTTGGTAGTGCTTCTGCATGTGTGTAGGTTGAGTATAGGAGGCTAAGTCGAGAGGGAAAGGCCATAGAAGAGCGGAGACGAAGAAACAGGACGAAAATGTGGAAAACAGGACAGAACGGAGCTAACCAGTGAAAACCGGCGGTCCGAAGAAGAAAACCGGCGGTTCAGCCGTGAACTGCCGAAAATCAGCCCCAAACCGCCGAATAGCCCTCCGGAAGTTACTGGAATTCGAGCCAAGAAAGAAGTCCAAACCGGCGGTTTGGACCCAAACCGCCGAAAACCGGTCCAGACCGCCGATAAAACAGGGGCAAACCGCTGATTTTTACTGTTTTTGCCTAAAATCGTGTTTTTCTTCCCTCTTCGCGGTTTTAACATGTAATAACACTTTCTACCTCCTATATAAACCCCTTGGCAGCCCCAAAACGGGAACAACACATCTCCTACTCTAAATTCCATTTTAAAAAGTTTTCAATTGGGGTTTTAAACACTTTTCTTTCATTGTAATAGTTGATTAAGGTTGGATTTGAAGACTTGTTGAAGATTTGATCATTGGGTTCCTAGTTTCTTAATTATGCAATCATTTCTCTCTAGTTTTGTGTTGATTTCATTCATGTCTAGCTAAACTTCTTGTTGGTCTTTGGGGTTTATGATGATTTGATGGTAGATTGATCATAGCTTGTTGAATATACCTTCATTTTTCTAATTGAATGTGATTTTGGTGCTTTGATTCATGTGGAAATTGTTGATCACTCTTTTTGCATGTCAAGTGTTTGTGAAAATTCCAAATAGGTTTCTGCATGCATGGAATCCAAAATTCACATCATGTATTGATTTGAGACTTGAGAGGTGATAATCTATTACATGGGAGCCTAATATCCTTGTGTTTTTTGGAGTTATTGCGGCGTCTTTAGTCTTAATCGAGAGAGTCGTTGTAATAATCCACTTTTGCTAATTGTCGAGAGAGATTAGTAAATACATTGGTGATTGCTTCTTAATTAGAGGATTAAAATAGTTTGCATGATTTAGGAAGTTGTGATCAAGCTATCTAGAATTGGAATAAATCCCTAGGACCAACCCTTTCTCTTATTTGTTCCTTATTTGTTTGTTTGATCTTTTATTTGTCATTTTCGCATGTTCTTATCTCTTAATTGCTCATTTAGCTTTGATTTCTTGTTTAAGAGTTTGTATGAAGCCCAATCCAATTTGTCTAAAAGCTTGAATAGTAGGAATGTGCACGAATTTTATTTTCACTAAAAACTCGGCTAATAGTCCTTGAGGATACGATAATTCGTTAATTTATACTACAATAACCCGATAAAGTGCGGTTAATATTGCTTGGTAGAAATTTAGCGATCACTTTTTGGCGTCGTTGCCGGGGACTATTTAGAGTTTATAGTATTAAAGATCTTTTCATTTAGAGTACTAGTTCAAGCATACTTTTTCTTATTTGCATAGTTCGAATCTAAGTGTGTTCTTGATGGGTTTGTGTAGGTGAATTGGTGCATGATCACAAGGAAAAAGGGAGGTGAAATCATTCCTTTGGACTTGGAGATTGAAATCACTCACAAGTGGGCTAGCCGAGAACGAAGAAGGAAGACAATGGAACACCAAAGGCCTAATAATATGGCCGACTTTGAGCGCCAAATGCAAGAGCTTCGTCGTGAAATGGCGGAGCAACAAGCTCAACGAGATAGAGCACCGCCGCCTCCAATCAACCAAATGTTTGAACCTCAAGTGAATATGTTCCAAGATGGAGGTTGGGACAATCGGTGCAACGCCAACAACTTTGAGCTAAAGCCAGGACTCATCAATATGGTGCAAGCGGAGTCATTTGGAGGAGGGTTCAATGAAGATGCGAATGCTCATTTGAGTGTCTTTTTGGACGTGTGTAAAACTATCAAGATTCAAGGGGTTTCAAATGACGTTATTCGATTGAGACTCTTTGGATTTTCTCTACGAGACAAGGCCAAAGTTTGGTACAATACCCTCGACCGTTTGGAAATAACTACTTGGGAGCAATTGTGTCGACTTTTCCTAGCCAAGTATTTCCTGCCTTCACGTCCTCGAAAGCTTATTTCGGACATCTCTCATTTCTCTCAATTGGGAGATGAATCAATCTATAAAGCATGGGAGAGATACAAAGAGATGTTAAGGAGATGCCCTCAACACGGATTTTCAAAGAAGTAACAAATCTTGAACTTTTATCGAGGGCTCACTAGTCATACATAGGAGGTCGTGAATGCCACCGCCGGTGGTGGCTTAACTAACCGACCTTATGAAGAAGCGGTTCGGATTTTGGAGGAAATGGCGGCCAATAGTTGCCATTGGCCTCAAGAGAGAAGCTCGTCGAAGAAAGTTGCTTCTATTTCGGATGAAAAATATGATAATTTATTGGAGCAATTCACCATGCTCAAGAGAGACTACGAGGCCGAAAGAAAAGAAACATTGGATGTGAAGATGGTGGCTCAACCAATGCATCAAGGAGTTGAAGAGTATTCACAAGTTGAGGATGCCAACTATGTCAATCAACGAGGGTATAGTAACTACAACCGTTCGAGTTATCCTCCGGGGAATCAAGCCTATAATCCCAATTATAGGAATCCAAATTTATCGTATGCTAATCCGAACAATGCTATCATTCCAGCACCCGGATTTTCGGTTTCTCAAGGGATGATCAATGAGCCGAAGAAGCCCATGCCGACCATGGAGGAAATGATGCAACAACTTCTCGAGAAAGAGGAAACTTAGGAGATTTGAGACCATAAACTTATCGGAGGAATGTAGTGTCGTGTTGCAAAGGAAATTGCCTTTGAAGCAAAAGGATCCGGGGAGGTTTGTTATTGCATGTGTTATAAGAGGTGAACCATTTGGAAAAGTATTGTGTGACTTGGGGGCTAGCATAAATCTCATGCTCCTCTCGATCTTTAGAAGGTTGGAAATCGGAGAGATGAAGCCTACGTCAATTGCCTTGCAAATGGCCGACCGCTCTATTTCTTATCCGAGGGGAATTGTAGAAGATGTGCTCGTCAAGGTGGAAGAATTTATATTCCCTGCGGATTTTGTGGTACTTGACATGCTCGAAGACGACAATACTCCACTTATTCTTGGCCGTCCATTCTTAGCAACCGGGAGGGCATTGATTGATGTTCAAGATGGGGAGCTAACATTCCGTTATAATGATGAGAAGATGACTATTTCGATCTATGAAGCCATAAAGAAACCTCAAGAGGTGGAGCTTGAAGAGTGTAAGTTCATTGACTCTATTTCATCTTATTCTCAAGATCCATTGGAGCATTGCATTATTAATTTTATTCACTCATATTCGGAATTGGATGAGGAGTGTGATGAATTGTTGGAGTCTATTGCATATTTGGATGCTAATCAAGGAATTCCTTTGGAGGATTTGGCTTATCTAGATCTCCATACGCCTATTGAATGAGGAGTGCCGGAAGGAGCACCCAAGCCGAGTTCTTCTCCGACTTTGGAGTTGAAGCCACTACCCGATCACCTCAAGTATGCATTCTTGGGTAAGGATGAGACTTTTCCGGTTATTTTGTCTTCATTTCTTAATGACGAGGAGTTAGATAAGTTGTTGAGGGTGTTGAGAAAGTATAAGTCGTCTATTAGATGGTCTATTGCCGATATTAAGGGAATTAGCCCTTCTATTTGTATGCACCGGATCTTATTGGAGGATGATGCAAAGACGACGGTCCAACCTCAACGTCGTTTGAATCCGATTATGCAAGAGGTTGTGAGGAAAGATGTCTTGAAGTTATTTGATGCCGGAATTATCTTTGCCATTTCCGATAGTGAGTGGGTTAGCCCGACTCAAGTGGTTGCCAAGAAAGGAGGTGTCACCGTTGTAGAAGACGAGAGTGGCGAACTAATAGCCACTCGTTTGCAAACAGGTTGAAGAGTGTGCATCGACTATAGGGTATTGAATACGGCCACAAGGAAGGATCATTTTCCTTTTCCTTTTATTGATCAAATGCTTGATCGGCTAGCCGGCTATGAGTATTATTGCTTCTTGGATGGGTATTCTGGCTACAACTAAATTGCCATAGCTCCGGAGGACCAACACAAGACGGCCTTCACTTGTCATTATGGAATATTTGCTTGTCGACGGATGTCGTTTGGTCATTGCAATGCACCGGCTACTTTCCAAAGATGCATGATGGCGATCTTCCATGGACTCATCGAGAAAATTATGGAGGTATTCATGGATGATTTTTTCGTTTTTGGTTCTTCTTTTGATAATTGTTTGGAGAATCTTTCTCAAGTTTTGCAAAGATGTGAGGAAACTTCTTTATGTCTCAATTGGGAGAAATGTCATTTTATGGTAAGAGAGGGCATTGTATTGGGGCATAAGGTGTCAAAAGATGGGTTAGAAGTGGATAGAGCCAAGATAGTTTCCATTGAAAAACTTCCCCCACCGACAAACGTGAAGTCCATTCGGAGTTTCCTTGGTCATGCGGGGTTCTATAGGCATTTCATCAAAGATTTTTCTAAGGTATCAAAGCCTCATTGCTCATTGTTGGAAAAAGATTCTAAGTTTGACTTTAATGACGCATGCCTTGAGTCGTTTGAAAAATTGAAGAAGGCCGTAGGGGCCGAATGGAATGAATCTTTTGTGCTAATGTGTGATGCAAGTGATTGGGTCGTAGGGGCCGTTTTGGGCCAAAATAGGGATAAATTGTTTCGGGTCATATATTATGCAAGTAAGACTCTTGATTCGGCCCAAATGAATTATACCACCACCGAAAAGGAGCTTTTGGCGGTTGTCTATACTTTTGATAAGTTTAGACCATATCTCGTGGGCACACATTCTATTGTCTATACTCTATTTGATATTTGTTTGCCAAGAAGGATTCCAAGCCTCGTCTTATTCGGTGGATTCTTCTTCTTCAAGAATTTGATATGGAAATTCGAGATTGAAAGGGATGTGAAAATATTGTTGCTGATCATCTTTCTCGCCTTGAAAATCCGGTTGAAGGAGAAAATCCGAAGGTGCGGATAAATGAGTGTTTTCCCAATGAGCAAGTCTTGAAGTTGGTGGATTATACTCCTTGGTTTGCGGACTATGTGAATTTTCTAGTTATTGGTGAAGTGCCGAGTGATCTTACCCATTATCAAAAGAAGAAATTCTTGCATGATGTAAAGTTTTACTATTGGGAGGACCCAAATCTTTATCGTCGGTGTGCCGATGAGCAAACGGATTGGGTGCGAATTATGGAGGAATGTCATAGCTCTCCAAGTGGATGTCATTTTGGTGCCCATCGGACCGCTATCAAAGTTTTCCATTCCGGGTTTTATTGGCCAATTATCTTCAAGGATTGCATTGCTTTTGTGAAATCGTGTGATAGGTGTCAAAGAATGGGAAACATTTCCAAGAGAGACGAGATGCCACAAAATATTTTGGTGGAAGTTGAATTGTTTGATGTGTGGGGCATAGACTTCATGGGACCCTTTCCCAAGTCTCAAGGGTATACTATATCTTGCTTGCGGTTGAGTACGTGTCTCGTTGGGTGGAAGCAATTCCAACGGTCAAGAATGATTCAAAGGCGGTGATTAAATTCTTACAAAAGAATATCCTCACTCGTTTTGGCACCCCAAGGGCATTGATAAGTGATGGAGGGTCGCATTTCAACAACAAGTGGCTTGGAAGCTTGCTTGCTAAATATGGGGTGAAGCACAAAGTGGCCACTCCATACCATCCTCAAGGAAATGGCCAAGCCGAGTTGGCCAATCGAGAGATTAAGCAAATTCTGGAAAAATCGGTGGCGCATCGAAAAGATTGGGCAAGTCACTTGGATAATGCATTGTGGGCATATCGAACCGCTTACAAGACTCATATAGGTATGTCGCCATTTCAACTTGTCTTTGGGAAGTCATGTCATTTGCCGGTTGAGCTTGAGCACAAAGCATATTGGGCCACAAGACGGATTAATCTCGAGTTTAAGGAGGCCAGGTATACAAGGCTTGAAAAGCTCCTTGAGCTTGATGAGTGGAAGAATGAGGCGTTTAAGAGCTCTCGGATTTACAAGGAGAGGGCAAAGAGGTTCCATGATCGGGCTATTCGTTCCAAAAATTTTGCCCCCGAAGATGAGGTTCTTTTCTATAACTCTCGTCTCCGTCTCTTTCCTGGCAAATTGAAGTCAAGGTGGACGGGGCCCTATGTCATCTATAAGAGCAATGGAAATGGCACATATCATCTTCTCAAAGCCGATGGAGAGACTTTCTTGGTGAATGGGCATCGTCTCAAGCCGTATATCAATTGTGAGCCGGACCGGAACGTGACGGTCACACTTCTAAACGACCCTTGAAAGTTGAGGTATCGTCTAGCTTTAGACGTTAAACAAAGCGATCGTTGAGAGGCACCCCAACATTTTACTTGCTTTTGGTTTTCTTTTCGTTTTTGGCTTTTGTTGCTTGTTTTGGTGCTGTGTTTGATCTTGGATGTGAATATGTGTTGTTTTGGTTTGATTTGGCTTGGTTTGGTTGGTTGAGTCTTTGATTTGTTGGTTTGGTAGTTTTTGATTTGTTAGTTTGGTGGTATTGTTTGTTTTAAGTTGAGCTTGCGTTCTCGTTTCTTATGCCTTGGTGTTAGAATCTTTGAGTTGTGCTTGGGTTGGTTGAGAAATGTGTCGGCATGCTCGTTTGGTTGAAGTGTTTGTCTGGTTTTTTTTGGGGGGGTTTGGTAGCGTTTTTTTTGTTTCATTTCGTTTTCAGCTTTCTCTTTTGTTTAAAAAAAATCGAATTTGCGTGTAAAAGGCAAATCGGCGGTCCGGACCAGCGGTTTACGGCTGGACCGCCGAAAAAGGAGTCCAGACCGCCGAACAGCACCCCGAAAGTTATTGGAATTTTAGGGCATGTTAAATCTTCAAATCGGCGGTCGTACCGGCGGTTTAAGCCCAAACCGCCGATTTGTAAGCTCCGACCGCCGATAAAACCTCTGTAAGTTACTGGAATCGAACCCCCTTTGCAAATGCCAAACCGGCGGATCAGGCCCAGACCGCTGATTTTGGCTCTGGACCGCTGAAATTGGCTTTCAAACCGCCAAATCATGCGGATTTACTCTTTTCTTCCCTTTTTCTTCCTTCTTTCTTCTCTTTTCACTTATTCTCTTCTTCCCTCTTCCAAAATATACGAAAATTTCATACCTTCCACCTCAAATTCCTCCCTCAATTCTCCATAACTCTCAAAATCCTTCCACACACCTATTACCCATCACCTAATCTACACTTCCATCCAAGAATTTGTGGTTTTCATCCACCCAAATCCTCACTCCCAAGTTTTGGAGTTTTTGCCCTCTTCTTGTTTAAATTTTCGAATTTAAGGTATTTTGCTTCTTTATTTCTTGTTTTTATGGTTTCTTATGCTTAGTTTTTGTTGTTAGTTTGTGTAATTTTCGTTTTTAGGTTTGGGTAATTTTTCTAGGGCTTTAATTTTGAAATTTTTGGGGATTTTATGCTTAATTGTCTAATTAATCATGTTAGATTGTGAATTGGCTATGGATTGAGCATGTTAGTGAATTACTTAAGGATGTTTATTGATTGTGATAGTATTATGGTGCCCTTACGTGATTTCTAGAATAGTTTGTGGAGGTTTTGGTGCAAATATAGCATGATTATTTGTCTAGGGGGTTTGGTGGTGGTGAATGCATGCTTTAGGGTCTAAATTTTGGATTGATAATTGTAGTTGAGCTTGAATTGATTGATTTTAGTGATATGGGTGATGTTATATTGTTGGTGTGTGCTTCATTTGTTTAGATATACATAGGTGGAAGGATTGTTATGATTTATTCATTACATGGAACTTGTTTTGGTATTTGGTTGAGGTTGAGCTAATTTTGATGTTGTTTTGGAAATTGGAAACTAAACCACATTGATTGAGTATAGGTACAATGGGTCGAAGCAAGGCGGATAAGCGTCCACGTATTGAAGATTCTCCTCCCAAGGGTAGGAGCAAAGGAAAGGAGAAGGAGAAGCAAAAGCCCACTTCATCTCGTCGCCAAGCGGATGATTGTCCATACCACCCCTCCGTCTTTGGGGTATCTAACCTTCAAGAAGAGCACAAGCGGTTGTTTATTCATCTAGCTCGACGAGGAGCTCAAAAAGGCCTCGCCTCTTGCAAGTACCCGGATGAGCAAGTCCTCAGGGATCTTGGCCTATGGGAAAATGTAAAAGAGATGTTCGACCGGATTGGTTGGGGTTCAATCTTGATGGGAATGTGGCCTACATGTCCACGGGCTTCATACGAGCTTCTCTCCACTTTGGTCATCCCAACCGCTCAAGTGAAGCATCCTCAAACGGTATATTTCCAGTTGGAAAATGTGACACACTCCTTATCCATGAGGCAAGTCAATAAAATTTTCAATTGCCCGGATGGAAGAGATTGTGAGAAGCCACGTGGGTTTAAACCGAAGTTGCTATGGAAAGAGATGACTTATGCAACTCAAGTTTACTCTTCGGGGAAGTCAAAGGCCACCCTACTCCGCAACCCCGTCTTTCAGGTGATTCAAAGAATACTTGCCTATACGGTGTTCCAAAGGGGCGAGAATAGTTCATGCCGGAGCTTTGAGCTGCAAGTTATGTGGTGCATGCTCAATTACACAAGGCTCAACTTGGGGCAATTTCTCTTCCGCCAACTTTGGGCTCAAAAACATCAACAGTCGGGAGTCCTTTGTTGTGGTGGATTCATATCGGCTATAGGCCAATTTCTTTGTCCCGAATACGACCAGTGGGAAAAGCTCAATGACAATTTAGTCATGGACCTCAACATGTTGAAGAATATGAGGGTTCTTGTCTCCACTTCTCGATCTTATCTTTTCCGCCAAAGCAAGGAGTATCGGCCCAAGAAGGGAGAGAAGAAGGTAGTGGAAATCTTTCCATTGTCGGATCCCGTCCTCACCGAGATTACCACTTTCAACCAACGAATAAATTGGAACATGGATACGCCACTTCATGAGATGGCTATCCTAGCGGCCGGAAATCCAAGGGTCGAAGTGGAGGCGAGTGGTAGTAGTGGGGGAGAAGATGGAGAAGATGGTGAAGAAGAAGATGGCGACACCGATAATGATGATGATGCGGGGGAGCAAGCAAGAAGGGAGGCCCGTCTTGAACGACGAAGGCAAGAGTTGAGAAGAGGCCGAGGGCAACAATGCTTTGAGCAAGGTCAAGGCTCCCAAGGAGGCTCTCAAGGGGGGTTTCAAGGTGGCTCTCAAGGGGGGTTCCAAGGTGGTTTCCAAGGCTTTGGGAGGTCCTTCGAACCCTATAACATATATAGCGGACCGGCGGGACCCGGAACCTTCTATGGTGAAGAATTTGCGATATGCCAGAGCAAGTGGGGCATATCGACAACTATTGCACTCAGTAAGATAGTGAGTTTGCCATCATGAGGCACGATATCCAAGCCAACCGCTTCGGCAACAAGACATGCTTGAAGCCCAACAAATGCAACTTGGAAACCAAAGAGCCTTCCAAGATGAGATGTATGCTTGTTACGACCAATTCCAGGACGATCTTTATGCTCGGCAAGACACCTTTCATCAAGAGCAAAGGGCCAATTGACAAAATTACTAACAACAACACCGAGCCGATTTTCAAAGCTTCCAACAAGATCTCTATGATCTTCAAGAGCGGTTCCAACAAGAGCAACGGTCGGAGCAACAAGCTTTTCAACAACAATGGTTCGATCGGCATGACGCATTCCGTCAAGAATTATTTGACCGCAAAGATCGATACCATCAAGAGGACCTCGTCAACGAACAAGAGTTGTTGGATCTTGTTCACAACTTTGAAGCATCTCAGCTTGAGGAAGGCCATGCATGGCCCTCGCTTCCGCCCCCCAGTAAAGAAAAGAGGTATCCCCGTCTTTGTATTTGTTTCTTCCCTTCAAACTTCTTTGGTTCCTTCGGTTTCGAATAAGTTTGGGGGAGGGGGGAGATGAATACAAAGACGTTTGTAAATATGTGTGTGTTTTGCTTGGGTTGTTGAGTTTAGTTTGCTTTGAATAGTTGTTGTGTACTTGGTTGTAATAGACTATTTGGAAATTTGTGGAAACTTGAGAAAATTTTGAAAATTTAGAGTGATGGTTGCTATGATTTTGGTTGTATATTGCTCATGTAACTGTGGTGAGATGCCTATGATGATATTGTTTTGTTTTTAAGAAAAATGGGTTGGAATTGAGCATGCTTGATTGGTTTTGCATGGGTTGATGGCTTGATGATTTTGATTCTTCGATTTTTGAACAAAATCCGTGAGACTTGAGCTTTATTGTGCCAAATGGTGCACCTTTGTTCTTATGAGTTTGATCATGCATGCATTTTTACTCCTAGAACTTGCATTGGATCTATGTTGAGAATGCTAGGTTGTGCAAGAACTTGGAAATGACCTTAGACCATCTTTGTTAGCCACTTCATATCCTAAACACATCCTTGTGCTTTATATTGTCCATTGTTAACCCATTTGAGCTTGATTTGGCCTTTCTTTGACAAACCAGAGTAAAGGGGGTTGTGGTTGTGTAAGGGTATCCGGGGTGGGTTGTAAAATGAAGCAAAAATGATTTAATGATGGCTTGGGTAGTTGTAATGGACTTGTTGCATTAAAAAGAAGAAAATTTTTCCCATAAGCTCCATGTGAAAGAAAAAAAAATGAAATGATGAGTGAAAAAGAGAAAAGAATGTGGAAGTGAAGCAAAAATGTGTCTCATTGTGTATTAGAATGTCTTCCACTTGAAAATTGAGATTTGTTAAAGGAAGAAAATGTGAGCATAAGGGAATTAAATTGTTGTTTGAAGTCCATTGAATTGGTAGTGCATGGTAGGGGAGGAAGATAGAATGATTCTATGTTTGCTTTGAAGTAGAAATAAGGTTAGTGAATGAACTTGTTAAGTTACTTAGCCAAATTTCCCCTCCTAAACCAACGTGCCTACATTACAACCTAAGAAAAAGCCCTTTGTGATCCTTGTTCTTGCATGACACGTGTCACAATGGAGATATTAGACGATATGCAAGCCTATGGTGTGTAGAGTGCATGCATGAATTCGATGAGTGCATACCCATACATTTTGAGGGTTGAGAGATACACTTCCATGTGAGGTTCATTGATTGAAGAGTTGAGATTGATATGCCTGTGACTTGTGTGGAATCATGACGGTTTGCTTGGTTTTGGCTTTCAAGTTGTTTTGTGTAATCTGAGGTATCTAGGATCCAAAGTTGCTACTCCATGCGATATTTATGTTCTTTATTTGAATATATTGTTCGGGACGAACAATGCTTAAGTTTGGGGGAATGATAAACATCTATTTTGTAACAACTAAACATGTTATCATAGCACAATTTGCCTTGTTTTATCATTATCGTGATTGGTTTGATATCATTTTCACTATTTTGGATCATTGTCACGTTTCGGTAGTGCTTGTGCATTTGTGTAGGTTGAATATAGGAGGCTAAGTCGAGAGGAAAAGGCCATAGAAGAGCGGAGACAAAGAAACGGGACGAAAAAATGAAAAACTGGACGGAACGGAGCTGACCAGTGAAAACCGGCGGTCCGAAGAAGAGGCTTTGATACCTTGGAAAAATCTTTGATGAAACGCCTATAGAATCCCGCATGACCAAGGAAACTTCGAATGGACTTCACATTTGTCGGCGAGGGAAGCTTTTCAATGGCAACGATCTTGGCTTTATCGACCTCTAGCCCGTTTCTTGAGACTTTATGGCCCAAGACTATGCCTTCCTTCACCATGAAATGACATTTTTCCTAATTGAGGCAAAGAGAAGTCTCTTCATACCTTTGCAAGACTTGAGAAAGGTTCTTCAAACAATCATAAAAAAAAAACAAAAAATCATTCATAAAAACATCCATAATGTTCTCGATATGCCCATATAATATCGCCATCATACATCTTTGAAAAGTGGTCGGTGCATTGCAAAGACCAAACGACATCCGTCGACAAGCAAATATTCTATAAGGACAAGCGAAAGCCATCTTGTGTTGATCCTCTGGAGCTATGGCAATTTGGTTGTAGCCGGAATACCCATCCAAGAATCAATAATACTCATAACTGGCTAGCCTATCAAGCATTTGATCAATGAAAAGAAGAAGAAAATGATCTTTTCTTGTGGCCGCATTCAATGCTCTATAGTCAATGCACACTCTCCACCCCGTATGAAAACGAGTAGCTATTTGTTCACCCTTCTCATCTTGTACAACGGTGATTCCCCCTTTCTTTGCAACCACTTGCGTCGGGCTAACCCACTCACTATCGGATATGGCATAGATGATTCCGGCATCAAATAACTTCAAGACATCCTTCCTCACGACCTCTTGCATCACCGGATTCAAACGACGTTGAGGTTGAACCTTTGGCTTTGCATCATCCTCCAATAAGATTCGGTGCATGCAAATAGAAAGGCTAATTCCCTTAATATCGGCAATAGACCATCCAGTGGAAGACTTATACTTCCTCAATACCCTCAACAACTTATCCAACTCCTCATCATTTAGAAATGAAGACACAATGACCGGAAAATTTTCATCCTTACCCAAGAATTTATACTTGAGGTGATCGGGTAGAGGCTTCAACTCCAAAGTCGAAGAAGAATTCGGCTTGGGTGCTCCTTCCGGCACTCCTCCCTCAATAGGTGTATAGAGATCTAGATATCCCAAATCTTCCAAATGAATGCCTTAATTCGCATCTAAATAGGCAATGGATTCCAACAATTCATCACAAGCCTCATCCAATTTCGAATAAGAATGTAAAGAGTCCACAATACAATGCTCCAAAGAATCTTAAGAATAAGATGAATAAGAGTCAATAAGATAATACTCTTCAAGCTCCAATTCTTGTAGCTTCTTCATGGCTTCATAGATTGAAATAGTCATCTTCTCATCATTATAACGGAAGGTCAACGCACTATCTTGAACATCGATCAATGTCTTCCGGTTGCCAAGAACGGACTGCCAAGGATAAGTGAAGTATTGTCATCTTCAGGCATGTCAAGGACCACAAAATTCGCAGGAAATATAAACTCCTCCACCTTAATAAGCACGTCTTCGACAATTCCTCTAGGATAAGAGATAGAACGGTCCGCCATTTACAAGGCAATAGTAGTAGGCTTCAATTCTCCAATCTCCAACCTCTTGAATATTGAAAGAGGCATGAGATTAATACTAACACCCAAATCACACAATATTCTCCCAAAAGTTTGGCCTCCAATAACACAAGCAATCACAAAACTTACGGGGTCCTTTTGCTTTAAAGGCAACTTACGTTGCAAGACGGCACTACACTCCTCCGACAAGCTGATGGTCTCAAATCTCCCAAGTTTCCTCTTCCTTGTCACGGTCTCTCTCAAGAATTTTGCATAGCCCGGCATGTCTCTCAAGGCATCAAGTAATGGTATATTGATTTCCACCTTCTTAAACATCTCAATGAACTTGGCAAGCTTTTCGTCACCTTTTGCTTTGGCAAGCCTTTGAGGATAAGGAGCTTTGGCCACCACATCTTTACTTGGCAAAGAAGGAGAAGGAACGAAAGGAACAACTTTAGAAGGTACCTCCTTTGGAACTTGAGGCTTCTCCAATTGAGGAATGGGATCCTCCACTTCCGACTCTTCATTAACCACTTCATTTTGATTTTCCAACTCCGGTTAGTTCTTGTAAGTAGTTCCACTCCTCAAATGAATGGCATTGCATTGGTTCTTCGGGTTCACCTCCGTATTACTTGGAAATTGCCCTGGCTTATGTTGAGAAGACACTTGATTGGCCATTTGGCTCACTGGCCCTTCCAACATCTTGAGTTGCTTAGACATAGTCGTGACGGTCCCTTCCAAGCTTGTAACCTTTTGCCCGGTTGCTCCCACAAAAGCATTTTGGTTTTGAAGAAGTTGTTGCATTATTTCCACCATAGTCGACATAGGCTTCTTTGGCTCATCGATCATCCCTTGGGACACCGAGAATCCGGGCGGTGGAATGATAGCATTATTGAGGTTAGCATACGACAAATTTGGATTCCTATAATTATGATTATAGGCTTGATTCCCCAGAGGGTAACTCGAGCTGTTGAAGTTACTATACCCCCATTGATTGACATAATTGGCATCCTCGAATTGCGAATACTCTTCACCTCCTTGTGGCATTGGTTAAGTCACCATCTTCACATCCAACTTCCCTTCCCTTTTGGCCTTGTAGTCTCTCTTGAGCATGGTGAATTGCTCAAGAAGATCATCATACTTCTCATCCGAAATGGAGGCAACTTTCTTCGACAAACTTCTCTCTTAAGGCTAATGGCAACTATTGTCCGCCATTTCTTCCAAAATTTGTACCGCTTCTTCATACGGACGGTTGGTCAGGCCACCACCAGCGGTGGCATTCACAACTTCTCTTGTATGGCTAGTCAGCCCTCGATAGAAGTTCAATATTTGTTGCTCCTTTGAAAAACTATGTTGAGGGCATCTCCTCAACATCTCCTTGTACCTCTCCCATGCCTCATATATAGATTCATCTCCGGCTTGGGAAAAATGAGAAATGTCCGAGATTAGCTTTTGTGTACGAGACGGAGGGAAATACTTGGCTAGGAATAGGACAAAGTTGCTCCCACGTAGTAATCTCCGAGCGTCTATGGTCTTGTACCAAGCTTTCGCCCTATCTCGCAAAGAAAATCCAAACAACCTCAATCTAATGGCATCATTCGAGACCCCTTGGATTTTTATAGTCTCGCACACATCCAAGAAAGCACTCAAATGTGCATTGACATCTTCATTAAAACCTTCTCCGAACGACTCTGATTGCACCATATTAATCAACCCCGGCTTTAGTTCAAAGTTGTTGGCGTTGCATCGATTGCCCCAACCTCCATCTTGGAACATATTCACTTGAGGCTCAAACATTTGGTTGATCGGAGGCGGAGGTGCTCTTTCTCTTTGAGCTTGTTGCTCCTTCATTTGTCGGCGGAGCTCTTACATTTGGCGCTCCAAGTAGGCCATATTATTAGGCCCTTGACGCTCCATTGCTCTCCTTCTACGTTCCCGGCTAGCTCGTTTATGTGTGATTTCAATCTCCAAATCTAAGGGTATAATTTCTCCTCCCTTTTTCCTTGTGATCATAAACCAAATCACCTACACAAACCAACCAAGACCACAATTAGATTTAAACTACACATATAAGTAAAGAATGCTTGAACTAGTACTCTCAATGCAAAGATCATTAACACTATAAAGTCTAAATAGTCCCCGGCAACGGCGCCAAAAAGTGATCACTTATTTATACTAAGCAATTTATCCGCACTTTGTTCGGGTTATTGTAGGCAATAAGGATCAAGTATCGTATCCACAAGGACTATTGAGGCGAATTTATGTGAAAACGAAATTCATGCATCTTCCTACTATTCAAGCTTTGCAAAGAACATGCTTGAGGGAAACACAACTTAAGAAATAAGAAACACAAAAGCAAAGATCAAACAAGAAGCAAAAGATAAATAAACGAATTAAGGAAACGATACAAAAAGGGTTGGCTCTAGGAATCTTGTTCAACTCAAAATGATAGGGACCAAAGCTATTGATTCATTAAACCATTTTAATCTAAATCTAGTGAAAGAATCACAAGAATAAGCACACTCTCTCTCGAAAAAAGAGGGCACTCGTTGATCAACTTTTCGTCTCTCTCGACTAAGACTCAAAACGGAACATTGACTCCCAAAAGCATCCAAGATTCATAAACTTCTTTGATTAGATTAACTTCCGCTAGGACCTTTAACCAATTAAATCAAGCAAACTTGAATTCAATGATCATAAAAACTGGCTAGGAATTTTCACAAACACTAATCATGCCAAAATAGAGGCCACCTATTTCAACATGTAAACAAGCACCAAGTTGCAAGAACTAAGAATTTAGAAGGCATAATATTATTAATAAAAGAAATCCACCATCAAATGAGCATCACAAGTTCCCTAGAATCAACTAAGAAATTTAGCTAGACATAAATAGAATTAACACAAAACAAAGGAGAAATGATTGCATAGATGAAAAACTAAGAACCCAATATTGAAATCTTCACAAAGTCTTCAATCCAATCCTCAATTCACTATTACAACCATCAAAATGTTTAGAACCCTCATTTGGAAACTTTTTGAACAAGAATATAAGCTATGGAAAGTATCCTCCACGTTTTGGGCTGACATAGGGTATTTATAGGAGGGAAAAAGTGCTAGTTGAGGTTAAAATTGCGTCAGGGGCAAAATAGTCCAGTTTTGGGCAAAACAATGAAAATCGGAGGTTCAGGGAGCCAAAATCGGCGGTCCAAGGTGAAAATCGACGGTTCAGGCCCGAACCGCCGAGTAGACCGCCGATTTGCACTTTCTTCACTACTTCCATTCCAGAGATTTCCGGCGGTTTGGCCGGCGGTTCACCCTTGAACCGCCCGTTTTTTAGTCCAAACCACCGAAAATAAAGGTTGGAACGCCGGTTCTTGATTTCTTCCCCTCTTCACTCAGTTTTCCACTTTTTCGTCCCGTTTCTTTATTTCCGTTCCTCGACAGTCCTTCCATTTCGACTTAGCACCCCATGCATGATCTACACACATGCACAAACTCCACAAAAACGTGAAAAAAATCCAAAATAGTAAAAGCCATCCAAAACAAGTCACGTTTGGCAGAAAAATAAGGCAATAAGTGCTATGAAAATGCGTTAAGTTGCTATAAAATGGATGTTTATCAAATCTACATCTGGGGGGCCTTTGCCCAAGAGAGAACCAATCCACTATTAGAAGAAATGGCTACAAAGGATCTTACACATACAGGTCAACACCTTATGCTACCTTTTCGCTCACCCTCTTCCTAACTTCACGTAAATTCATGATTGATCGATCTACAATCGCTCAACCTAAGCTCAAACCTCCAATCCGACCCTTAACTCTTTTACAAACTTAATTTATCAAAGATAAACTCTCAATAATTCGTGCTCTCACAATACAATACTCTCAAGAAAGTATAAGCACTCAAACAATAAAACAAAAAGGGCCAACCCTCACAATTGTTGATGTCAAATATATATAGGTGTGAAACCCTAGATCTCTTCGCCATCATGTATATCTCTTTAGATCTTCTTTCCTTATGAGGATAAGGCTTGAGGAACACGTTTAATATCTGCTTGATATGTATCTTCTCCGCATCTATCACAATCATGGAAAAGATCCCACAAAATCCGCGCAAATATGAAAAGTCTCTGCCAGACTGTTCTAGGTTCCCTTAGCACAGACTGAAGCACACATAACAGAGTTTGTTCTACGCAGTGGCTTCGACACTTCAGCTGTACTTTTGGCTACATAAACTTTGCCAACATCTTTGAGCAACACACCTCTTGAGCAGCAACGTCTCAAATCCAAGAAATACTACGTACCTGGAACAAAAATTTCTAAAGTATTAAAGTAACGAGTTACTTTCCTGTGCAACCTGGTCAACCTGGTCTTAAATTGGGCGACTGGATCAATCCGTTGACTTTTCAGTTTTTTTTTTCGATTTTTTTCTCTTTAGACAAACACTCCCACGCAATGCGTGGCGTGTGTAACACACGTGCAAAGCCTTCCTTGCGTTGTGCGTATTGTGCACGCACCCGGATGTTTTTTTTATATTTTGATTTTTTTAATTAATTAAGTTCAATTACGGTTTATTAATTTTCAATTAGAATTTATTAATTTCAATTTAGGATTTATTAATTCTCAATTAAGATATATATTTTAAATTCACTTTTTAAATAAATTATATTTTTAAATTTTGAAATAAAAAAATTTAAAAGTCAACGGACTGACCCAATTGCACAGGAGAGTAACTCTAAATTAAGTAAAATACAATATACTATTGAGTTTAATATTGTGACTATTGGTATCCCTTTTTCTCTTTATTCCTTTTGTCCATAAAATGGTTACCACTTTTGCTTTTTAAGTTTGTCCACGAAATGGTTGCCATTTTTTCTATTTCACTCACATTTATTATGGGACCCTTACTCTACTCACAACAATACTCACTATAATTCACTACTACCTACCATTTTCTAAAAACTCGTGTTGTCCATAATGTGGTAACCATTTCGTGGACGGAGGAAGTATAATATTTTTTTCCCTAAGAAAAATGATGATGAACTAAGTTTAATATCATAGGGGATAGATCCTACTACTCAGATGATGTGGCTGACATGATCGATAGGGGCACTAAGTAACCTGTCACAAGTAACATACGTAAAAGTCCGACGGAACACCTGAGAGGGTGGCGACCGATGGACCTCCGACGCTCAAGTCACTTATGGGAATTAATATGATATTAATAATTAAAGAAATAATAAAATAGTAGAGAAATGCAATAATAAAATAGTAGAGAAATGTTCGATGGTGACGATAAAGAGTAGCAGCGTCAAGAGGGTAGGTGGTGCCGGTTGCGACTATAGTGGAAAGATGATTATTTGACTTATTCATCAGCAAGTCATGCAGATTTATCCGAATATCATGATCGGTTATGCTGGCGCATCTTGTTAGGCTGTTGAACACCCCTAAATCGGATATGAGTTCCTTAACCCGATAATTTAATTAAATTTACATTGGACCGGTTTGTATAATCCAACTTGCTATTGGACCGATTTAACAGATTTGATTGGAAGACAGAATTTTGTCCACCACATTCCACAAATATAATTTCTAAATCGACGTTCCCGATTTGACCCCTATATATGGACTTTAATTAACATAGACTGAACATTTGTTGATTTAAGTGATATCGAGCAATGAGTTTTCATTAATTCAAAATTTAGTTGCCAATTATATTAATTAACAAAACTTTGTATTAGATAATAATCGATTCATCAATTAGCCATTTAATTTGTCGTCAACAACTCATCGATTTATGACAAATTTGTCCTCTAAGCTTTTTTATATTGTTCAAAGGAAAATAATTGGGCAGGAAAAGGAAGGAAAAGGAAAAGGATCATAAATGTCAGAGCATTTAATTTTACTGATTAAAGGATATATAAAAGCATTTTATATTACTAAGTATTTAATTTCTTTTCTTAAAAGTCGAAGCATTTATATAACAAAAATTTGTAAAGTAAAATAAAATTTTAGAATGTCCTATATGCAACATTCAAAATGCATCTAAAAGAACATTCAAAACGTAATCATCATGATCCCGTACCTCAACTTTTACTTTACCCACACAAGTAACAATGACGACCATCAATTGGCTCATGACTCATGAGTAGAAGTCGATATCTATTATAATAGTGAGCATTATAATTTGTGAACATAAATTGAAATAAAATTAATTAGTTAGGGTTTCTGGGCGCAAAAATTAAAGTTTGAATTTATAATAAAGATGGTATCCTTGGAATACCATTAAGTATTTGAATTACGAAAAAACTTTTTATAACAGCTTTGAACCTATAAAATGAATGAGAATTAATTAATCAGGCAAAATTGCATAGAAATTACTGACTTTATACTGAATTCGCATTTTAAGAATGACTTTTTAAAATTAGTCCTAAATTACCGAACTTTTAATTGTATCTCGATTGGGTACCTCCGGCGGGTTTCACCCAATTTATTTGCTGACATGGCGTTCGGAATGCTAACATGGCAAGTCGTTGGAGTAGATCGAGCGACGTCGTTTAAATTTGACCCAAAACGACGTCGTTTTGTATTAAAAAATTAAAATTAAATAAAAATTAAATTACACTCATCATCTCCTCCATCTCTCCCGCATCATCTCCTCCGCCGCCATCCCCGTCTACTACGTCGCCGCCGCCACCCACCTCCGCAGCTTTCCGAACCCTGAACTCCCCACCCCTCCCTTCCGCTGCCGCCACCCACCTCCGCCAAGCCAAGCTCTGCCTCCACGCATCTCCGGCGACCGGTCCTCTCATTTCTCACCCAACTCGCCGCCGAATTCAATAAACTCGTCATCATCTTCGATTCGTTAATGTCTTATGTTGTTCAAGATATCGATTCCGTTCCAAACGCCAAAGCCTACTACTTCCGCTGCATCTCCGCCTTCACCGTCCATGCCTTCCACTGGGACGCCGCCGGCCTCCCCGAGCTCCCGCGGGCGGCGGCGGCGCTCATGGAGCCTCCTCGCCATCGCCATCTCCGCCACCCCCTGCGGCCACTGCCGCCAATTCTTCCAGGAACTTCGCCACTCCGCCTCCGTGAAAATCCTCATCACCGACGAAGACAATTGCGTCCAGAATCACGACCAAATCAGAATGCTTGAAAACAAAGCCCCAAATTTTATGCCCTTACTGAAATTTCTCCCCACTCCCAAACGCTCGCCTATGAAGAATCCACTCCCAAACGCCCGCCTGACACGTCGTCCCTGACACGCCGCCGCAAACCCTAATCGACCGCCTGCAACTCGCTTGGGATCACAATCCGCTCAAGGCGCTCAAGCTCGTCTGCAATCTCCGGGGGATAAATGGAAATCGTGGAGGCAGTGGTGGTGCTGTCGGATCTTTGGATTTGGAGTGGGGGAGGTTGAGAGATGTGATGTTGGTGGGGAAGAAGGGTTGTGGATGGCGGTTGTGGACGGTGGTTGTGGACGACGGTTGTGGACGGGAAGAAGGATTTTGTGAGAGAGAAATTAGAAAAGAGAGAGAGAATGAAAGAATGGGGAAGAAGATAGATGATGTGTAATTTAATTTTAATTTTTTAATACAAAACGACGTCGTTTTGGGGTCTCGAATTGCCATGTAAGCTTTCCGAACGCCATGTCAGCAAATAAATTGGGTCAAACCCGCCGGAGGCACCGAATTGAGATACAATTACAAGATCAGTAATTTAGGACTAATTTTAAAAAGTCATTCTTAAAACGCGAATTCGGTATAAAGTCAGTAATTTCTATGTAATTTTGCCAATTAATTAAGACATGAAAAAGAGATCATCTCAAAAAAGAAACGAGAATATATGTATGTTTGATAAATTTACAATTTTACTAGCCACAGTAAGGATAAAATTACGAATTTTTAGCCACTAAGAGTAAAACGTTTGAAATACGGAGTGTTTATGAACCCAGAAACTGGGTTAAATTACATTTCTGAATACTTCAATTAGGGCTATGATGAAAACAATTTTGCAAGCAATATATCTTAGAACTATAATAATGTAAAAGAGTTGAACTTGGATGCATACGTACATATGCACGGTACCCGGCCCGCCCCACGCGCATGCCCGACCGGTTCGTGCGGCGCCTACAGTTTTTTTTTTTTTTCAATTTTAGTTTTTTTCCAGATTTATTCTGAAATTATAAAAAAGAACTGAAAAATAAAATTGGTCATAGGGCGTTGACCCAGGGTCGGATCGGCGAGCGGGTGTTACACGATGCAACATTTGGATTCAGCATTTGCACTCAAGTTTTTATCAATGTAAAATAATCACAATTTTGCCACCATGGATGGGACAGTGTTCCTGATAGAAACAAGACATTTTGAAAGTAAAGAATTGTAAAAGCATAATTGTATTTCTGGTATTTGTACTTACTCACATGTTACACAATGGACTCTCAGACCAGAGTCACGGGGACAAAATATGTTTACACTGAAACCTAACTTGAACAATATTACGTTAGAACATATAAGAGCACCCACTGCAAGGGTCGAGCGCCGGTGTCGATCGGCCGCTCGACCCCGGCTCCCTCGACCCTGCGAGGTCAAAGCCGTAGTGGGTGCTCGATACCGGTGGGTCGAGCCAATGGTGTTGAAGGTGGTGTCGATATATCGACACCGCCTTCGACTTCGGTAGGGCAATGATATGGGACATGTGGC
This sequence comes from Schizonepeta tenuifolia, assembly GCA_029490685.1. Lineage (NCBI taxonomy): Eukaryota > Viridiplantae > Streptophyta > Magnoliopsida > Lamiales > Lamiaceae > Schizonepeta > Schizonepeta tenuifolia. The sequence goes on along the minus strand of CM055960.1, from coordinate 23,301,884 downwards.
GTGTCCCCATTGGTCCGGTATAATTTTTATTTATTTTCTAATTAAAAAAATTAATTAAAATCCCAACGCCAACATCACACAAAATTCAATATAAATACCCCTTCATCCTATTCATTCTCTACACCAAAATTCAATCTTCATCCCAATCTCTTTCTTCTTCAATTTCAATCGTTAAGTCTAATTTTTTTGTGCAAAAAAAATGAGTGAAAACGAGTTCAATTCGCGGTACCAGCAGTATTACGGCTCAAATCCACCGAATCAAACTCCCAATCCACCGAATCCAAAGTCCTAATTCCCCCTTCTCCCAGCTTCACCCAACACTCCCCGGCTGCCGGGTTTGCACCTTTCTCACAGTCGTTGGGGTTCTCCCAATTCCCTCCGTCGACGGGGTTCTCGCAGTCTCCGAAGTTCTCCTAATTCTCCCCGTCGACTGGGTTCTCGTAGTTTCCGGAGTACTCCCAATTCCCTCCGTCTTACGGGTTCTCGCAGTCTTCGGAGTTCTCTCAATTCCCCCCAACATTCGGCTTCTTCCAATTCTCCACTCCACCCGGTGGATATAGTGCATTCGACACGCCGCCATCGGAAACAGCTCGAATCAGACATAACAGCCTCAATGACGACTGCGTCGATGTTGAGGTGGAGGAAGAGGAAGAGGCGTACGAAGATTCCTAACAAGAGGAATCGGAGGAACGCAAGCTAAAACCACTGCCACGCCGGAAGGGGAAAGCTCTCACCACATCAAGCACGACCACTTTCTCCGGCCAAGGGGAAGAGGAAGGCGAGCCACAAGGGCAAACAGCCCGCCGCATCAAGCACTGCATTGAGGTCACTGTGAGGTCCTAACTACACACCTGGCAAAATAGAGTTCCTCGCACGGTGCTACATTGATTTCGGGCTGGACGCGGTGACCAACAACTACCAAACTCAGAATTATTTCTGGACGAAATTATATTCCTGCTACAACGAGCACATAGCTCCCGCTACGCCGTGCGAGAAGGATCCGATGAAGTGCGCGTGGAGCCGCGCCAAAGAACAGATCCAGAACGCAATAAATGTGCTAACCCTCTCCAATCGCTAGCTTGCGCTAAGTACTTCACTTCATTTTGCCACTTAAATAGTGTTGCGGGATTAATCCGCAACAATTTTCTTGTTGTATGTTTAACTTTCATTTCATTATTTTTTATGTTAATCTCAATTATTCTCTAAATATATTTTATTTAACTATATTTTTACATATACCATTATAAAGATTATCAATAATAATATACTGTAAAAGTTGGAAAAAATTACCATAACAAACAAATTAAATAAAGTTGCTCAAAACAAACACAAATACATAAAAATAAATAAAATAATAACTGATTTTTTTTTTTTTGTTTCTAAAAATTAAAAAGATCACCTCTAGTTCATCCTTCATCGGAAATAAATTCTGAAACATTTTACAAGTACTTGTGTTGTCTTCTTGTGCTTGTCTCCACTTCTTCGTAATGTGTTGTTTTCCCAGAAACAAGAATCGTGTAGAAAGAATGCAGAACGTGCATTTGGTGTTCTACAATGTTGCTTTTCAATCGTTGCCAAGCCAGCACATTTTTTTGGAGTAATATTTGATTTGCAAGATACTATACATACATGCATAAATTGCATAATATGATAATTAAGGATGAACGAGAATCTCATAAAGTGCTCCGAGTGAAGAAGCAAGGGACGTGCCATTTTTGCCATTTAATTTTCCCAATCAAATTCAGCATACCACTTATAACGATCAACTTTAAGAAGATTTATCCTCAAAAAATAAATAAAAAACTTTACAAAGATTCATTGTATTCCGGAAGCTCGTAGCTAGCATGGGCCCTGATAAACCCCAATTTAGTGCTTCTTCTCTACCAATACTACACCTTCAACTTGTTCTTAAAAAAAAAAAAGCTTTAATTCGTGTAATAAGCAAGAGGTCAACGGCTACGTGAATCGCTTAAACAATCTCAAGCGGCCACCTCTGAAATCATTTTCGAACAAACTGCAAATGTTGGACATCAAATATTTCTAGCCCGGTTATAGAACTATGAAACCTCACTCGTTTAAAGAACTATGCTTTGTATGCATTGAATGCAATAGTGTGGGATGATCACTATGTTTCTTATCATTTGAGGCGTTTTAACGAGACTCGATCTTTGATTTCTCGTTTTTATAATGTAATGATTTTGTTCCTTAGTTAATGAATTAAAATTTTATTATCCGTCCATTGTGATAAATTTTAATTGAACAAAGACAAAACAAATTATGAAATATTATGCTGCATTTTTTGTGGAAACTGTTGGAGATGAATTTCTATGTTTACTGTATTTAAGTAAAGATAGAGAAAGTGGTTTAACGAGCAATAATTAACTATAATATAATTAAAAAAATCATTAATGCCTAGCCTGAATTCTCAAAATCACATAACACTACAATAAAATGGTTCAATAGAGTTGCCACGAATTTAAGAAAAGAAAAAGAAAAATGGTTCAATAGGGACATTGTTTTTCAAGAATTGTGAAACTTATAAACGTCACTAAATAAAACTATCAAATCTTGTGGATATATAGCTGTTATATATGCATGTCACAAAAATAAAATCATCTCATGCGCGGAATTTGGTGACATTTACTGTATAAATATTCTTATTTTTAAATGTAACAAATTTATTTAAATATTAATGTAAAAGATTATATAGATGTATGATATGTTACTAAATTATGATATACGTTCTCTAATAAATTTTATAGTACCTCTTAGTGTCACTAAAATAATGTCACTATTAAACAATTTTATTGTAGTGATCTACATCTACGATGAATATTTTTCGTTCACGATACTTATATTTATTTATATATCGTATAAGACTTCGTCACTATGAAAACTCATGTTCGTTGTGTCCAATCCAAAATAAAAATAATGTATTGTAAGTGACAACTCAATTTTTTATAGAGCTAGAGACTTTTTAAGGACTGTAACTTTTGGATATTCGACGATTAAGGACACTTATTTGCGGGCCCTCTGTTTGAGGACATTTGTTAAGCAAATTAATACTCCGTAGGACAATTTCTGGCCCGATCGGGCTCAATTGCAATTTCTGAGCCCGAACGCCTAGGTGGCATACCAAATCATCTCCACGTCGGCCATTTCTGTGAAGCATTTCGTCGAACAGTTGAAGTGCAACATGGAGTAAGCTTATGAACGATGAACGATGAACGACGAAGCCGGCAGCGTCGAGCGGCGGCGCTCTCGCAATGGCAATTCTGCTGAATAAGGCGCTCTTTCTAGTTAAGGTTCCGATCACGTTAGCCGCAACGCCGTCGCTGGCGCGCTTTCTCGCGCGGCGGAGTCTGATCAATAAAGGTGTATGATTGTCTTAGCTTATTTTGTCTTCTTTTTTTTGGTTCTCCAAAAATAAATAAGCCAGTGACAAGTTCGTTGCTTTGGGAGAAATGTTAACTTTGGGAGTAAAAGTAGCTGCATATCGTAGTTAAGATTGTGGAATTCATATTTACTGATGGATGAACATGTTTTCTGTACCAAATTTTCTTGCACCTTCTTAAAATTATAACTCTTGCAAATAGCTTAATTAGCTATCGGTAATGTAATTGCAATTGCTGGGTTTTTCAAATAGGTTGAGTTTTTTATGCTTTGATTGAAAAATTTGTTTGAGCAATGTTGAGAATCATGCTGGATTTATATATTTAATTTTTGTTCGACAACAAAAAGAATAGTGTTTGTTATTGCAGATGTTCAATTCTTAACATGGAATGATTTATTGCAGATGTTCGATTCTTAGCAAACTGTAATACAGCAGCTAAGGAGCATCTGTGAGAATGGCTAGCCTGCTTTGCTTGTCTTTGTCTACATTTGCTATTCACTATTTTATCTGATTGCTAGAAATGGATTTGGCGCTACTAGCACAGCATCGTTCATAGTTAAGGGTGACGACAACGATATCGCGATCTCTGGTGGCTCGGCAGCAGACCTCCAACAGCTTACTCCATGTTGCACTTCAACTGTTCGACGAAATGCTTCACATAAATGGCTGAGGTGGAGATGATTTGGCATGCCACCTAAGCGTCCGGGCTCAGAAATTGCGATTGAGCCCGATCGGGCCAGAAATTGTCCTACGGAGTATTAATTTGCTTAACAAATGTCCTCAAACAGAGGGCCTGAAAATAAGTGTCCCTAATCGTCGAATACCCAAAAGCTACAGTCCTTAAAAAGCCTCTAGCTCATTTTTTATATTATAATAATAATTTTTCAAGAACTAGTTAGGTAATTGTAGGGATGGCAATGAGTCGGGTATCTACTTATTAAGCATTTTTTGAATTCAAATTCATGAAAATTTTTCACACCCAAACCCATCCATAACCCGATTAAAAAATAATTTTAAAATCCATACTGACCCGAACCCGTTAGATAATACCCGTTTATTACCCGCTAAAAACCCCAATACTAAAAAGTAAACATCAAATAATAAAATATTATAAATATGATTAAAATAAACATCAATAGAAAATTTCACTAAAACTAATTTCAATGCAAAGTGCTACGAACTTACAAAATCTTAAAACATAAGTAGAAGATTATAAATTATTGATGTTGTCGATGTGTCGTCATATTTCGGAAGTAGATTTACAGAAGTAGAGAAGAAATATTAAAGACTCGACTCTTATGGAATATGTGTGTGGGTTAAGAAAATAATATAAAATCCTAAATCTATTAATATTTATACTAGTAATATTTATAATTATATAATAAATTATACATATAATATTTTTTATCATATATATATATATATATAGAAATGGGTTTGGGTAGCGGGTACTCAGAGGTAATTGCCCAAACCCGACCTAAACCCGTCACTGATTTGCATGTTTCTACCCAAATCCGTCCCAAAACCATTTAATATTTTCCAAACCCGTCCCATCAGGATTTGGGAAGTACGGGTACCCATGAAAACCCGACTCATTGTCATCCCTAGGTAATTGGTACTCCCTCCGTACGCGAAATAACGCCTCATTTGAGTTTTTTCACGTAGAATAAGAAAGTTGGTAAAGTTAGTTTGAGTGAGGTAAAAGTTAGAAAGTAGGAGTAGTGATAATGATATAGGTTTAGTTTGTTAATTGTACATTAAGGATAGTGGGTGGATGTGACTTTTATCATTTCTTTTATACTCTATTTAATTTTATTCCCTTTGTAATTTAAAAGGGTAAATGGCCTATAAATTACTGAACTTTTTGCAAATTCCCGAATTGTAACCGTCAGTTGAACTTTGGTGAATTAAATAACGTGATTTTAATTTGTTTCAATTTGCAACCAACTTAGGTTACCGGCGAGGTCGATGATGACATGGAGGCCGGAAATGCCACCGTGTCATTGTCGGACCTCTAGCCAAAACGACGTCGTTTTGGCTAATTAAAAGCACCGTCCAAATTAACAAAAATGACGTCGTTTAAGCTTCAAATCAATAAAACCCCAAATTCATTTCCCCAATTCGAACCCTCTTCTCATTTCATCAGTTATCCCCCAAATCATTTCCCCCAATTCGAACCCTCTTCTCATTTCATCAGCTATCCCCCAAATCATTTCCCCCAATTCATTCCCTCAAAATCCGATGCACCCGACGAACCCTAAACGTAGAGCTGGTTTGAATCGGGCGACCAAGTTAACACAGGCAATGACAAGCTCAAGTGGATCTCCGGCGACGTCTGATGAAGTGTACCCTTCAATGGTGAATATGCCCCGCTATCTTCCACGCCGTCCAGGTCCAGTTTGCAAGCATGGGAGCAGTGTGGTACGGACGTCGCGCACACCTGATAACCCCGATAGGAGATTCTACTGTTGTCGCGTTGGAGGGGTGAGTTCTACTCAATTTCTTCCTTTTTTTTCTTAGAATAAATATGGCGTCAATTAATAATTTTTTTTTTAATTAAAACAGAAAACTTGTGATATTTGGGACTGGATTGATGATCCACTCACAGATCATTACCGAGGTTACATCAACGAGGTAACAAATGAGCGTAACCTTGCACAAGAGCAGCTTCGTCACGCCTTGTTGAGAGAGGAAGTAACTGCGAAGCAGATGGAGCCACTAAGGAATGAGTGCAATGAAGCCAATAAGAAGATTGAAGATATGGATTGCGCTATTACAGATTTACAAGAGAAGATTCACAACCTAGAAGCCACTGGGGATGCTCAGAAAAAGAAGATTAGGGTTTTGAAGATGTTGTTTTTCTTCTCGTTGATCATCATTGCATGTCTGTTACAATCGAAGTAATTGTGTGTTCATCATCATTGTAGTTTGTAGCTTGTGTTGTTTGTAGTTTGTAGTTTGTGTTATTTATAGTTTGTAGTTTGTTGCAGTTTGTTGCAGTTTGTTGTAGTTTGTAGTTTTTTGTAGTAAGTATTAGCCTGTGTTACAATCGAATATTGATTTTGTCTTATCTAACGAATTTATGAAGTATTGATGTAGTAAGTATTAGCATGTTTTCTCATCTGCTTATTATCTGGAAATGCCACTAAGTATTAAATTTATGAACTATAGAATCTTGTATTTAATGAGATAGCTTGTGTGTTAGTGGAAATGCCACTAAGTATTGAATTTATGAACTATTGAATTGTATTTGTATTTCATTCATCTAATGAATATTGATGCAAACTGAAACAAATCATCATCAAGACACAATAAACTTAGCAAACTGAATACTTGTTGATCATCATAATATACTTGGATTGTTGAAGTCTCAAAAAAGACTTCAAGTTTGTAGCATCATCAAAAAAGACTACCAAGAGTTGATCAAGATACAAAATGACTTCAAGTTTGTAGCAAATTCCTATGCTCGGTTATAACAGAAAACAGTCTCATACAGTCCCACTCTCCTATGTTATGGGCACATCAGTCATTCCAGTTTGTATGCTTGAAGATATTCCTTCTCCAACCTACCTTTGCCTTTTGTACTTGCTTTCCTTGGACAAATTCATCAACACACTGTTGTTCAAAGAAGACTGCCAAAACAGGAAAAATATGCAAAAGTAAGCTTCAAACTCTATCAACTGCCAAAATAGGAAATAAGCAGAAGTAAGCATACTCTGAAAAAGGTATTTCCAGAGCTCTCATTGATGTAAACACCAGCTCCCTTCATGGCATTGCTCTATCTCTAAAATAATCCGACTTCTTCTTTGCTGGTTGCTTATCCTTTTTCTGCACTTGTGCTGCTGGTTTGGCAGGTCTTCCTCTCTTTCTCTATTTTGGGAAATGTCAACAAACAATCAGTACATCTGAATAAGGATATAAGCAGCAAATTGGGATCAAAATACTTTTTCTAAAGTGGCTAAGACTGCTGGATTCTTGCAAGATGCTATGTTGTGACCTTCCTGCTTGCACTTTTTGCACTTGATTGTAATCCCATATTTTATCATTCTTCCATCTCTCTCCTCTGGAGCTTTAACTCTCTTCTTCTTTGGCCTGCCTGGCATTTTCAGTTTCTGAGGTGGCATCACAGTATCACCTGCAACTTCAGGCCAAGCTTTCTCTCCAAGAGTTGATGGGATTACAAACTCATAAGCAGATAAGAATCTTTCAACAGTATAATAATCAGAAACATAATCAATGGGATCTGTCTCCATATACTTCACACCGGAAATGGCATGCTTACATGGAATTCCAGTTAAGTCTCATGCCCTACAACTGCATGAATTGATGCCATTGTTTCCAGTTTTCAATTGACAAATAAACTTCTCCCCATCACAGTAAACCTCAAAAGTTTCATGCATGCCAGGTTTTGCTTTGCAATGTACACTCTCCCTTTTGTTTTTCTCTATAATGTCTCTGATACTAGGGCACAACCTACCTGACACCCTCCTAAGTTCTTTGTATTTCTCAACCTGTCTCACCATAAGAGAACTCCTAATCTCTTCTAACATATGAATACAATGCTTACCTCTTGCCTTCAATATCCAAGAATTGAAAGTTTCACTTATATTGTTATCAACACAATCACTAGATGGAGTTGTAGAGATAAAATCCTTACAGAATTTGGTTGTATCTCTTGCCATGAAATCATCAAAAGCTTTCTCACTCTCTGCCCTCAAATCCAGCACACATTCTTTGAACTGTTGCTCGTAGGTGGCATAAGCAGGAGCAAAGAATTTCCTCTTCAATGTCTCACCCTTGTGATGCTTCTTCCAGTTCATATAGATGTGCCTACAACAGTTCTTATGCTCAGCTTGTGGTGTCAATTCTGCAACAGCATTTATCAATCCCTGCCATTAAAATATCAGAAGTTAGTAGAAGCAAAATAATAGGGTTATCAGAATTTAAACAAACTCATACCTTCTGCTGATCACTGATGAAAGTCCACCCTCTTCCATCTCCAATCCTGAGATCATCTACCAGATTTTTTAGAAACCGAGTCCAACAGACTAGGTTCTCACCCTCCACCACGGCCCATACGATTGGAAACATGCCATTGTTTCCATCATTTCCAGTTGCACACAACAGAAATCCACCAAGATAAGTCTTCAAAAAGCAGCCATCAATGCTAACTACAGGCCTACAGCTTCTCAAGAAGCCTTTCCTACATGCACCGAAGCCTATGTAGAGTGATTTGAAAACATTTTCATCTTGCAGTGCAAGTTCAAACCTGCCCTCAGGGTCAACCCTCCTAAGCTCTGCTATATATCTTCTCATCATGGCATAATGGCCATCCACTGATTTTCTCACAATCTGTTGGGTTATTGTTCTTGCTTTGTAGAGCCTGTTCTTAGGAACCTTAGTCCCAAACCTTTGGCAAATATCTGCAGCCCACTCTTGTATATCAACATGAAATGTTAACCTAAACCTATTCAAATATTTTTTAGCAAGCAATTTTGAGCTCAAAATCTTGTTGCTCATGGTCATCATACATTGATGATCACCACCATATGACTTGAGCATGAATGCTCCAGTTGACTTCACTCTACTAGCATAAATTTGCCAAGGGCATGGAGGGGTGCACTTAGCCAGACATTTGTTTTTTGTCACAGCTCTAAACCTAATAAATCTCTGATTTTCAATGGAGTAGCTAGTCAAAGCTTCTTTACACTGAAAACCATCAGCAAAATACATGCCAAACACAAGCTGTAAAGATTTATGATCACATTTGGGATCATATACTACCTTCTTTGCTCCCAGTCTGACATCACACTCCTCATCAGTTTCTTCAGTATCCCACTCTTTCTCATCATCTTCATACTCAGACACATTTTCTTCATCAAACTCATTCTCAAATCCATTAGGCTCATTAATAACATCAAATAAATTTACCATTTCTTCCAGTTTTCTCCTAACTTTGACATGTTTCTCATCAGAAATATAATCAAGGTCTCCTAGACTAACATCTGACAACTCTGACACACAAGACATGTAATCATTCCTATCACTGCTCTCACCCTCAGACCCAGCCTGACCCTGATCCTCACCCTTACCCTCACCCTCACCATCACAATCACCATGCCATGCCCAATCTCCTGTCCATGCATTATCATCATCATCACCATTAGTATCACCCTCACCCTCACCATCACCCTGACCCTGACCCTCAACATGATCTTGAGCCTGACCCTCAGCCTGACCCTGACCTTCACTCTCAACCTCACCCTCACCCTCATGAGCCAGTTCAGCTACATCCTGAATCGTCTTACCACCTTCTACATATACACTGACTGATTTATATTTACCAACATGAGACAACAAGTTCATAATTCCCTTATCATCATATATCTGTTCATATGCATAAGTAGTAGGTATCTTAAACCACAACTTGTCCCAAATCAAAAACCCTAACTTCTTAATATAGTCAACAAGGTCAAAAAATCCAAACCTATCACGATCTATTGATGTCTTTACCACAAATTGACCACCTAAATACTGTAGTTTGAACTCTTTCATTCGAAGCTCACCACCATAATGAATATTCAGGGAAAAATTTTTACTGCAAAAAATAAATAAAAAAAATCAAATTTCACGCAGAAAATCAAAAAAAAAAATCGAGCTTCAATACAAACCCTAACCCTAACTATATCGATATTGATTATACAATGCAAAGAAGAAAAAATAATTGAGAGTGGACCTACATTTTCTCCATTGCAGGAGCAGAAAAAGACACCTCTGGACCACCACAACCAAGCACTACTCGCCCACGAAGCAGAAAAGGACACCTCTGGACCACCACAACTTCTAATACCAAGGCCGACAAGACTCGAACATTCGCAAAAAAAATGCCAGGAATCGATGAAGAAGATGAATTCAATAATAGGGGAATTTCTGCATTCGATGTGTGAAAAAACGCGAAGGGAATACAATAATAGATTAGGGTTCTTTCTTTAATCTGAATAATGGAAACGACGACGTTCTTCAAGCAACTTAGTGAAACGACGTCGTTCAAAGAACAATAAGCGTCACATAAGCGCCAGCGTGGGCATTCTTAGCCACGTGGGAAAAAAAATCCCCAAATCGACCTCGCCGTAACAGTAATTTGGTTGCAAATTGAAACAAATTAAAAGCACGGTATTTAATTCGCCAAAGTTCAACTAACGGTTGCAATTCGGAAATTTGCAAAAGTTCAGTAATTTACAGGCCATTTACCCTTAAAAATATGGAGAGAATTTATTTTTTTCCTTATTCCTGATTTACTGTAATTAACTTAACAGGATTTTTTTTTCTGCTTTATCATTCTATCGAGCATATTGAAGTTTTTTTTTATTTTCTGATTTCGCATTTAATCAAGCATATTTAATTTCTTTTTTTTAACCTTATTTCTCATTTAATGAATCACTTTCATCAAGGAATTAAAATTAATTGAACAACTGATGCAGTGAAATGAAGAAGGAAGGAATCATTCATAATCATATCAAACAAGAGTCACATCACTAATATAGCAAAAACATCAATGTTTTTCCACTTAAACTAAAAATTTGGAGGCAAATTTTTAGGGGGAAATTTAAACACCTAAGATGCCTATAAGTACCCGTATTCAATGTTGATTCCAGCATTCATTACACAGTTTAGGAGCTTCTCTCTCCAATACAGCAAAAACAGAAGAAAAAAAAAACAGAGCAGCAGCAGGAATTGAAGAAGATGAAGAGGAGGCCGGATTTGACATATTTACAGCACCATGATGTAGTGCAATGGCTTATCCATCACAGTACAAACTTAAAGCTTCACGATGGAGCCAAAAATGAAGCTGCCCAACTCTTCAAGATTGATTTGAAGACAATTTGGAGGATCTGGAAATCTGCTTCTCAACAGCTTGCATTGGGAGTTCTTGTTTCAGTCATTTCAAGGAAAAATGGAACAAAACATAAGGATACATTACTGTTTGATGCAGAAAAAATCAAAGCATTATCAATTTTACAGAGGCAAACAGTGAGGAAGCTTGCATTGAGCCTTGGGGTCAGTAAGAGGCTTGTACAAGAGTGGATTAAGGATAACAAGGTACGTAAAGGCTCATACTAATGTTATAAAACCATTTCTAAGTGAGAAAAACATGCTGGCCAGACTTCATTTCAGTCTAAGACAGCTTAGAAACTTAAGTGTAGATGGGAAAATACCTTTTAAGCCAATGTATAATGTGATTCTATGGATGAAAAATGGTTCAACTTAACCAAAATCAAAGGGGGTAATCATCATCAGATTCACCATCCCATTCGAAGTCGCCTGCGAGCATTGCGGCGCAATAAATCTGATAGGGGTCGAGGGTGGGCATGGTAGCACCGCCATGAAACTGAGTTTCCGGCACGACTTCATCCCATTTCATCGCCGGATCTGACTGAGTAGGGGTTGGTTCCCATCCGGGTGGAACCCATAGATCCTCCAAAAACTCAGGCGAATCGCGGTGGAGCTCAGAGCCGACGGGGCTTGGGGTTGGTTCCCACCCCGGTGGAACCCATAACTCCTCTAAATCAAGATTGTCGGTGTGTGGATCCATCGGCAATCGGAGGAGTTCTCGCGAAATGAGAGAGAAATCGGAGCAACGATGTAGGGTTCTTCAATTTCAAAGAGAAATCAGAGGGAATGGCAAGAAATGAGAGATAGAATCGGCAATTCGATGTAGGCTTGTTCAATTTCAGAGAGAAATGAGAGAAATGAGTGGAATCGGCGCAGACAGAGTGAAATAGGGTTTGTGAGATTGGGCTGGATTTTGTTTATGGATTGGGTTGATTAGGTTAAATTAGGCAGTTTAATTCAATGGGTTAAGTAGGATTAGTAACCCATAATTAAATTGGGTTAAAATTAATGGATGGGTCCAATAAGGGCATTTGATGTAATATGAGTGTACTTTTAGGGGTATAAATGTACAACATAGTGAAACAGAATATTATTTCACGTGCTAGAAAAAGGGGTAAAGTAGGGTATTATTTCACGTATAGAGGGAGTAGTATGTCTTTACTTTAGGATCGGCATAAGTCAAAGCACATTAATTTTAATATTTGGTGACATTTTTTATGATGCAAATTCGTACTTATGGTATAAAAAAAAGTTAAAACATATTTTTGGGGTCTCATGCGAATACGTTTTAAATTAATTCATATGTGTACAAAGAGATATTAGTATTTTGAAAATGAAATGTAGAATCATCACGAAGCATTAATTTTTTTTCATATAAATCCTTCAACACTTTTTCTTTTTAAGTTTTGAACAATTAACTAGAATTTTATCTTTAACTATCAAATGATATAAATCACACAATTAGTAATTTATTTATATATAATAATTATAAAATCTATTTTTTAATCAAATCAAATTTTATTAGTAATACATAGTAAAGCGGGCAGCCATTTTTTTCTCAATATAACAAATATTTTATTTTTGTGTGTTCTTCCAGTCATGGGTCCTGACTCCTGAGCGGTCGCACCTCTTGCTATGCCCAGGGCCGAGGCTAGTACTATACATATAATTATGCACATTGTTTTCAAAAAAAATTATCGAAGTAAAAAGTATTTTGCATCTCCCCATTATTTGTCAGACCGTCTAACGAGCCAAGAATTAAATTCGAAAATTTCGGTCACCCATCACTTTGGAATTGATTATGGCACAGCGTGATGGATCTTAACCCGTCCGGCCGTGTAACACAAATGTTTTTGCTTTATATTTTGAAGACATGAAGAAAGGAAGAATGGACCGTTCATGGCGTTTGTGGCGGTCCGATGAATAAACCGGTTTGGAGCTTGAATTTCTGCAAAAATAGATCGTTGCAAAGATATATAGCATGTCACGCTAAGCAAGCCACAAATGGTTTAGCACCTTTTGCAACTATAAAACGCAGAATGTATAATTTAATTTTACTACAAGTTAAAAAGGTACGAAAGTTTCACAACAACAAAATGATGTAGTACAAAGTTGTTTTTTTATTTATTTATAACAAAATTTTAGTGTTATCCACACACGTGTGCCTATATACTTTTGTTTATCATATATATAAAATGTGACTAAATTAACTTTATTATATTTAGAAATTTAATAAATAAATTACACCCTTAAATGCCATAATTTTTATCATACGCTTTATTTATAACACACCGTACCAGTTATCCATCACAAGATGTCCAATTTTATCTATATCTATACTTATTATAAAAGTGTCTTGTTTACAAATTTTAATTTGCCTATTAGGTTCCTATTATATAACTAATTTAAGAACAATAATATAAAATTATATTATTATTATTATTATTACATACAAATAAAATATATGAATTTTACTCCAACCACAAGTCTAAACTAACTCTTAATTTTTTTTTTTTTTTGTATATATACACGCTACGTACACAAGTAAATAACTACAACAAAGAAAACAGAAAACAAAGAAATATGTCTATAAATTTAAATTTTCATTATTTTATTTCGAAAATAATTATATTGTTCATCGGGTATACTAAGTAATAACGAGCTATATGAACCAATTAGTACTTCCTCCGTCCTATTAAAGATGTCTTATTTCTTATGGACACCAGAGAATATGTGTGTTTGGTAGAGTTATTAAAGTGAAATAAAGTGGGTAGTGATAGAGAGAGTACACAGTGAATGATACAGAAAATTAGGGAAAAAGAGGACGAAAAGTGTAAAGTGACTAATTAATTGGGCTCTAATCCTTCCTAATTATTTCTAAAACAGAAAATAAGATAACCCAAAAAGAAATACAAGACATCTCTGGTGGACGGAGGGAGTATAAAACTATAGCTCGAGTCATACTAAACGATCACAAACGAATTATTGTGGAATTTAAATTAGTTGAGCTTGACTTATTTACAATAGTTCAATTATAACAAATATTTTAATTGACACTCTTAAATATACATAGACAACTATATCTCTTTTCTAATTACTGATATTTATTAAACGTTATGGAATGAAAATACAAAGAATAATTGACACATTCATTAAGAAAAAATTAGAAATCAATCTCGTTTATCATTTGTCAAATGTTTTAGTTTATTAATCTTTATATTGCACACAAATTGACCAATGATAAATTTTAACTTTCTAGAAAAAAGGTCCCACATGCATTCGACTAAAAATATATTGATAATTAAAAATATTACAATATACGAAATACACATGCCTTTTAAGACGATCGGATGGATCGCTAAACTTAATCATGTTAAAAAAATTGATACTAGAAAAGTACATAAGTGTTTAATCACATTAACACTTCTTTTTAAGTCTAATATTGTTAGAGTCATTCTTTTAACGTGCGAATGCACGTTATCTCTGCTAGTTTTTTTAAAAGTACATTAAAAGGTTTGAGTGATTTTATTTGGGAATTTCAATTTTTTTTAAGACTAAAATTCTTACTACCTATACTTCAAATTCTTTTAATATTAATATGCATTTACATTTAATTCAATTAGCATCCACACGCGATATATTTCAGAAAGAGTATATGAAACAGTTAGGCAAATATTAAAGCTATTGAAATTAACTATAAATTGAGTTTCACCCTACCTTTTTCTTTAATTCTGTGTTTTCTTTCCTCAGTTTCTTTTCCTACATCAAGATTAATTTTCGATCAGAATTCCATGTAAAATTGAAACATTGTTGAAAAATCGAAATATATATCTTGATCACTTTCTCAACTAATATTTCACCTGTTCCTTCAGCTGATCAATCTCCTCGTTCAATAATTTCCTCTGAAACAAAGAAATCAAATATTATTCGAGTGGAATGAGTAATATATATAACTTCTGCTTGGATTATTTTATAAACAATAATTAAACACTTTATATATGAATGTTGATTATATAAATATAGGGTGTGAATCTCGTAGGAACTCATTCTTATATGACTACGTAAAAACCATATGCATTTATATCACTACCGAAATGCAAATGAGATCCTCTATTGCATTTTAGGTGTTTCATCTTCTGTTGTATTAATAATGGGACGACACATGGCATGACTAATGATTCAAGATTTAGGGTATATATAAGAAAAATATATTCTTTAAATTTTGAACCCTTAATTATGCCATGTGTTGTTCCCTTATCAATGCAACAGAAGATTAAACACCAAAATGCAATATAGGATCAAATCTTACTGAAATGTATAAATGCAATAAGTTAATAAACAAACATGACAAATGACAAATTACATTAACTTAATGCACAAATATTTAACACATTTTTAATGCACAACCTGCAATAATTAAATGCATCAATTAGTTCTCGGCAACACATAAAAAGATCAACCATTATAATTTTTTCATTGACATATATTTCTGCATTAAAATACTGTAATTTATGAACTGATGTGATAGAGATGCATGGTTACTATGCACTCATATATATATAAAGATGAGTTCATATTATGATATTCTTCTTATAAATATGCATATATATATATATATATACCTTTCTATCTCTGATGTTTGTTAAACTACGTTCCAACTGTCGTTCAACCTCTTCTAAATCTTCAATAGAACAACAATCTAAACTCTCTCCCATGAGTCTTCTGAATCATACATAATAAATGCAATGAAAATTGCGGTTTTGTGTAGACGAATAAAAAAAGGAGGGATGGAGCTTTAATTAACAAGGATGATCAGATCATAACCTCTTAGATTCTTCAAGAAACTCGATCTTATTGTCCAATTCATGAGCAGTGCCCTCATCTCTCACATTCTGTCAAACTCCAATTATAATAAATTTCAGAAAATGTTCAAGTTTGTGAAGATTGATCAAATCTATCTATCTAGGCCATTGTAATTTGCACGATAGCCTAAGTAGGCTTTTGCGAGAAATTAATTAAATGTTTCGTTATGTTGCGTTTACTTTGGTAGTTAAAATTTTCATGTGAAAAGGAGGGAAAAAAAAAACTCTCACCCTTTAATTAAATCCCTCATCTCTTTTCCATTATTTTACATTGAGGAATTTCACCATCTTTCCTTCTTTATTTTTCATTATAAGACGAATATGCATATATATATATATATATATATATATATATATATATATATATGAATGACTTGTGTGAATTGCAATCATACCTCTGAAAATGTGTACAATTAATATTTAACATTTTAGTTGTAGGAGTATTTAACATTTTCATCTAGCTAGCTCCAAGAATTTGACATATATATCAAGCAGCACAATATTTCCAATACATATTAAATGTGTATATATTGATAATTAATTTCTCAATCAAACAAAATTTCATACAATCGTATATAGATGTGAAAGACCTCTTTCCCTAATTAAGAAACTTAATTGATTTGAGTGGATTGTGGATTTAAGTAGAATCATTACTGATCAAATTTATAACATGATAAATAGAGATACAAATGAATGAAAACAGAAGGTGAAATACGTGAAGAGAATTCTGACCTTGACATTTTCTTCCATGCAGGTTCTACTTGCATATGTTTCTATGGTTTTATTGATCCCACTGCTGAAATTTCCAAAAACGCATAAAAAAAAAAAAAAAAAAAAAAAAAAAATTGATGCATGCAACTCATTTTATGTATGTCATCATATAGTATAGCAAAAAACAATCTACCTAAGCTACTTCTGAAAGTCACATTAGCGACAAATTAAATAATAGTACTATTAATCCTTTTGAGGATCGTTCTCTTCTACAGAAAAGGATGGAAAACGTACATTTTCACCCTTTTTAAGAAAAAAAAATATCTTTTCTTATCTCTCTTCTTCTTATGAGTACTAAATTTGCAGAGAGATCGAACGTTCTCATATTCAGACAAAAGGTGGGGATGTCCGTCAATCAGCAAAAAAGTTTCTTATATATACTCCTTCCGTCCCGTTAAATATGGTCTAGTTTATTCAGAATGGAGACTAAGAAAAAGGGTATTAGGATAAAAAAAAGTACAAATAAAGTGCATTTTAGTCAATAAAGTGTCTTTTTAATCTAAAGTAAACTCTAATTCTTTCCATAAAAGAAAACAAGTCATATTAAACTGGACGACCCAAAAAAGAAAACAAGCCAACTTTAAACGGGACGGAGGGAGTAATTGATAAAATTATATAACACATTTATTCCATACACTTTATACCCTGTGAAAAATATTATCATATCAATATCCCTGCTCATGATAATATTATCATGAACTAGAGCGAAAAAGAGGGAATGGAGGATGCCCTAAGAAAAATCCAGTTCTGTGAAAATTATTGACTCTATCATGTGAAAATTTGGGAAAAAAAAAATGATGAAAATGTATATTTTCCACCATTTTCCTTAAAAGAAAACCAGCCTTTTCTAACCAACTTACATGATTACATTTTTGTAGGAACATGTCAAAACAACTTATATTTTATAGAATTAAAAATAAATTTTATTGGTTGTTATGGCAATAGCATGCCTTGATCAGAATCACAATCGCCGAAATAACATTTTATCAGACTGGCTAATCAAAATTACAAATAACATGAAGAATACATTTTAAGGGTTAATTACGAATTTTCACCACGTATACCATACATACATAGGTATAATTAACCTGCAGCCTGTTCTTCAAAGTTCAAACATACATATATGATCAATTAATTAGATTGAAAAAATAGCAGATAACACTAAATTTACACAAGATAATTATTTTAATATTGCCTACTTTTAACCCCACGTACTGTTAAATTTTGAACTCTTAATAGTGATATTTAACAACACAGTAATTCATACACATTTTTTAACAACAAAAAAATATATGTGTGTGTGTGTGTGTGTGTGTGTGTGTGTGTTTTGAATGGGAATGGGTGGGGGCAGTACAATTTTAAGTTGAGTGAACAGTAATTGTGACACAGACTTTTCAACCTTTGAATTCTGATTTCTGATCAGTTTCTCAATTCTGGTAACCCATATGTTTGACTAGACAATTGATCAGATTATTCCCAGAACATACATATATACTACTATGCATTAATTAATTTTCAGGTAATTAAGACAACTCCAAAGTATGAACAACCTTTTGGTCAGTATATACACATGAAGTTTGGTAAACATGGCATAAAAAGGGGGAATTATGCAATATAGCTAGGATAGAAAATAAGGACTTGATCATAATAATATAAATAATAATATATATGTATCATACTATTAATTAATTTCCTTTTATGGGGGTTCCCATGCTATGCTAGCTCTTTCGACTGGTTCAATGCGTGTGCAGATGCACTTATGATCTCAATATTCAGTTCAACAATATTTCATTGGAGAAAACAACTTTGGGATTTGGACTAAAGCTTGTTTTGTTGTTGTTACAGATACTAATTCAACTCCACTTCCTTTCTTGAAATAACTATAAAATAAAAAGAAAAAGGAAGAGGGTGAGAGAGAGAGAGAGAGAGAGAGAGGACCTAAGTCCTAACCAGACATATGAGCATTTAAATCAAGATTACACAGAATCTGATCAGTAGATAAGATAACAGAAAATTTATGGTACTAGTAAGATGAAGAAGATCTGTTCTCTCTCATATTGGCAAAAACAATAAGGAAAAAAGATAAAAATAATTCTAAAACGTAAAGTGAAACTATATTATATGTATATAATACCTTGAACTTGAGAATTCATATAGTTTTCCTGTGGAAGAGAAGATTAGGAGAGCAATTTCAGCATCACAAAGAACTGAAAGCTCAAATGCCTTCTTCAAAACCCCACTTCTGCGCTTCGAGAAGGTCACCTGCCTGCTTGTCGCGTTTTCGATTCTTTTCATCTCAGTTTTCCCTCTCACCATCTCTCTCTCTCTCTCTCTCTCTCTCTCTCTCTCTCTCTCTCTGTATATATATATATATATATATATGTGTGTGTGTGTGTATCTATATGTGTGTGTGGGGGGGGGGGGGGAATGACTGGTGATTTTATTGAAAAAAAGTCAATTAATTCATTGAAGAAGGGATAGAGAATAATTCCAAGAAAATTTGCAATCAAATGAACAAAATTTAAAGAGATTTCCAAATATAGAAAGGGGTTTAGATTTGGCTCCAAGAATAGTAAGATTAATATACTGGTTTCCCAGATCTGTAACAGTAATTGGGAATGCAAAAAAATCTGGAAACCCTAGATTCATAAATCAAGAAAGAGGGACGACAGAGAGCTGGATTTGAGGTTTCTATATTTGGGAGTTTCCATCCATGGAATGAGAATAAAGATGCTTTAGGGAAAGATGAGGAAAGACTTAGTTATAACCTAATCTATTTCTTGTTTTAGTAAAAAGTTTGACAACCTGAAAAAAGAAAAATCAAAGGAATATTATGCAACACAAGTGGAAACTTGTCGGTGGGTTGCGATCTGCCAAAATCCGGCCGTGCATTTAATTCCACTTTTTTCTGCTCTCATAACATTACATATATCTTTTGAACTCTATGATAAATTATAGTACTTTGTGTGTTTGGTAAAAAATATATATTAACATATGATTTTCTCATTTTATCACTACCTAAAAAAATACTCTATATATCTCTCTCTCCTCTTCCTCTTCCACTCCCACCCTACATAAATATGCAGTTGAGAAAGAGAGACACATCTCTCTCTCTATTTGTGCTTCTCTCCATGTCAAATTTCTCCACACTCGGCTCCCTTCTATCTCTGTAACTCATCTGCAACAACAACACACAGACGTCCTTCTCTTCTCCGACGAATCTGAAAATTGAAAGCTCTAGATTCCCCAAATTTCTAAGCTCTAGATTCCTAAATTGAAAATCTGAAAATTTGTTCTTCTTAATCCTCTCGAATTTCGGCGAAATTCCACCGGTCGTTTGCCTCTCCGCTGCCTCGGAAAACAGCAGCGGTGACAGGGGTTGTCGCCGCCGTCAGTCCTTTGATAGCACCACCACCACGGAAGAGGGTGAACGGTCGGCGACGGGAATGGCAGTGAGAAAGTGAGACAGAAGAGAGAAGTGAGAGGAAGAAAATGAATTGGGGCTACTGCAGAATGGGGGTGAGAGGAGAGGTAGAAGAGAGAAGATGGGGAAGAGTGGACAATTTTGTCATTTTGACATTTAATATGAGTTATTATTGAACTCAACATAAATAATACCAGGGGCGTGGTGGTTTTATTAGTATGCCCACTTTTGTATTATAATACAGGGCTTAAGCCTAATAAAGGGCTTTGAGTATTAATATTTTTTTCTACCAAACAATACATTAACTCATATTAATAATATAATATGGCTTAATACTATCAACCAAACATGGCCTTTGTATATAAAATTAAAAATTAAAACAGAGATTTTGTTTTCTATCTTTTGTTTAAATATACCTTAAGGTCTCGTTTGGTAGAAATACTGAAAAATTTACGAAATCCCTCAGCCAAGCTGGGAAAAGTGACAATTGTTCCATTATCCACGTAAACTTTCGGCATTCTGAGCTAGCACTTTGGAAAAAAAAAAAAAAGGTTAAACTAATGTGAAAAGTTTAAACATTATAAGGGGCACTTCCCTTGAGGGTTGTAAATTTTAATTGTTCCAAAAGGAACGGACAACAAGAGAAATTCAAACTATTTCGACACTAATGGAAACGTGTTCATACGTTAACACTTCATTTCTGTAAAGATAACGCATTTTTGAATAATATTTGTTTTGGGTGCTTAGATTACGCAAAATCTCCGTTATGCATGATCCCCTTTTTTCGTAGTGCCAAATACATAATTAATCTTATGAGGAATTTAAATGTAAATCCAAAATTTTCTGTGTTCTAAGCAAACTTGAAAAAACACAATTATCATATCTACATTAAAAAAATTATTACAAATAATTTATTTAGTCAAGTATATATATGGCGCCATATGTAATTTAGATATTAAATTGTGTGTATTTTACTATATTTTATTTTTAGGAAATTACCGTCAGGGAATAAACTGGCGTCTGTGTCCGTCAGTAAGTTCGGCGGTAATAACCCCGCCGATTTTTCGTTGATAATGTTTTGTGAACCAACTCGTCTTTTTCCGTCACTAATCCATCGGTAACTACTGATAAATGATGTCCGTTGGAAATTTGTGCAGTTAAATGGTTGTTTTTTTTGTAGTGCATGACAACACGTACTACTTAACCGTGTGATCTAAATTATGAATTGTATTAAGGATATGTGATCGTTTGTTATTAAAGTTTTAAATATATTTGGATAATTCAATTTTATTGTAGATTTATAATAATCAGAACGTAATGAATATATTTGGATAATTCATTACTGTAAATTTTCAATAATCAGAATTTAATGACTAACAAAGTGCTCCCTCATGCTACAAACTACGTTGAAATTAATGTCAAAGTACTATCTCATGCTAGCTACAAAATTACCTTCATCGTGTTACTGTGTTAAGGAATTCAGAGTTGGGGAACATGAAACATTGTCGTTGTTTTTTGGCAGCTAATAGCTAACGTTGAGGGGTAAAGTGCCCAAAATCAAACATCGGGTAGGCTGAGCAGTCGGTCGGGTCGGTTCAACTAAATTGAAAACAAAGTGAAATGGGGGAGGCATAAAACGAAATCAAATGAAAACAAATTGGTTCAAACCCAAATATTCAAAGCATTACAAATCAATCCCAAAATAAAAGAAAATGAAACATGATCCAGCCACTCTCCATGTCGATGTCGGTCGAGATGCCCATGGTGCTTGAGATTGAGATTGAATCACTTCATTGTTGTCATTTAGAGATAGATTTTTCAAGCCTACAAGTTAAATTAAAAGCAATTAAACATCTATTAAAATTTAAGAATAAAATAAATACATATTAAATGATAAAAATGTTACCTTCTTCGTGTCTAGCAATATCCTCCAAATTATCTTCAACAAAGATTTGTTCATTCGACCTCTTCAACCAATCAACCAATCTTAAGTGCGGACTTGGAATATTAAAATAAACTTGATTTTTATATTAAAAATGGAGAAAAGATATTTTGTAGTAGAAATATCTAGATATAGTAATTAAAAGAAAAATAAAGAATATTCTAGAAATGCTAGTGTGTTAAGAAAATATAGAATGGACTAGAAGTTTGTAGCAACAAAAGTAAGTCGGTTACATAACCGACATTAAACTTGTATATATATGTATTATGTGTGTTTGTAATTATAGAAGAAAATTGAGTGAATTGTTGGTCAATTAAGTAAGAAAAGCTTTCTCTCTCTTATAACCTCACGTCCACACACATTGTGCACAATTTACATTTCCTCCAATATTTAATTAATTCTCCCACATATATATTTCCTATATTTCCAACAAAGTGGTATCCGAGCCATAAAATCTTACCTGTGAGATGGCAAATTTGTCGTCGTTCCAAGTCCCCATGCTCAATAAGAGCAACTTTGACAATTGGAGTATTAAGATGAAGGCGCTATTGGGAGCCCACGACGTCTGGAAGATCGTGGAGAGTGGCTACGAGGAGCCGCAAGACGAGGCCGCACTATCCCAACAATTATCAAGCGTTAGGGGACGACGATTTCGAGAAGATCTCGAGTGCGAGCACCGCCAAAGAAGCGTGGGAGAAGCTCCAGATTTCGTGCAAAGGAGCGGAGCAAGTAAAGAAGGTACGTCTCCAAACTCTAAGAGGAGAATTTGAGTCTTTACATATGAAGGAGTCCGAATCAGTCTCAGGTTATTTTTCAAGAGTTTTGGCGGTTACTAATCAAATGAAGAGAAATGGGGAAAAATTGGAGGATGTTAGAATCATGGAGAAAATATTGCGTTCGCTAACTCCAAATTTTGAGCATATTGTTGTGACAATAGAAGAAACTAAAGATTTAGAGAAGATGACTATCGATCTCTTGTGTTGGGATCGTTACAAGCATATGAGGAGAAACAGAAAAAGAAACAAGAAATTGTCGAGCAACTTTTAAAGTTGCAAGTGAGTCCAAAAGAGAAAGAAGATAGTTCGAGCAATGAAGGTGGCCGACAAGGAAGAGGTCGTGGACAACGACAAGATCGAAGTCGTGGTCGTGGATATGGACATGGACGTGGACGTGGACAAGGTATTTCGCTAACAATGAAGAAAGAAAGAAGTTCCCAAGTAGCGGACGAGGGAGGAGCAACCCACAGTCGAGGTACAATAAATCTTCAATAAAGTGTTATAATTGTCATAGATTTGGGCACTATGCTTCCGAGTGCAGAGATACAAAATCGAAGGTTGAAGAGAAGGCCAATTATGCTGAGAATACGAGTGAAGAAAAAGGGAGTGTACTTCTGGCATACAAAGGAGAAGCTGGAAGTCAAGATAACACGTGGTACCTCGACACAGGCGCAAGCAACCATATGTGTGGAAAAAGAAGTATGTTCGTGGAGCTCGATGAGTCGGTAAGTGGTAATGTCTCCTTTGGTGATGAATCTAGAATTCCCGTAAAAGGAAAAGGGAATATTTTAATTCGGTTGAAGAATGGAGCTCATGATTTTATTTCTAACGTCTACTACGTGCCCAATATGAAAACTAATATATTGAGTTTGGGACAACTCTTAGAGAAAGGTTATGATATTCATATGAAAGATTATAGTCTTTCAATAAGAGATGGCAAAAATAATCTAATTGTCAAGGTGCCAATGTCCAAAAATAGAATGTTTAAATATTCAAAATGATATGGTTAAATGCCTTCAAGCCTGCTATAAGGATAAATCCTGGTTATGGCACCTCCGTTTTGGGCACTTGAATTTTGGTGGTTTAAAATTATTATCAAGAAAAGAAATGGTGAGAGGACTACCACCCATCAAGCATCCCGATCAACTCTGCGAAGGTTGTTTACTCGGGAAGCACTTCAGAAAGCCATTTCCAAAGGAGTCGCATTCAAGAGCTCAAAGGCCATTGGAGTTAATCCATGCTGACGTGTGCGGGCCAATCAAGCCAAGCTCCCTCGGTAAAAATAATTATTTTCTACTTTTTATTGATGATTTTTCAAGAAAAACCTGGGTATACTTCTTGAAGCAGAAATCATAAGCATTTGGAGCTTTCAAGAAGTTCAAGGTTGCCATCGAGAAAGAGAGTGGACTAGAAATCAAAGCTTTAAGGACTGATCGAGGTGGAGAGTTCACATCCGAGGAGTTTCTAGAATTTTGCAAAGCAAGCGGAATTCGACGGCTACTAGTCCTGAGGTCCCCCCAACAAAATGGAGTGGCGGAACGGAAGAACAGAACCATCGTGGAGATGGCTCATAGCATGCTCAAGACGAAGAATTTGCCCAAAGAGTTTTGGGCAGAAGCAGTGGCGTGCGCCGTGTGTCTGTCAAATCGGTGTCCAACGAGGAGCGTGTGGGGAAAGACTCCTCAAGAAGCTTGGAGTGGAAAAAGGCCGTGGATCGCCCACTTGAGAGTGTTCAGGAGCAAAGCATATGCACATGTGCCAGATCAGACAAGAAGCAAGCTCGACGACAAGAGCAAGTCATTTATCTTCATCGAGTACGACTCTAACTCTAAAGGTTATAAGCTTTACGATCCAACTCTGAAGAAAACTGTGATAAGTCGAGACGTGGATTTCGATGAAGAAGGATTATGGGATTTCAGCTGCAACAACGACAGTGACTTCACAGTCATTCCTCAATTTGAAGATCAAGAGATGATCGAGCAAGTGGAAGATGCACAAGTACCAACAACTCCACCCACATCACCTACATCAAGTGCTGAAGACTCGCCACCATCTTTCTTAAATGAAAGAGCCATACAACGCGCAAGGAGTTTGGATGAAATTTATGATGACACCGAAAGGTTAGAAAATCTCACCTTATTCTGCTTATTTGCTTAGCTTTGAAGAAGCTACAGAAAGTGAAAACTGGCGAGTCGCGATGGATGAAGAAATCAAGGCCATAGAGAAGAATGACATGTGGGAGCTTGTGACACTACCGAAAGGGCACAAAGCTATTGGAGTCAAGTGGGTGTATAAAGTTAAAAAGAATTCCAAGGGAGAAGTTGAAAGATATAAAGCAAGGCTAGTCGTGAAAGGATATAGTCAAAGAGCCGGAATCGATTATGAAGAGGTATTTGCTCCAGTCGCTCGCTTAGAAACTATTAGACTAATACTCTCTCTTGCAGCCCAAAATAGATGGAAGATATATCAGATGGATGTCAAGTCAGCCTTCTTAAATGGATTTATTGATAAAGAAGTTTACATCAAGCAACCTGACGGCTATGTGGTGAAAGGACAAAAAGATAAAGTTCTGAAGTTGAAGAAAGCTCTGTACGGGCTAAAGCAAGCACCAAGGGTGTGGAATAGCCGGATTGACAAGTACTTAGAAGAAAATGGCTTCACCAAATGCCCACATGAACATGCCCTCTACGTTAAAGTTAAAGGAGAAGATATTTTAATAGTGTGCTTGTATGTGGATGATCTCATTTTCACAGGAAATAATCCAAGCATGTTTGAGGAATTCAAGAAGGCCATGACAAAGGAATTCGAGATGACTGACATGGGGCGGACGGCGTACTACCTCGGCGTGGAAATGAAACAACTCGAAGATGGAGTATTTATCACACAAGAAAATTATGCAAAAGAGATTCTGAAGAAGTTTAAAATGGAGAATTGCAAGGCAATCAACACACCAGTGGAATACGAGATCAAGCTATCCAAGAATGATGGAGGAGAAAAGGTGGACCCGACATTATACAAGAGCTTGGTTGGAAGCTTGCGGTACTAAACTTGCACAAGGCCAAACATTCTTTATGCGACAGGGCTCGTGAGTCGCTATATGGAGAATCCAACCTCTACCCATTTCAAGGCAGCAAAGAGAATTCTTCGATATCTCAAAGGTACGCTCGACTATGGCCTATTCTATTCAAATACTAATGATTATAAGCTTGTTAGCTATAGTGATAGCGATTGGGCTGGAGACAACGATGATCGAAAGAGTACGAGTGGGTTCGTATTCTACATGGGAGATACTGCTTTCACCTGGATGTCGAAGAAGCAACCCATAGTGACATTATCAACTTGTGAAGCTGAATATGTGGCTGCCACATTCAGTGTTTGTCATGCGGTTTGGCTCAGAAGCTTATTAATGGAGCTCGAGTGGCCACAAAAGGAGCCAACGACTATATGTGTGGATAATAAATCGGCGATCGCACTATCGAAGAATCCAGTATTCCATAACCGAAGTAAGCACATTAACACCCGTTTCCACTACATCAGAGAATGCATCGCAAAGAAGGAGGTTCAAGTGGAGTATGTGAAATCGCAAGATCAAGTTGCCGATATCTTCACGAAGCCACTCAAGTACGAAGATTTTATCAGGCTTAGAAAGTTGCTCGGAATGACAAATCAAGTTTAAGGGGAGATGTTGGAATATTAAAATAAACTTGATTTTTATATTAAAAATGGAGAAAAGATATTTTGTAGTAGAAATATCTAGATATAGTAATTAAAAGAAAAATAAAGAATATTCTAGAAATGCTAGTGTGTTAGGAAGAAAATATAAAATGGACTAGAAGTTTGTAGCAACAAAAGTAAGTCGGTTACATAACCGACATTAAACTTGTATATATATGTATTATGTGTGTTTGTAATTATAGAATAAAATTGAGTGAATTGTTGGTCAATTAAGTAAGAAAAGCTTTCTCTCTCTTATAACCTCACGTCCACACACACTGTGCACAATTTACATTTCCTCCAATATTTAATTAATTCTCCCACATATATATTCCTATATTTCCAACACAGACAAGAGACTTGACAATTTTAGGAGTTAAAGAACTCCTAAATACATCAAGAACTCTTCCACCAGTGCTGAAAGTAGATTTCGATGCAACTGTGGAAATAGGTACATCCAATATATCTCGAGCAATACGTGAAAGAATGAGAAATTTGTGTTGATTGAGTTTCCACCACACCAATTTGTTCTCACCATCATCCACATCAGTTTTACTTTGTTTTTCTTTTTTACTTTTTAACTCATTCAATCTCAATGCGGTACTTAAAAAAATCAAAATTTATATCTGGCCTACTCTGTTATGTTTTATGAATCATTCAATTTTATTTTTTTTCAAAATGGCTCAACCGATTGAACTGATGACTGGATAAGTCATTGATTCGATACCAGATATAAGTAAAAGGCGAATCCACGAATTTGACAGTGGGATAGACTGAAACATAAGTATTTCGACGCATCAAATCTCATACATACAGAAATATTTAAATATCACTTATTTACTTATTTGGCGCAATGAGTCAACATCTCATTTAAAAAAAGAGTCATGTTTTCAAGAAAATCTCAAGGTTAGGAGTTTTTATGAGGAAAATGAAGTTGGGAGCCATAAAACGAAAAAAAAAAAAAAATAGAATCTTCGCTCGAAAAACTAAAAATTCGGCAAAATTTAAAATATGTACATACTAATATGAAAATACTAAACAACATTGAGCAAAAATTACAACATAACAACAATTAACTCGAGAAAATTGTAACATCTCAAAAGTTAAAGAATTTAAAACAATTAACATTTCAACATCTAAAAAATAATTAATTCCAAATAAGCTCAAACATCTCAACAATCAACTCGAAAACTCCAAGACCTAAAAAAATTTGCGAATTTGTAATTAGTTTAGCTACGACTAACCAAAATTAAAGTAATAAAATCATTACATAATTTAGAACATACCCCAAAATTACATTTAAATTTTATTAATTGAAGGTCTAATGTGATGGTGGAAGTTGAATGAGAACTAGTATATTCCACGTGCATCAGGAACCTTAAAATGCAAACAGTGGCGGTTTGCCCATCTTCCATCTCTCTCCCTCTCGAATTCATCTCTCACTCCAAAATCAAGCCTTAAATACAAAATTAAAAAAAAAAAAAAATTGCAGGCATATACAAATTTGTGTACAAATTTAACCAAAATATTCACTTAGTGATAATTAATTTAGTCCGAACTTAATATAATACCAAATTCTAACCAAACATATACAAATTTGCGTCGCATTTCTAGTATTTTATTTTATGTATTTCTAAGTTTTAAGCTACTAGTGATAGTACCGGCCTCGTCTTGGGCCCGACCTAAGGCCCAATCTAGGTGGGTCTATACATTCAAGCTCGGCCCAAGAGATCAGCCCAATTACAGTCGACGCCTACCTTGAAGACCAAGTCACGAAGCCCTACTTTGGGGGAGGATAGAATCCTGTTATGAATGGGAATCGGATATACATGTACTAGGAAACAAGATATGTATAAGGAATCCAAATCCTAGAAAGATTAGGGCTCAATTCAAGGCTTATAAATAGATGCTAGATTAGAGGTTTAGATTCATTCAATACTCTTTGTACTTTCAAGTATAATAAAAGATCTCTATATTCTCTCCCGTGGACGTAGATCACATCGATCGAACCACGTAAATCCTTGTGTCGTCGCATTACTGTTATTTTTTGCTATCTCCACAAACCCTAGATCTATCATTGGCGCCGTCTGTGGGAACGAAACAATCGACGGTTCTTTGGTAGCAGAACTATGACGGTAACGCGATCACAAAACGTGCGGGGAGACCAAAGCCAGCGTGGGAACCCCGACGAAGCAGAAAGTCGCCCTACGAACATGGGCAATCACCAGAAAGACAGCTCGGTCCCAAAGGAGGGGCACGGCAATAACCCTATAGAGGAAGACCCTTTCAAGGGGATGCCCGCGCTAGAGGGCAACCCTCAGAAGGGTCCACAGAAGTCCGGATCGAAAGGAGAGGATTTTCTCGACAACTTCGACCTCGCCACTGCATACGCCGCGACTGAATTCGCAAGAGCGAATAGGGAGAGTTTCAAGCGCTTCCTCACAACAGCTAGGATGCCATCAATATCCGAAGCTAGGGAGAGTTCCACACGGAAGTCTATGCCCAAAACCTCACATCATCCCAAAACGCAGGAGCCCGAGCTGAAAAGAAAACACGATACTCGGCGAAGCCCACTCCGCCGCCGGAGCTCCAGCCCGCAATGGAGTCCCAAGCAGCACCATCTCCCGAGGCGACATCGTAGCCCAGGCAGGGACCGAAGTCCGAGCTATTCCAGAAGTTATAGCCCCAAGGTAAACCGGCACCGACGGGAAGGAAGATCAGCCCGACTCGTCAGCCCGTTCACCGACGAGCTGCTCGATGCCAGGCTTCCCGCGACGTACAAGTTGCCCAACATACCACCCTATAATGGGTTGGAGGACCCCCTCAATTTCTTGACGCGGTTCAAATACAGCATGCACAATCAGGGCCTCACTGAAGAGCACATGTGCAAGTTGTTCCCAGAGATGTTGGTCGACTACGCCCGAGCATGGTTCGACGGCCTGCCGACTGGCAGCGTAGGATCTTGGGCCTACCTCGAAGGAATCTTTAAACAAAGATTCCTTATGAAAGTCCAAGCTCGCCGAGACACGGCCTACCTCCTGTCCGTGAAGCAAAAGGACAGAGAGACCATAAGGGAGTACGCCTCCCGATTTATGCAAGAAAGCTTGAAGGTCGATAAAATCGACGATGTTTTCCTCATCTCGGTTTTCCGAAACGGGGTCGCTCCTGGGTCCCTTAACCAGGAGCTCGCTAAGCAGAAACCCGAGACGGCCCAGGAGATGTGGAGAATCGTGTACCAGTTCGCAGACGGTCAAGATGCGGACCGGTTGAAGCGGGAGGAAACAGAGAAGAAGAGGCCTGAAGGTGATCGGGGCCGGAATGATCGTGATCGGAGAAGTGCCCACGAACGCCTTCAGCGGGGTCCTATCCAATCCCGGCTCGGACCTGGACCTATCCAGTCCCGGCTCGGTCCACGGCCGGGGTCGGAGCCCCCTCAGCGACCTCCCTTTATGAAAACAAATGCGGAGATCTTCGCACTTCATGAGGACTGGTTCACACGACCACGCCCTATGTCGGGGTCGAAACCTCGGGACAAAAACAAATACTGCTCTTTCCATGACGACCACGGGCACTACACAGAGGACTGCCGCGACCTCGCGATGGAAATAGAGAGGTTAGCCCAAGAAGGAGCTCTGAAGAAGTACGAGGTCGGGGGAAAGAAGAACAGAAGGGGGAAGCGAAAGGGCGGACAGGGCCGCTGCGCTCCCGATAATAAGCGGGCTAAAACCAGTCATGATGAGAAAGATGACGACCCTCAGAACGGCGTGCCACAGTACGACAGGGTGGTGTCAACCATCTCCGGGCTAACGCCGGGCACAACAAAGACTAAGCTGAGGTCTGAAGCTCGCAGACCACCAGTCCCATCGGAAGAGGAACAAACGAAAAAAAGGTTCAAGAAAGGCGAGACAGTCACCTTTTCCGAGAACGATCCAGTACCTACAGCAACGCCCCATAATGACGCCCTGGTAATACAGGTCGGGGTGGCCAATAAGATTGTCCACCGCGTATTTGTTGATAGTGGGGCCAGCGTCAGTATCATCTTCCAACATTGTTTGGATAGGATGGGACTCGACCCAGCTCGGGTTAACTCAGCACCCCTGCCTCTCAAAAGTTTCACGCAGCATGAAACACGACCTGAAGGGATCATCGCGCTTGACGTCGCCATTGGCAGCCCACCAACCAGCGTCAACAAGCTAATCCACTTCTACGTGGTCAAAGCGAACTCCCCGTACAACATCATATTGGGTCGGGATTGGCTGAATGCAGTCCGGGCCATTATCTCGCCATATCACTTGCTGCTGAAGATCCCGACCTCAGGCGGAATCCTGACTATCTGCAGCGACCAGAAAAAGGCCAAGGAGTGCATGCAAGTTGCCCTTCGAGGTCAACCGCAAGCATAGCAATCAAAGTATCCCGAAGAGTTGGAAGAGGCAACAACGATTTCTGACGCCTCGGCGGAACAAGTCCCCTTATCCGAAGAAGACCCTACCAAATGTGTCAAGGTCGGCTTTGCAGGAGGGCCCCAAACCCGCCTGCAGATAATCCAGCTCCTTAGGGAATATCAAGACGTCTTTGCTTGGTCGCCAACGGACATGACGGGGGTGTCATCGGACATCATTACACATAAGCTCAACATCGACCTGGGCTCCACCCCAGTAAAGCAGAAGAGAAGAACGTTCGTTGCCGAGCGGAACCAGGTCATCTATGACGAGGTGCAGCAATGGCTGAAAGCAGGGCTACTATTCGAGGTCAAATACCCAATTTGGCTATCTAATCCGGTGGTGGTCAAGAAAGAAGGAGGGGAGTGGAGGATGTGTGTGGATTATACCGACCTCAATAAAGCTTGCCCAAAGGACTGCTACCCCCTCCCCAACATCGAGGAGAAGATTGAATCCTTAGTAGGATACGAGGTATTCAGCTTTCTTGACCTTTACAAGGGGTACTATCAAGTCCTGATGGATGAGGAAGACGCGATCATGACAGCTTTCGCCACGAGCTTCGGGGTCTTCGCATTCAAATACATGCCCTTCGGGTTGAAGAACATCGGAGCAACTTACCAACGAATGGTCGACTTCCTCTTCCGAGATTACATTGGTGAGATCGTCGAAGTATATGTGGACAACATCATCGTTAAAAGCAAGGAAAAAGCTTCAGCGGTGGTTGATCTACGAACGACGCTCGACGTGCTAAGGCAGGCCAACCTCAAGCTAAACCCCAAGAAGTGCACTTTCAACGTGCGATCTGGGAAATTCCTAGGGTGCTGGATCTCGCCGGAGGGACTCAAAGCCAACCCGTTAAAAATTAAAGCCGTCCAGGAAATGAAGGTACCCCGAACTATTCGCGACGTACATAAGTTGACAGGCTGCATAACCGTGCTAAGTCGTTTCCTCTCGAAAGCTGCCGAGAAACAACTTCCGTTCTTCAAAATCCTCAAGAAGGCACCGGAGTTTGGATGGGGACCAGAGCACGAACTAGCCTTCGACGAGCTAAAGCGCCATTTAAGAGACTTACCAACTCTGTCGGTCCCCAAAAAGGAAGAATCTCTATCCCTATACTTCGCAGCGTCAGAGGAAGCAATTAGCGCAGTATTGGTCCGAGATGAAGGAGATCGGCAGCTGCCGGTGTACTTCATCGGCAGAGTCCTGAAAGATCCAGAGACAAGATATCAGCCCCTCGAGAAGTTCGCTCTAGCCTTGGTAAATGCAGCTCGGCGCCTAAAACCTTATTTCCAAGCTCACCCAATACAAGTTTTGACCGACCTACCACTCCGGCAAGTCCTCACTAAACCGGAGGCTTCGGGAAGGATCGCAAAATGGGCAATCGAGCTCGGAGAGCATTCCATATCATTCGTTCCTCGCCGAGCTATAAAAGGCCAAGCTTTAGCAGACTTCCTCGTAGAAGCTCAGTACAACGTCGTGAATAAACCAAAAGAATCCGAGGCCAAAGCAAAACTCCAGGAAGTACAAGAGAAGACTCCCCCAGACTGCTGGGAGATGTACGTGGATGGAGCCTCGGGGAAGAAAGGAAGCGGAGCTGGCATACTCCTGATCAGCCCGGAAAAAAAGGAGTTAACATACTCGCTGCGATTCGAGTTCCCCACTACGAACAACGAAGTGGAATATGAAGCCCTCATTGCCGGACTGCGTCTTGCCCAAACACTCCAGGTACGAGCTATCCAAACTTATTGTGATTCCCAAGTAGTGGTCAACCACGTGCTAGGAAAGTACGAAGCAAGGAGTGAGAAGCTGAAGAAATACCTGGAAAAAGTCAAGCTCCTAGAACAATCCTTCCAGTTCTTCAGGATAGTCCGCATTCCTCGGAGCCAAAATACCCGAGCTGACGAGCTAAGTAAGCTGGTGAACTCAACCGGCTCAACTCTAATAGAAGAAGTTCGGAATCGAAGTATAGAAGAGGCGGAAATCCACGCAATTGAGGAAGACGACCCGAACTGGATGACCCCCCTGAAGAAATGTTTAGAGAGCGGGGAGATTCCTGAGGACAAAATGGAAGCCAGAAAAATCCTGGCTAAATCCACGCAGTACGTCCTCGAAGGAGGAGTCCTTTATCGAAAGTCATACCTACAGCCTCTCCTAAAGTGTGTGGGACCAAGGGAAGCGGACTACGCTCTGAAAGAAGTGCACTCCGGGTCATGCGGAAGCCACATCGGAGCTCGGATGCTCGCAGAGAAAATCATGCGGTGGGGGTACTATTGGCCAACAATGGTAAAAGACGCGGAAGAATTCGTGAAAAAATGCCTGAAATGCCAGCTGCACGCCAAGGTGACGAGGGTATCCCAGACCGACCTCTCCACTATACAAAGCCCGTGGCCATTTGTGGAGTTGGGCATTGACATCGTGGGTCCGTTCTACCCGGCCCCAAAGCAAAAATGATTCTTAATAGTCATCGTCGACTACTTTACCAAGTGGGTCGAAGTCGAACCTTCCAAAAAAGTCACAAGTGAGAAAGCCGTCGAATTTGTTTGGAAGAACATCGTGTGCCGGTTTGGAGTTCCAAGAGTCCTCATCTCGGAAAATGGGACGCAATTCACGAGCAGAGCATTCCAAGAATTTTGCGAAGGACTCAATATCCAGCAAAATTTCACCTCGGTCAACCGACCTCAAACCAACGGCCAGACCGAGGTCACCAACAGGACGATAGTAAATGGACTCAAAGCTCGCCTAGAGAAGGATAAAACGGCGTGGATCTACAATCTCCAAAACGTCTTATGGTCATACCGGACTACACCCCGAACTCCCACGGGAGAAACCCCGTACCGTTTAGTATACGGAACAGAAGCGGTAATACCAGTAGAGGTCGGGGCACCAAGCCCCTGCACTATCAACTTCTCAGCGGAAGCCAATGAAGAGCAGCGCCGAACCGACCTGGATTTACTTGAGGAGAAGCGGGAACTAGCCAGCATAAAGGAAGCTCGGTATAAGCAGCAGATGGCCCGATATTATAATCAAAGGGTCAAACCCCAGCAGTTCCAGGTCGGTGACCTTGTGCTTAGAAATAATGAGATAAGCCATTCAGAGAAGCTCGGCAAGCTCGAGGCCACATGGGAAGGACCCTACAGAGTGCACGAAGTACTCGGCAAAGGAGACTACAAGATCGCCTATCTTTCAGGCGAGCTGATACCCAGGACGTGGCACATCGCCCACCTAAAGAGATTCTTCGTATGAGCAACAAAGTCCTGCATATAGAGTCTTTAAGTTTTTCTTTTTCTTTTCTTTAAGTCAATGTTTTGTTTTTAGCGAGCTCGTCAAAACTCTCCTTTTTGTTTTGGGTCTGTCTTTTCTTAATAAAGTTTTTTTTCGTCTTGCATACTTTTGTGTCTTTTAGTTTGCTTATACGAAGTATCCAATGCGCAAAGAAAATCCTTTCGAGGTCCGAGCTCGTCTCCCTCCAAAAAGGAAGATCCCACGAGGTCAGAGTCAAACTCCCTCACATAGGATAATAAGATCTCAATCGGGGTCAGAACCAAGTTCCCCCGAGAGAAACACAATACGAGGTCCGAACTAAGGTTCCCTTGTAAACAAAAAGAGGTCTGAGTTCTACTCCCTCATAAATGCAACATGCAAATAAAATAAGAAAGCTATCTTCACGACGAAGAGGGAGTTCAACGAACTCAATCTATATTTATTTATTTCTAACTATTTAGAAATATCCGTATGTACATAAGTTACAGGCCAAAACGAGATAGTCTACGAAGGAGGAGGTTTCTTGCTAAAGTTAAGCCACCGATCCTCGAATGAAGTAATTCCCAGGATGTCATCGATTGAAATCCGACCTCGACCTCGACCTCGACCGCTTCCGGAGAAAGGACCCCGACCTCGCGAAGTCGCCGACCTTGGCCTCGCAGCTCGGCCACCTCGGCTCGGGCCGACCTGACGTCCCTGCGAAGCTGTCTTTACCTCGCGAGAAGGCACCGTTCGAGAAGAAGACGGGAGGTCGGCACCCGCACCCTTGGCCAGCAGCGCACGTAATTTTGATCGGCGCTCTAGAATACACTTATACCTACTCGCACTCTCTTTGAGCATATCAAAGGCACCTTGGAGCAAAGGAGACTCGGGACCGACTGCTTTTTTTAGATCGATATAGGTCACCAAGTCTTCTTTCATCTTTAGCTCCGCCTCGGAAATGGTGATACCACCAGCACGTCGGATAATATCTTCGTACTCGGCGTGCTCCTCAGCGATCCTCTTGTGATCCTCAGAAACAGGGTCAGCCCGACCTTGGGCAGCTTCCAGTTCTTCCTCGGTCTGAAGAAGCCTGGCTTGAAGCAAATCAGCATGCTCTTGAGCAGCGATCCGCTTGACCTCGGCCTCCACGCCAAGCGCTTCGAACTTCATTCGCCATTCTTTCAGCTCGGCTTCAGTTGATTTCAACAAAGAACACTTCTCGGCAAAAAGCTCTTAAGCTCGGCGACATTTATCCATCCACAACCGAGCTAGAGACCGTTGTTCAGATAAATCTTGAGATAGGAGACTTATTTGCTTATGAAGAGAAGCTATACCAAGGTTATTAGAAATCTACACACAAAAAGAAAGCGAAAATTCGTTTATTCACAAATGTCTGAGTACAAGTTACAAAAAAAAAAAAAAAAAAAAAAAGAAATCTAAGGAGCATCGACCTCCTTGTCCTGAGAAAGTGGCGGCACGGAGGGGTGGTCCTGCGAAGAACCATCAGCGCCAGCACCACCGAGGTCCTCTCCATCAGCCGAGGCCTCGCGCTCCTCTTCATCCTTATCTTCTTCTTCGTCGTCGCGAAGAGAAGCAAAGGCGGCATCCAGGTCGGCGTCCCGATCTACCGAGCAATCAGCAACCTGCTCGGCAGATAGCAGCTCAGACGAGCCGGCGAGACTCTCCAAGACAGGAAGCTGACCGAGGTAATCACGGACCACTCTGGCATATCGGGAAGGGAGAGCATCATCCCCGAGGCGCTCAAAGCCGTACTTCGCCACATCCAGATCAGGGAAATCCTCGGCGGCCTTCTCCAAAGCGGCCATGGCGAAGTTCCCATTGATGAGTAGGGCCAAGTCGTTGGCTAGGCTGGAGAAGCTCTCCGACAACAGTAGCCTCTTCGTGTAGGCCCGAAGAACCTCCCCTTGGCTCGCCGTGAGCTGGGCCTCCCGATCCTTCGCCGCATGCAGTTCGGACTCCAGCTTCTGGAATCGCTCGGCCTCAATCCGAGCCCTCTCTGCCTCCGCCTCGGCCTTCGCAAGCTGAGCGACCAGCTCGGCTCTCGCGGCCTTCATCTCCTCCTTGGCCCCCTTCAGCTCGGCCTCAGCCTTCCTCGCCCTGGCGGTGACCACCATAAGCTTCTCAGAATACTTGCTCTTCTCGTCCTCATGTCTCGCGGACATCTCCCCAACGCTGCTCTTCAGCCACCCCACGACCGTATCGAGGCCCTGTCAGAACAAGTACAGTTAGCTACGCAGGCAAGAATTACAGGAAATATGTACTAAAGGCAATGTCTTCACCTCGGGAAAAGGCAGATCGGCCAACTTGTTTAGAGGAGCTGCCGGACTCGCGTCGCCGCCCGAGATCTCGAGAATCTCTACGCCGACACGCTCTCCGCCCTTGGCCCGTTTCTGGGGTGGCATAGGGGGAGTAACACGAACGTTCGCCGCAAGACCCGCTGCCTCAGCGCGCGGAGCTAAGTCAGAGGTTCCCCCGAGCTGACTCTGGTCGGAGGGGGAAGCGGATTGAGCGGTCGACCTCGCTCTCTTGGTACCACGAGCTGCTGCGGCCTTGGCATCGCCCCCCTTTATCTTACCAAAGTTCTTCACTGCAAAAACAAGTAAGAAAGGAGTAAGGACGGCGAAAATAAAAAATAAATAAATAACAACGACCCTAAGAGGACTAGCGGGGCCTCACCCGTCGAAGGATCCACCATCCTCTGGGGCTCGTACGGGCTTAACCCCGCTTCAGCTAAGGAGTCTTCACCGTAGCAACCCTCAAAAGGACCGTGATCCCTCATCGCTCTCACAGCAGACCCTAAAGCTTTATCCACCTCGCCAATTACCCACTCGCGAGGCTTCTCTACCCTCCAGACAAAGTCGACAAAACTATGGTGACGACAAAAGAAAAACTTCGTGTGACACTTATCCACTTTATTCTGAGTTCGCCCCTTGAACTCAGCTCGAGCAGTGGCATAGTACCAGCCCGCACTCTTCTTGAAAAGGAAGAGCTCGTGAATGAGCTCTGCAGAAATTTGATAACCCTTATCAATCGCCGCAACACCCAAGTCGGTAAACTGCCTAAAGGAATTCGGCATTATCTGCCCTAATGCTAATCCCAACTTCTTCTGGAGCTCGGAATAAGGCTCCGGGAGGGGCACGCGAAGACCAGCGTGTAGGCTGTCCTCATAAATGGTAACAAACCCCAGTGGGGGACAACAGGCCCTATCCTCTGGGCGCGGCTCTATTAATTCAGCATTCAAAGGAAAATTATAGGTTTGGGCAAGCCACCTAATCCTAACCTCGTCTAAGGATGAGGGGTAATCAGCCACCTTCCCCTTCACAAGCGGGGGCACTGGTAAACTTTCAATAATGGGTTCAGAAGACTCTAAGGTAAAAATCCTAAACTCTACGCTGTCGGCGACGGCCCTTGCCGGAGGAAAGTCACTATTACTACTAGACTGAGAGGGGGAGGCCATACTTACTTGGGAAAGTGAGCAGAAGTTTTCTGGACCGGTCGAGAATGGAAGTTTCAACGGCGTGAGCACCGGAGACGCAGCGAGACGGGAAGTTGAAGCTTTTGGGGGGACAGAGAAAAGTAGAAAAATGATTTTCCGGGACGAAAGATTTTTGTTATAGCGGCGGATGTGAAACAGCGGGATAGGGGAGACGTTTCAAATCCCACACTATACGTATTTGAATCCCGCCGCTACCCATTGTACACGTATAAACGTGGGCCCGCATTTCTCGGAATATGAACCGTCCCTCCACCAAATTCAAAATGGCCCGCTACTTTTCCCTCCCTTTAAGTTCGGGTATGGGCCGCGCCTATAAAGCGACCTGAGCAACATAACCAAGCCACTGAGGGCCAAATTTAATCATCTCGTTCTATCTGCTAACTCAGCTCGGGCGATAAGCTCGGCAATCCAGTTCGTACAGGTGATTTGCGCGATCAATCACCTAGGCAATTCGACCTCGTAGTCTACGTCTACACGTCTTCTTTCCTCTTTTTTGGGGGGGGATGTGATAGTATCGGCCTCGTCTTGGGCCCGACCTAAGGCCCAATCTAGGTGGGCCTATACATTCAAGCTCGGCCCAAGAGATCAGCCCAATTACAGTCGACGCCTACCTTGAAGACCAAGTCACGAAGCCCTACTTTAGGGGAGGATAGAATCCTGTTATGAATGGGAATCGGATATGCATGTACTAGGAAACAAGATATGTATAAGGAATCCAAATCCTAGAAAGATTAGGGCTCAATTCAAGGCTTATAAATAGATGCTAGATTAGAGGTTTAGATTCATTCAATACTCTTTGTACTTTCAAGTATAATAAAAGCTCTCTATATTCTCTCCCGTGGACGTAGATCACATCGATCGAACCACGTAAATCCTTGTGTCGTCGCATTACTGTTATTTTCTGCTATCTCCACAAACCCTAGATCTATCAACTAGTATATATTAAAATCGATGTTACCTTTGCATTTTCAGTTACGGGAAACAATAAGGAGTGAATGCCAAATTATAGAAATGAGACGAATTGAAAATTCTTCTTTGTAATACATAATCATATACTTTGTCGATTAAACTAAAAATTGATTATTATTATTATTATTATTATTATTATTATTATTATTATTATTATTATTATTATTATTATTACAATAAAGCTATCCGGACATACTATATCCGGACATAACTGGTTCGATTAAGTAAAAAACTAATTTTACACAATTTTTTAATTAATATCTTTTTTCATTAATTTCGGCCATTTATGAATGTACAATAATACACTTTACAAATTTTAATTAGAAGAGAAGAGAAGATGTTTATGTCCATGAAATATGATATTAATTAATACAGTTTTAATTAGGAAGAGAAGATGTTTATGTCGATCCCGTGGTGAGGTGGCTTGAAATGGGGGTCGAAGGGGTGTGTCAAAGAGGGACTCGATGCATCAAGCTCCCTCTCGACTCAGTTGCTGCCGCATTCGGGGACACATGGTGTGTCCCCATTCGTCTAGAATTTAATTTTTTTTTATTTCAGAATTTAAAAAAAAAAATCCATTGGCTACTTTACAATTTTACACTTATAAATACCCCTTCAATTCATTCATTCTTCACACCTCTTCCACTCTTCACTCTCAATTTCTTTCTTCTTCAATTTCTTTCAATTGTTGATTTTTTGCGTTGAAAAAATGGGTGATAACGAGAATCAATTCAACTCATGGTACCAACAAAACTACGGTTTGAACCCACCGAACCGGAGTCCCAATCTAGCCCAATTTCCCCCGTCTCCTGGTTACTCCCAATTTCCCCCGTCTCCCGGGTTCGCCCATTTCCAGCCGTCTGGGGTTCTCGCAATTCTAGTCGTCTTCCAGGTTCGGCAAATTCTTCCCGTCTTTCGGGTTCTCCCAATTCCAGTCGTCTCCCGAGTTCTCTCAATTCTCTCAATTGTCCATGCTACCCGGTGGATATCGTTCGATCGACATACCACCCACAGAAATGCACTGAATGAGATGCATCAACCTCAACAACGACGACGGCTATGATGTTGGGGGGAGGACGACGAGGAATCGAAGGAAGCCTAGCATCACCACTTCGCTGCAAGGGCAAATCTTCGGCCAAGGGAAAGGGGAAGGGCAAAGCGACAGGCAGTTCATCCGATGTTCTTCGAGGATCCAACTACACACCCAACGAAATATACTGGCTGGCTAAATGCTACATTGATATCGGGTGCGACAGGGAGATCGCCAACTACCAAACGCAGAGGCAATTCTGGAACAAAATTAATGCCCGCTTCAACGAGTACATAGCTCCCGTTGAGCCGCGAAGGATGGGTCCGATCAAGTCGGCGTGGGGCCACGCCAAGAAAGAGATATGCCGCTTCAACGGTTGCTACACCCAGCTTGAGAGTCAGAACGCAAGCAGGCGGAACGACCTCGACCTTTTTACGTTGGCGTGTGATAACTACCATGCTCTGTATAGAAAAGAATTCAAGCATAGGAAGTCATGAGAGCTCTTGAAGAATATCCCCAATTTTTGCAACCCAGAGACTGAAACTGCACCTAAGCGGACGAGGATCAATGAAGACAACGACTACACTTCGAATTTTAGCGCCAACACATCCGCCAGCGATGCAAACTCCGTCCAGACTCGTCCTCCCGGGTAGAAATCGCTCAAGAAGGAAAAGGCCAAGAAGGAGGAGGTCGTGAGCCAATTGAAGGTCGTCTTCGAAGAAATGAAGACGGGCATAAGTGTACAAGAAATGAAGTTCACATACGAGCTCCTGATGCGAGACACGTCCAATATGACTTGGGAGCATTTGACCACGCACAAAAAAGTACGTGAAAAGTTCACCAAAAAAATAGGTTGGGATTAAATGTTGTATTTTTTTATTTTAATTATTGTATCTTTTTTTATTTTAATTCAATAAAATTGTTCGTTTTTATATTTTTCTATATAATTTAAGTATTCTTATTATTATTTATTAGAAATACAAAAAAAAAATAAAAGTATAATTATTCAATCATTTTCAATCATTGGATAGACCTATTTTTATACCAACCCCATTATCAAATTTTCTATCTAAATCTATCAAACAATTGGGACCCTACCAAAATCACTAAAATCAAGGATAGACCTAAGTTATATAGAACGCCATAGTGAATGCTATGAGAAACAACAATGTGATGCAGAAGCATATATTATTTTATATATTATATATGTAGATGTATATAGATGTGATTTCACATATTGTTATTGTTTTTCCATTTTCAAAAATGTGAAGTTACAAATTTATATTTGCAAAATATAGTTAATTTATATATTATTATACGTGTGATATTCATATAACTGTGCCTTGAAACACTCGTTAGTAAAGTTATATTATCTCAACTATTAGAAACACTTCTCAGGAATGTAATTAAGCATGTCTCGATGCCCAATCCTAGTGACTTCGTTTTTGGGTTATTCCATATTGCATTAATTATCTTCTTCTTCTTTTCTTTGTTATTTCCATCTTCGGTTGTCTTACAGTTTTCAATTAACATACTATTATGGAGTAAAGGGATCCCTTTCATTGTGTTGTTTGTTTGTATGAATTTGAAGCCGGTGAAAACATGAAGAAGAAAGGTAGAGAAGAGAGAGAGAATGTCTTGTTTTCAAAAAAATCCGTTCAGCTTTCATTTGATTGGCTTTATATAATATTTAGAGACAAATTGATTTCTAATTGTTGATTTCTATCTCGGCTTTTTATTAATCTCGAGGTGTAACCTTAAGGTTTTGGAAAATATAAAAAATAAAATAAATTCAATAGAAGTTACGCCAATTAATTTTATGTTTTGTAAGCTATTAGTGTTCTTGGGTTGGGCTATTCCATTTTCTAAACTTTGGGCTTATTTTAATGCACTGGCTGGAGCCTAATTCAGCCCTTTTAAGAGATCTGCTGTGAGCATAAAAAGCACCATATCTATATATCTTGTGTATGAGTTAACGAGGTTAAACTGAAACTAGTTTTTTCCTTAGAATAATAAAATGAAACTTATTACTTTCATAAGACAAAGAGTCGAAGATAAAAGTAACCCTTTTTCTAACATATAATGTAGCATGTCTTGTCGATGTACACTTTTATGAAAATATACAGCAACATTCAATACATGACCATAAAGTATTTGAGATCATGTAATCAATCTTATGTTCAGGGGATAATTTTATAGAGTTGGTCTCTTGGGCACACATTTGCACTGTGCAGATAGGCCGACCCGACCCGACCCGATCCGATCGGTCTCGATCAGGTCAACGCTAGCCTTTGACTTTTCCAAAAAAGAATCCATTTTTTTTTTTTTACTTTCTA
Source organism: Schizonepeta tenuifolia (assembly GCA_029490685.1). NCBI lineage: Eukaryota > Viridiplantae > Streptophyta > Magnoliopsida > Lamiales > Lamiaceae > Schizonepeta > Schizonepeta tenuifolia. The sequence goes on along the minus strand of CM055960.1, from coordinate 23,259,574 downwards.
AAAAAATTTCGGCTCCGATTTTAATCTATATTTCTTTTTTCGGGCTTCTTCTCGGTTTTCTTTGGCACCTACGATAGAGAGATAATCGTAGTAACAACAATTTGGATCGTTTGGCTCGCTCTGAAGCCTTCGCCTCCCCTCGCTCGATCTCTTAACAAAATAAGAAGAGACAAACAAAAAAAATTGAAAAAAAAAAAACTGGAAAAAAAGATAAATATAAAAAAATAAAAACAATAGTCGGTGTCTCAAGTTTTTGCCAATTTTATAGGAGTATCAAATAATAGTCATTGTCTCAACATGGTTCAAAACTATAACAAGAATTGAATTGGGTACCAAATTTTTATGTTCTTTCAAATTTAGTCACTATCTCCTATTTATATTTCAAACTACAATTAAAAATATTATTATTTCAATAACCTATATAGTAAGCATATCTCCCCGCATTATCGTAGTTTAAATTAATAGCTTTTGTGTTCAAATTAGTTAATATATCAAATTGGATCCGCTCTCCTATCCATCGTGAACATCATTAACGTTCATGCCATTGATGTGGCAATACCACGTGGTATAGGGAAGTCAAATATATTTTAAATAAATTTATTAATCAATTCAACAATTTCTTGAAAACAATCTCTCAAATTAGGGAAACAATCTCTTCTAAAAAATTACAAACTAACAAAATCTAATTTGCTAAATTAAACCGCCACTTTTCTTTTCTTTATCTTTTAATTATGATAAGCAATATTCACAATTAGCAAATTCATTTATAATAAATCACAGATGAGGAACAATTAAACGCATTATGTTGTTAAATAAACTGATTATAGGCTGATGGAACTCGTGGTCTCTTCTTCGGAGCTGCACACAAGAGTACAATGCAATCAAGAAAATTAAGTGAATGTAAATTAAAACTGCAAAAACTAGAACAGAATAAAAAGTTATACGTTAAAGGCTAGATTTTGTAGCTCCATCATTTTAAAGTATTTTTTTAATAAAGAAAAAGAAAAGTAGAAGATGACTTAACTGTTGATTGATTGAGGGCAAGAAATTGTTGGAGAGGGAGAAATAGAATTATTGACGGATGTTTAATGTAGCACATAAATTGTTTTCCATAAATTGTTGAATCAATTAATAGATTTATTTAAAGTAGATTTATTAATATGTTTGATTTTCCATTGCCACATCAATGGTGGAATGGTGGACACGTTCATGGTGACCACAGTAGCTAGGGGAGCAGAACTGTATATCAAATTGTACATTTGTTACTTCAATATTAAATCAAATATCTTCCCAATGATTTTGGGGGGGAGGGGGAATGGAATTGATGAACATGTTACGTATAAGTTTAACCTGACATTGAATGAGTTCAATTTTTTTCACTAACATCATTTTGAAAATATAGACCAAATTTTTTCGACCTTAGAGAATTGAGCAATCCAGCGTCTGTAGGTCCAATCGGGACATGTTGCACGTGAGGCGTGTGTGCCTTGACCCGTTGGTGCGATAAATAAATCATTTTCTTCTTTTAATTTAGTTCAAGGATGCGCAAAACAATCCTATATACTCAACAAAATAAAATCAACTTTTCTCTAAATTAAATCAAATCCTAAATCATAAGACCCACAAGACCCTAGAACCTAAATTGATGTCTTACATGAGCTAAGAAGACCCCATCAGCAGAATGTATATGTGATCATTGTCCCCAACAAATCTTGGGGGAAGATACATAGTTTGCACCATTAAATGTCTCAATTTTTGCTCGGTTTTATTATGGTGGGTTGTCAAGAATTTTTAATACCCTTTTAATGGGCGGCCAATTTTGGGTATGACGGTGGTTTGTGAAATTGGGTTTCTTCATGCTCGAATATTTAGTGCTTTTTTTTTTTTTCTTATGAGTTACAATGCATATGTACATAATTCGACCAAACCGAAAACCAAAAATTAAATTCAGTTCGGTTATTTCGGACATTTCGGTTTCCAAAATTCTAAAATTTTGGATTTGGATCGGATTTGTTTATGAAAAAACATAAATAACCAAAATCCGAATTATATATATACTATTTATATATTTTTATTTATATTTAATTTAGTAAAACTAAAGTACCTATAAATTGTTAAAACCCTAACTTCCGAAGAAATGCAGCCTACCCTAATTTTCTCTCTGATGTTTCTCTCACTCTCATTCCCAAATTCCTTCGCTCTGCACACTTGCACTCTTCACGGTCACCGCCGAGAGCCGCCGGCTACCTCTGTTCGCTCACCGTTTTCCCTTTGCTTCCCCTTTCCACCTTCAGAGTCAAGTTAACAGAGAAACTGCGCACCAAATATCTCAATTCATTAATTCGAATTTTATTTCAGGTTTGCTTCGAATTTTTATCTCAATTCGCAAATATCCTTCATCTCCATTTATCAAAATCCTCCTTAACTTTTTCTACTTTTCGATTTTCTCCCCTGTAATGATATTCTATATCTTACTAAGTGTGATATGTTTGGTGCAGTTGGTGGATTGAAGTTTATTGAAATCAATCTATCTTGCAAAATAGATTATTCATCACATAGTTATAATGTATGTTCTTCACTATTTATTTTTTTTAATTTGTTGATTTAATCAAAAATTTATGTTGAAGTAATGACTTAGTTTACTATATTTTTTTAGATGTCTGCACCAGAAATTAATAGACAAAGAGATACGCAAGGAGAGTCAGGACTATCAGATGCACAAGGAGACACAACTGTGGATAAAACTCTACCTCAAGCAAAAAAGCGGAAAGAAATGGCGAAAAGGTCATTGGTTTGGGACTATTTCAAACCGTTTACAGATAAAGAAGGAAAAGAGAAAGCTAAGTGCAACTATTGCAAGACCACTCTTGGTGGGGATACAAAGAATGACACTGCTACTCTTCATGCTCATATCAGAAGTTGCAAAAAAATGCTAGCAAGCATGAATCTAAAGCAAACAATGTTGAACTTGCAATCGGGATCAAGCAGCACAACTCTTACTACTTGGAAGTTTGACCAAGATGAGGTTAGAAAAGCTTTAGCATATGTTCGCTATTTTATTAACACTGCAAGTGCATAGTTAAATTGTAGTAAACAAGGTCGAATCCACAGAGATTGAACTTAAGATTCACAAGTACTGCTTTCAATTAGCATCCATTATTTTGACTCTTAATTAAAAAGGATTTTGGTTTAACTAATTATAACAAAGAAAATAAAGTTAACTTAAACAAAACAAAGAGCAAATTTGGAATCAAATAAAGGAGATATTATCTTATAGCTTCGATTTCAATGAATATTCAATCTCAAACTCATTTTAATCAATTAATCATTTAAAGGACTTGATTCTCCCTAAGACAATCACAGAACTAGTTTAAGCCCACTGTCGCGGCAAATAAACCGTGGATTATAAGCTAGAAACTATTGTGTCCAATCAATTACTAACTTATAACTCCTAATTGTTCCTAAAATTCTTTATTTTCACCCTAATCTCAAGATCTTTCGACTTTATTGAAGAGGATGTTCCATATTCTCAGTTCAAGTATTAATTATCTTCTTTCGATATCAAATTAACACAACTAGAATGCACAATTGGTGATCAAACAATCGAACATGAAAAAGCACAAGAATAAAGAAAAGGAGAATAGGTCATGATTAATCAATTAAAAGAGGAGTTCAAGAACAAATATCCATCTACTATCTAACCATAAGATAACGAGAAGTTTAGCCACACATATTCATGGCAAACAACACAAGAATTCAAATCTAAGCATAAAAACAGAAAAACCGTAGTGAAGTTCTAAAAATTGAATCTCTTGTCTTCTCCAAAAGCTCCAAATCTCCAATAGGTGCAAAAGTTATGATATATGTAAAAGTTGTTGCTTCTAAGCCCTAAGAAGCCTATTTATACTAGGGAATAGATAATAATTCGATTGGGGGTGCAAAACTTAATTAAGGAAACAAATAAGGCTTGAAAATAGTTAAAACGCGTAAAACCGCCTTACGCAGGCATGCGGCCGCATGGTAGGGCGCATGGAAAATCGTCGACTCTCGCATTTGTCATGTTGACATACGGCCGCATGCCACTGCATGTGCGCGCAACAATTTTCAATCGGCTCGTTCTCCCTCGTTTCAACTCTGATTTTAGATCTACGAACTCCTATCGAGCTGTACTATCATCCTATCATGCTCAATTTGCATTATTTTGACTCCAATTTCCTGCAAAATCAAACAAAGCACGAACGAGCATCATATTTCACAAATTAACAATACTTAAGCACAAAACTCATTCCAAACATGATTTCTCTATACACATTGACATCAATTAAGCTTATAAAGATGAGAAAATCCATGTTTATCAGCATATATGATCATAGTGGATGAGTTGCCTTTTAAATTTGTTGAAAATGAAGGATTTCAATACTTTATGTCTAAAGCTTGTCCTAGATTTAAGATTCTGCCAAGACGGACAGTTCCCCGTGATTGCTTTAAAATGTATACTGAGCAAAAGGATTTGCTTAAGGCATTGCTGAAATCCACGAACCAAAGAGTTTGTCTTACCACGGACACATGGTCTTCTTTGCAAAGAATCAACTACATGTGTCTAACTATTCATTACATTAATAATGACTGGAATTTGCACAAAAAAATTCTAAATTTTTGTACAATTTGAAGTCATAGAGGTATAGACATTGGTTGGGACGTTGAGAAATTTTTGCATGATTGGGGTACTGAGAGGGTGTTTACTGTGACTGCTGATAATGCATCATCAAATGATTTGGCACTTGTTTATTTGAAAGATAAGGTTAGCCAATGGGGGTATAGCATTAGAAATTGTAGCCATATGCATATGAGATGCCTTGCTCATGTTTTCAATTTGGTGGTGCAGTATGGTTTAAAAGTGGTTGGTTCTTCTGTGAAGAAAATTAGGAATGTCATGCATCATGTTAGACAATCACCTGCTAGGTTGGTGAAATTTAATGAATGTTGTGAGCATGAAAAAATCTCAATTAGGAGTCTGTTGTAAAAACACATTCGATGTCACATACAATGAACCGGAAATCTTGCAAGTAATGTCGTAGAATATTTTCAGAAAAACAACATTCTTTTTGCTTTCATCCAGTCCATCGTATCAGGCACCCCACCATCTATGGCATTATTACTTTCAAACTCAATTCTATAACTTGGTTCTTTCATATCAAACCTAGAGCATGCTTTCTCAAACTTCACAACAACTTCCAACATCAAGTATGTGGAATTCCAACGAGTAGCAACATCTAAGCACAACAGACTCCTAGTTGAGATTTTTTCATGGTCACAACATTTCTTAAATTTCACCAACCTAGCAGGTGATTGTCTAACATGATGCACAACATTCTTAATTTTCTTCACAAAAGGTTCAACTGGTTTTAAACCATTTTGCACCAACAAATTGAAAACGTGAGCAAGACATCTCATATGCATATGGCTATAATTTCTAATGTTATACCTCCATTGGCTAACCTATCTTTCAAATAAACAAGTGCTAAATCATTTGATGATGCATTATCAACGATCACAATAAACACCCTCTCAATATCCCAATCATGCAAACATTTCTCAATTTCCCAACCAATGTCTCTACCTCTATGACTAGAAATTGTACAAAAAATTAGAATTTTTTTGTGCAAATTCCAGTCATTATCAATGTAATGAGCAGTTAGACACATGTTTGCAAAGAAGACCATGTGTTTGTGGTAAGACAGACTCTTTGGTTCGTGATTTCAGCAATGCCTTAAGCAAATCCTTTTGCTCAGTATACATTAAAGCAATCATGAGGAACTGTCCATCTTGACGGAATCTTAAATCTATGACAGGCTTTAGACATAAAGTATTAAAATCCTTCATTTTCAACAAATTTAAAAGGTAACTCATTTACCATGATTATATATTTATATATGCTAAAACTTTTCTAACCTTATCTTGGTCAAACTTCCAAGTAGTAAGAGTTGTGCTGCTTGATCCAATTGCAAGTTCAACATTGTTTGCTTAGATTCATGTTTGCTGGTATTTTCTTGTAACTTCTGATACGAGCATGAAGAGTAGCAGTGTCATTCATTGTATGCCCACCAAGAGTGGTCTTTGCAATAGTTGCACTTAGCTTTCTTTTTTCCCTCTTCATCCGTAAACGATTTGAAATGGTCCCAAACCGGCAACCTTTTCTCCATTTCCTTTTGTTTTTTTGCTTAAGGTAGAGTTTCATCCACAGTTGTGTCTCCTTGTGCATGTGTTGGTGCATCTCCTAGCTCTCCTTGCATATCTCCTTGTATATTAATTTCTGGTGCAGACATCTAAAAAACATAGTGAACTAAGTCATTACTTCAACATAAATTTTGATCAAATCAACAAATTAAAAAAATAAATAGTGAAGAACTTACATTACAGCTATCTGCTGAATAATCTATTTTGCAAGATAGATTTATTTCAATAAACTTCAATTCACCAACCGCACCAAACATATCACACTTAGTAAGATATAAAGTAAATATCATTACAACGGAGAAAATCGAAAAGTAGAAAAACTTAAGGAGGATTTTGGTAAATGGAGATGAAGGATATTTGCGAATTGAGATAGAAATTCGAAACAAACTTGAAATAAATTCGAATTGATGAATTGAGATATGTGCTGCGCGACTTCTTTGTTAACTTGACTCCGAAAGAGGAAAGGCGAAGTGAAGAGAAAACAGTGAGCGGACAGAGGTAGCCGGCGGCGGTGATCGTGAAGAGTGCAAGTGTGCAGAGCAAAGGAATTTGGGAATGAGAGTGAGAGAAACAGCATAGAGAAAATTAGGGTATATATGCGGCTGCGCTTCTTGGGAAGTTAGGGTTTTATCAATTTATAGGTACTTTAGTTTTACTAAATTAAATATAAATAGTATATATATAATTCGGATTTTGGTTATTTCGATTTTTTCATAAACAAATCCGATCCGAAATCCGAAATCCAAAATTTTAAAATTTTGAAAACCGAAATGTCCGAAATAACCTAACTGAATTTAATTTTCGGTTTCGGTTCGGTTTTCAGATTACGGAACATTTTGCTCACCCCTATATGAGATATATATTTATAGGGATAAATTACAAATAATCATCTTGTTTGAAATAAAATAAAGTTTAGTATTCATTTCAATATAAATTTATATTGTTCTTTTTTATACAAACACTATAATTTGGTATTATTTTCAGAAATTACTTCGAATACACGTTTACGTGACCTTGAATCTTTCGTGGTCATGTATTGTGGATGTGGTTCGTGTATTTCGTTAAGGGTACATGAGAACATATACAAAGAGTGACTACATTTTACATACCGTATAAAAGTATTTTGCTACGTATCTTTTTGAATTGATCTACTAATTTTGCCCTATTGTCAGTTGTCACTAGTTAAACCGAGGCTCCTTTTGGTTATGGAGTGAGTATATTTTGACTACAATTTAGCTAATTTTTAATATTTATTGTGTAAAAATTTCCAGCATACAGTCCTAGATTGCGTTTGCTTTTTATTCCTCCATTTAGAGGTAAATGGATAAACAAAAATTCCACCCTATAAAATTTTTCTTCTTTATTAAATTCCTCATTTTTTATCATTCCTTAATCCACTCGCAATGATGGAGAATATTATCACTTCAATTTAGAGAGATAATATTTTCTCTCATTGTGAGTGAAGAGAAGGAATAGAAAATGGTGGAATGGAGAAATTTTAAAAATAAGAAAGAACTTGACTACAAGAAAAATGCTAATAGACAACGCTCAATTGACAACGGTTGCTGTGAAAAACTGATGTGGTATCACTTAAAACCGTTGTTGTTTATAAAACTGTTGTTGATTAGAGCTAATGGCGCTGATAGACAACAGTTATCTTCTTCCGTTGATCTTCTAGAAATGTAGCAGACTCCGAAAGAATGAGCTATTCTCAAACGTGAATATGCATATGTAATTGTTTAATTTAGATATAGTTGCGTTGGTTGGTTTGATTTTTCCGTGCTATGGTTGGGTTCATTGGTTAGTTTGGTTAGCTTAGTTTTGTTGCCATATGTTTTGTTGCCTGAATTTTCATATATACACTTCCTATTTTTGCACCTTCTCTTTGCAATTGATATGCTATCATAATATGTCATATATTTCTTTCTTGCTTTTTTTGCAACATTGATCTGTCTATGTTTTTTTGGAAAATCCTTTCCTATTATCAATTGTGTACTAATGGTATATATCATTAGTTCTAAAGACTATTTTCTTTTCTTGTTGCAAGATATTCTCTTTTCATATCACACAATAATTTGGAGGTCAAAAGCTTGGTGAAAACTGGTGAAGCATGAACAGAAAATTAAACTTGGATCTTGTACTTTTGTGTTTGATATTTGTTGCTTTCAAATATTGTAGAAACTGGGAATTATATGTAATGAATATTGTGATTGATGGGAATACAAAATTTAGAATTTTTTATTTTAATAATTAAGTTTTGGATTTTTTTTAATTTTTTTTCTTTTAAATAATTAAAGTAAATTGATCTCATATTACAACAGATTTAAATATATTAACAATAGTTAATAAATATTGTCTTACTAAACTAAGACAACAGCAAAAAGTATTGTGTCATTGTTGTAGTTCTAGTGTACGACAACGGTTGTGACCGTGGTTTGACTGTTGTGCTTAATTTGAAACAAAATTTGTAATTTTTTTCACTGGACATACGACAACGGTTTTTAACAACCGTTGTCTAAGCTGTTGTTGTAAGTGTTTTTGACAACAGTTAAAAACCGTTCTATTAGCGAATTTTCCAGAACCCTACGACAACACCACCTACGACATCAGTGATTTGTAGGCTACAACAACGGATATTAACTATTGTCGATTAGCATTTTTCTTGTAGTGCTTATAGGGTCAAAGTTTTATTTATACATCATCCATTTATTTAAATAAAGGGATAAAAAAACAAACGTAACCGGGCAGTAAATGTTTACAGTAGTTATATAAAAAAGTGAATCCCATAAATGGAGGAGCTCTATGCCTCTATATATGATTTCCACAGAAATTAAACTAAGATATAGCTATTGGTTCGAAATATACATAGTTACATAGAACCATTTTTCTTTGGAAGGTTCAGAATATATATATATATACACACTGACACACATATGCATAAATAAGTCTCCTCTCATTTAGTAGCCCTCAAAAAATTGGGGAAGGACCCCCTGCTGTGGGGGGCTACACAGCAGCCCGTGCTGTGGCAAAATACGGCAACCGTTCCTTTTCTTTTGTTACTAGTTCTATTCTTTGTTTAATTTTTATTTTATCTTTTCTATCTTTTCATCATGCATATCAAGGCATTTCTTCTCGAGGCATTTTTTCTAGTTTCTCTTGAACATCTTTAAGATTTTCAAACTTTAATAGTAAATTTTGATATGGGGATAATATTGATAATATATGTCATATAATGATTATTTTTTTTATATCCAAAATAACAAAAATGTATGTAATTTCAAAAATAAAAGGACCTTCCACCTAAATGAAACAATTATCAGACAAGTAATTAGGGATGATGTGAATTGATTAACACGTTCGATTTTCAGGCTAGTTCATTGGATTTGGACCATTTTCGAGTCGGATCGATCATGCTAAATTTTTTTTAGGGTAGAAATTTCAGTCCTAAAATTTCTCAGAACAAAAATCATATAATTTATGCAAAAACTTATATATGACTTGCCGCACCTCCATGCGACCGTGCGTGGGGTGTTTTTTCAGATTTTTTTTTCAAATTATTTTTTTGTTTGCCTCTTCGTTTTTTTGTTTGCCGCTTCTTCTTTGGTCAAGATTTGAGCGAGGGGAGCCGAAGGCCTCGGAGCGAGCCGAAAAAATCCAAATTATTGTACGACAGTTATCCTTATATTAGTAATCAAAGTGAAGGCGGAACCATAAAATCGGAGCCGAAAGTGGAGCCGGAAAAAAAACTGAAATTAAAAAAATTTGAAAAAAAAATTAATTTTGACCGAATCAACGGATCAACCCGACCTAGATCCGGTCACAGGATCCATGCGATCTACCACATGAAAGTCCTCCTCTATAATTTATATCATGGTTGACATGAATTTTAGGGAGAAAAAATATAAAGTTTCTAAATAAAAAATATAGAAAAAACAAGAAACTAGTTACCTGTATAAGACGGATTAAAAAAAAAAAAAAAAGTTCAAACATAGAAAATAGAAATAAAAGAAAGGAAATGGCGCCATATTTTGCCAGAGCACGGGCTGCTGTGTAGCCACCCACAGGAGGGGATCCTTCATTCCTTCCCCCCAAAAATTGGCATTTACTTAGTCTAATCAATGAAAGTCAAATACAGACTAGGCTATACGTGTGGAAGTCAAATTTCGTGATATTTAATTTGTGCACAGTTAAATTGGAGTATATTTTACAAACGATTGTACTAGTAAAGTAGAATCTTTATAAATTAATACATTAGGGACCGTAAAATTTTATTAACTTAGAGAGGTATTAATTAATCAATAAATTAATAATTTATTAATTAAATAAGGTACCCCATATTAAGTGATTGAAATGAATTACAATATATGAATCCATCTTATGGTAAGTGCAATGTATTAGAAACTAGATGCATGTATTGCATTACTACAACTTAAAATTAATTCAAGCAATGTATGTTCTTTAATTAATTCATAGAACGTTTAACTATATATATACATATCGACGTTTGATGTTCCGTATTAATGAAAGAACTACTACATATATATAAACAAAATAGTAGAAGGTTTTTAAAATCATTCAAAAAAATACAATGGCTTCTCATCTAAAAGGAGTCGAAAAAACAACCATGATAGACCAAATATGTAAGGCTTTATGCGAGTACAAAAGAGATAACCCTTCACAACTTTTTGTGCAGTTCGAGAATGCTATAGTGGAGCTTTTGAGTGACATGAAAAAAGTTAAAGATGAAATTAATTTTGATATAAATTTCAATAGAAATCCAACAACAATTAGTTCATTTTTTACTAAATTGTCCTAGTTATTTATGTAATTTTAGGAAATTATTAATTTATGATTTTGTTGGGGCCTTATATTCATATAAGGATCTTTCGAAGAATTATTATCTTATCAATTTATCGAAATTATTAATTTACGCCAAGGCTCAACTTGAGACCGAAGAAATTTATTATATTATAGAGATTATTAATTTATTGAGTATTAATTTAAGGAGGTTTTACTCTATATAACTTAGACGTTAAGATTAGAAAAAAATAAAAATAAAAAAATTTAAAGAGATACTTCGTCGATTAAGTCACAATTATATTCACGCTCTAAATGAAGTTTTTGGCAGGCGCCATTCTCTCTCTCTCTCTCTCTCTATATATATATATATATATATATATTGCAAAATTATATCCATATTCCATTTATTTATGTACTTTGTAATTCAATTGTAACAAGCAAATCACTTTAAAATTTGTTCTTTTTTTGGGACAATCAGGTATATTTGCTTTCGAATGCTTCAGATCCTTAAAGGTTGTGGTTATTTTGATTGTAAATTTTATTACTGGAAATTGAGAGATAAGAAAAATAAGAATATACTGTTATTTTCACCTTTTTTCTTATCACATGCTTAATAGAGTGGAAAATAAAATTATATCATAATTCATATGGTCTCCATCCGGACCATCCCCTCCCCCTCTCAAATTTTATGATTTTTATTCATAAGAAATATTTTCACCCCTATCCCTTACATTAATATTGTTCACTATTTGAAGTAAAAATGAACAAAAGGAGTTGTTCATGTCAATTATCAATCATGCCGGAAAAATTAACAATAGTAGTAAAATGTATGAAAATATTTTTATTTCCACCATTTCTTTTTATCAAAATAAACGCACTAAATTTGAAGTCCACGCTTTTTGGCTTCGAGACTTTCTTAAGTTTGGGGTGTTTTACAAATTAGTTTGTGTAGGTTGGGAATTAAAAGGGGAAATGGATTTCAATCCCATGTCCATTTCTAGTGTCACAGATTTATTTCATGATAAAAATAAAAGAAACGGAGGTTGAACTATTCTAAAAAATTAGACAAATTTTATATTTTCTAAAAAAAAACACAATAGTGGAATGTAAAATACAGCTAATCCTTAAATATAGGGATAAGGATAACTGCCGAAATTTCTTAATTTGAATTTTTCAACGAACATTTAAATACAACAATAAATAACGCAATAATTTCTTCCGTACAATATTTCTCCAATGTGGCAATCAATTTTTTACATACAATTATTACATGTGAATTAAAACTTTTAATGTGGCAACAATTTTTTACATACAATTTTCATTTCAGATTAAACTTTTATAATTAAAACTTTTCCATTAATGACAATTTTTTTATTATATTTAAATTATTGTAATTTGTGAACGTTTATTAAAATTAATTGAGAAATTCATTTCCACAAATAATTCAATTGAGATATTATTGAGATAATCCCATGTGTAGGAGGCTCAATCTATGGACCACAACCCACTAGACACTTAGAGCTAGGAGTGAGCAAAATTCGGTTAAAACCGAAAAACCGAGCCGAACCTAACCGAAATACTAATTCAATTCGGTTAATTTGGTTTTCGGTTTTGAATTTTGGACTTTTCGGTTTTTCGGTTTGGATATGGTTTTTGAAAAAAAACATTTGATTAACCGAAAACCGAACCGAATTAATAATTAATTTAATAATTTATTAATTTTTATATATATTTAAAAATTAAAATGATTATTATTAATTTTTATATATATGTTTTGGAATTTTGGTTATGTTTTGCTTAAGATGTTTGGAATTTTGGACCCGCAACATCAACAAACATCACTGATTTATTTATATTTGGTTAAAGATGTTTTAGAATTTGGATTATTACTTTTTGCGGATTTGGAATATTGAATATTGAATGTTAATTACTTATTTAAAATGTAGAAAATATACTATGTATTTATTTTGGTTTATTTGGTTTTAATCGAAACCGAACCGAAATATTTCAGTTCGGTTTTGTTCGGTTTTAGCCATGTTCGGTTCGGATTCGGTTATTTATTATATAATTCGGTTTTAATTTGGTTTTTGCAATTCGGTTCGGTTCGGTGACCGAATAACCGAATACTCACCCCTACTTAGAGCACCCACATCGGGCGGCTCATCAGCAAGCTCGAGCCGTAAGGATGGATGAGTTGCCCGATGTCGAGCTTGAGAATTACGAGCTCGACTTATGCGGATGAGCCGGCTCAACGGCAAAAAATTCGAATTTGAACGGCCAACGGCTAGTTCTAGCCGAACTCCGCCGCCAACGGTTCGTCAGCGCCGCAACAGGTCGTCGGCGCTGGCAACTGTCAAATTTTTTTATTCCAGATTTTTCGCCATAAATACACATACCCACTTATTTTTCCTACACCATTTCTCTCCAATTCCTCTTCATTTCTTATTTCTCTACTCAAATTCATCTCTCTTCATCTCTCATTTATTCTTATCTTCTAAAAAATGGCTTCCTTTTATTCTTTAAGCTCGTCTTCATCATCATCCGACGAGGAGACGGAAACATTGTTCAAGTTATTCAAAATGCCCAAAGCGTCGTGTCCCGATATTTGCTCGGCCAACGTCTACAAAGAGCTCCGGCCATCAACGAAGGACTTTGTGTTTCGTGACCGTGAAGCCGCTCATGGCCATCTAGTCCAAGACTATATCATCGACAACCCACTGTACGACCACATTTTTTTTCGACGTCGTTTTCGGATGCAAATGAGTTTGTTCTTGCGCATCGTGGAGGCCGTAACATCTACTGATGCATATTTTGAGGCGGGGTACGATGCATGTGGCCGAGACTCACTCACGTCGTTGCAAAAATGTATCGTGTCCATCCGACAACTAGCCACCGGTGTCTCGACACATATATACGACGAGTACCTCCGCATCGGAGAGACCACGGGTCGGAAACGACTCAAGCGCTTCTGCAAGGCAGTTATCGAGGCGTTGGGTAACGAGTACCTCTGTCGACCGAATCGAGCCGACATCACTGGACTCATTTAAATGCACGAAAAGAAGTGCGGCTTTCCAGCACAAGTACAATAAAAATGAAGTAATCCGGGAAAAATTGTATCTATTTTGTATCATTTTGGCGGCATGGCCGAGTGGTAAGGCGGGGGACTGCAAATCCTTTTTCCCCAGTTCAAATCCGGGTGTCGCCTGAATTGAATCACCAAAAAACTCGAAATCATAATCGATTTTTTGGATTGGTTTCTCAATAGTGTTCAGTAGAACCTCTTTTTGACTCTGCGACATTAATTTCACTATTATTAGTGAGGAATAATTCCTTTGTATTTATAGAGATTAGGGGACATAATGCACATGGATATAGTAAGTCTCGCTTGGGCTGGGGAGCCTCAATTGCATGCATTGGGCGCGGAAGAATTGCCCTAAGGCGTGGCACGGAGTGTATACGCGAGGTGATTATGGTGAGCTGATGATCATCCTCGAGGCTATGGCGTCTACTGATATGTGGATATGACATGCTTTCTTTGGGGTGGCTGGTTCGAACACAAACATCAACGTGCTAAACCAGTCACCTTTGTTTGTCGATGTCTTAGATGGAACGGCTCCGCCCTTGAGTTTTTTGTCAACCATCGACACTCTGGAATGGGGTACTATCTTGTTGATGGTATCTATTCAGAATGACCAACATTTTGTGAAGGCTCCAGAGTGGCGGCAAACGAGAAGGAAACATGGTTCAAGGTCATGCAAGAAGCGGCAAGAAAGGACGTCGAACGCGCATTCAGAGTGCTCCAGGCTCGATGGGGAATCATCAGATCTCCGGCACACCCATGACACGTAAAACATCTCAGAAATATCATGATTGCGTGCGTCATTTTGCACAACATGATTGTACAAAATGAAGGAGAAACTGTTACTCAATGGAGAGATGACAATGTCACACCGTCGGGGAGCAGGAGAGATGCTGAGGCCCGACGAACTATCCCGCCTTCTTTCGAAGACTATTAGGCGAGAAATGCAGAGCTCAGAGATAGACGAAGAGCCGCATTGCTTCAAGTTAATTTGATCGAGCACTTTTGGAGGTGATTCGGACTTATCGAGTGATTTTTTGTTTTTGTTTTTTTTGTTTCGTAATGGTGTATTTTTTATTAATGTTTATGTAATATCATTTTATTTCCATTAATGCAATTTTTAAAATTAAATTAAAAATCGAAAAAAGTTGAAATCTGTAAACTGATTCATATGAAGTGCGAATGAGTGCGACCAGTGTGGTTAGAGACTCATACGTGGGCCACAACATCAGTTGGGCAGGTGTGGATGCTCTTAAGTGTCTCAAGGATTGTGAATGCTCGACAACTTCTATGCTATCTCATAAATGGAACAACATTAATTGCAATTTTTTTCCCAACAGAAAGCCCGCAGATTCGATGTTATCTTCCTTACTCAGATAACAAGAGCAAAATGATGATGTTTTTTTTGGTGAAACAACGTCACTAGTGCGTACCCTGTTGGTGACACTGAAATCAAATGTGACATAAATTTTAATTTCGACAAAAGTGATGGTCCCGAAACGAGTTCTGGTGTATGGGGGGGGAATACACCAGATGCAACTTTTTAAAACAACCCCCTAAAAATTATCTCAACCGAGTAAGGAAGCTCAGTTGGAATCACAACCGAGTAAGAAACACTCGGT
Organism: Schizonepeta tenuifolia; assembly: GCA_029490685.1. Classification (NCBI taxonomy): domain Eukaryota; kingdom Viridiplantae; phylum Streptophyta; class Magnoliopsida; order Lamiales; family Lamiaceae; genus Schizonepeta; species Schizonepeta tenuifolia. The sequence goes on along the minus strand of CM055960.1, from coordinate 23,243,836 downwards.
TGGAAGTGATGTGCTGTGCGGAATGTGGTGGAAATTAACTCGTTAAAACTAACTCACACTTTTATGCACGGTTGGTCAAGAACCAAGACAGTTAAGAATGCTAAGATCAGTTTGTATGCTGGTTAGAAGGACAGTTGAAAATGTAGGAAATAACTGAAGAATAAACTCAAGCACACAGAAAATTACGTGGTTCGGAGAAACCTCCTACGTCCACGGGGAGTTGTGAGTCCACACAACTCTGTCCAAGTTCTTCTGGACAAACCACTCAGCTTACGCGGGCTGAGCAACCGTTAAGGATAAGTTTGCGGGTACTTATCAACCTTACAGTTTAGTTTTCGGGTACTAAACAACCTATCTACTCAGTTGCAGGAAGAGTAGGATCCTAAAACCTTTCAGGTGAAAGAAAATGGGGTTCCAACTAAAAGCTCGAACATGAAGTGAGCTATGATCTAACACTCTATGAACTCTCACTAAGTGATGTTCTCAAGGTTCGATCTAAAGACACAAAAACTAACTAACTCTAGAACTCTCAACAAGTGATGTTCTAAGAGATTGAATGCAGTTCAGCTCGTGAAGAATATAGCTCTTTCTTTCGCTCTCTAGTTTCTTTTCGCGTGTGTGTCTTGTATCATCTTCGAATGAATGAAGGCCTCTATATATAGGCGGAGAGAGTCAACTAGCCGTTGGAGGAGCCGTTGATCTCTGTTCTTTGAAAGCGATGGCTTGTCTCTCATCTCTGCAGACTTTCCCGATATGACATCTGTGCTCTTCTGCTTTCCATCTGAGATAGCCTTGTGTTGGGCCAAATGGGGTAATGACTGAACGGTCAAACCCTCACGTGACTTCCTTTTTGAAATTCAAATCTTAACAACAGACTTCCAGCAAGAAGTGGTCGGTTAAGACTTTCGATCTTCAACTAACTTGTTCTTCAGCTGATGTTCTAACTGACTACTAACAGTTGAACTCTCAGCTGACTTCAACTTCAAGCTGTTAATCTTCTGGGTTGAAATATACAACTGATGTTCGGAAGCTGAACGCTCAGTTGTCTTCCTTGTATCTTCTCAGTTGGGTTTGAACGCTTAGATGATTTCCTTTCATCTGATGTTCTCTTCTTCCATACTGCTTCTCATCTGATGAACGCTCAGTTGTTTTCCTTACAACTGATGTTCTATCTCTTGAGACTTCTTCCTTTGAATACTTAGTCGATTTTTGCATCTGTATGCTCAACTATCGAACTGACACTTGAACGTAACTTCCCCCTTTTTAATATGATGAACGCTCAGTTGTGTTCCTCACAACTGATGTTCTATCCGAGTGAAGCCTTGTTGCCGTCTTCAGCTGGAGACCTGTAAAGATAAAATCTTAACAACGCTCAAACAGCGAGCCTAACTACTGACCTTAGGATCTGGCAACATCTACTCGGTTGGGGTCAGTTGGTTTTGGAATCAATCAAAACTTTTACTTAAATTTCCCAACAATTTCCCCCTTTTTGATGATGCCAAAACCCCTTATAAGAAGTCTAAAACCCTTATAGATCACAACTGATCTAGATCTAACTGACTCATCTAAAATCTCAGCTGAAATTCTAGACTATCTATAAGATGAAAACATCAAAGGGTTAGCACAGTTATAACATGGTATTGAAATAACTTTGCAATTCAGAGCTTGGACAATGAGGGATTGTACGTCAAGTTGAATCTTATAACTGAGTAGTTTTCATTACAACTGATTGTTACAAAGATGAACGCAAAAGATAAAAATTACAATAGTTGTTCAAAAACTAATTGAGCTAAAATTGTAGCCCATACTTACTAAAAATCCTAACAAAAATTTTCCTCTTAGCAGGTGACTCCTTGGAAATGTCCACTCCATGCTCCTTGCAAACCTGCCTCGCCTCAGCTGCGATCTTCGTGCGGTTCGGGTTGCGAGAGTTTGGGAGGAAGGGAGGCCGGTAAGTAACCTTCTGGGGAACCGGAACTGTGTTCAAGTCCAGGTTGGCGTCAATCATAGCCCGCCTGAATTGGCTGAACATGCCTGGGTCTCCTGAGTGCAACTCGGTCAGCGTTTCCTTGAACGCTTTCCTCGGGTCATCAATTGCGTAAACCTTCCTATAGTAGAAGTCGTTCACGAACTCCTGCTTGAACAACTCCCACTCTTCATTCCACTTGGTTGGCATCCACTTGTCAACATGCCTAAACCGACTCTTGACTTTGGACTTTGCTGGCAACCTTTGTTGCTTCAACCGAGCTTCCGCCTTTGATTGATGTTTGTTGATGCGGCGTCGGCTGTGGGAGGCAACGTTGCAGTCCAAATTCTGAGACATTTTCTTCAACTCTTCTTCGAACTGGTTCACCCTCCTCGCCTGGCTGGCGGCAAACTTCCTTATCCAGCTCGGGTTCATATAATCCTTCTCCTCTACATCCATAGCCTTAGCAGCTGCGATGCACTCTTCGGTTGTGATACCGTCGAGTTCAGAATCCAGCTCGGCAGCGATCTCGGCTATGGAGCTGTAGGAAACTCCAAATTTGTCTGCCTGCTTCAAGTCTTTAGACATTTGGGCTCCACTGACTTCGGTTGACTTGAGAGCAGCAGACTTCCTCTTCCTCAGCTAGGATTTTGATTGAGCAGCTGGCTTCTCTTCTTCTTTCTGCACCTCAACCTCCGTCTCCTTCTCTTTCCCTTTTTTGGCATCAGCAACAAGGCTTGCTACTGAACCATCTAGAGAGGTGAGTTGTTGTTCGGCAAGTTTGATGCGGTTGAAGAGTTCATCGACCGCGCATTCGAGCTCCACCTTCTTCGCCAGATCCGAGTCCTGGCGCTCTTGTTCGGCTTTCTTCAAGGCAGAGAGGTTTTCGATGACCTCAGTTTGAAAAGCCACGAACTCAGCCCATCGCGACTCGAAGCGAGACTTCCATTCAGCATCTTGTGTTTGTTGGGACTTGGCAAGATTGGAGTCGGCCAAGGATTTGAAGACGTTCAGTTCCTACTTCAATCCCAACAGAGTGGACTTCAACTCTGACATTTCTTGACTGGTGGAGGAAGAGAATTCTTCCAGTTTGGTCTTCATTGCAACATTCTCCTCCATCAGTTGCTGGTTCTTCACTTCTTGCGCTTCCAACACCCTCAGCTGGTCATCTTTTTGTTGCTGGAGGTTGGCAAGCAGTTCGGTCCTCAGTTGGTTCACCCTCTCAGCAATCAGCTCACAGATTTCGTCAGAGGAGGGAGCTGGCTGATCCGCTGGAGGGTCTTGTGCAATTAGAGCTAGAGGCTCAACTGTGACCATGGCTTGTCGGTTGGCCAAGTACATCTTCAGTTCTTCTTCTTCTTCCTTCGCTGCTGCGGCATATGCATCCACATCCTCAAGGAAGTCAGCTGACTTGATCAGCATGCTGTCGAGGAAGTCAATGCACTCCTGTCCAGCTGCCTCCCTTGTGTCCGTCCCTTCAGCTCTGCTCTGGTCCAGCCGACGAGTGAGCAGCGCAATCCGGTTGTTGTAAGCCACCTCCAGGTTGGAGTAGTTGAAGTAGGCTCAGATGCGGGATTCGTCTGACTTCAGCCTGTCCCAGCTCTGCACCCTGATCGTATCTTCTTTGACGTACCAATGGCTGAAGATCAGGTGGAACTGGTACAAGAGCTAGATTCCCAGAGTGGCGAAGACTGGCATGTTGCGAGCCTCAGGGAACATGCCTAGTAGCTTTTGGAAGCAGTAGGCCACCCTGCCCTCGTGCTCCATAGCAACTGCCTGAAGGTCATCTTCTTCATTTATTGGGGATAGGGAAAGATCATATGGTAAAGGTTCAAAAGGTTCATCAATGTTGGCCAAAGAGTCGGTCGCAACATCGGCATCGAGCTGGGAGCTCGGAATATTGGATTCGGTTGGGAGGGGGGTTTCAATTGTTTCCTCAACATTGGCCGAAGGAGCGGTTACAATGTTAGCATCGAGCAAGGTGCTCGGAACATTTGGCTCTGGGGGTGGTACGGCATCAATTCCTGCCGTGGGGGAGGTGGGAACGTCTTCAACGTCCTCAGATGAGAAAGAAGCATCTGACATCAAATCTGTCTCCATTCCGTCAGCCTTGTCAGCTCCGGTTGCTCGAGGGACGATCTTGAATGTGGCGGCCTCAGCTGAGCGGCTGGACTCGGAAGGCTCCTCAGCAGGTGTCGACTCAACCGGTGTCTCCTCCTCAGCTGGAGCTTGCTCCTCAGCTGGTACCTCAACTGGCTCCTCAACTGACTCATCAGCTGGCACCTCAGCTGGCTTTTTATCCGACTTCTTGAACCGTACCCTCAGCTTTTTCTGGGCAGGCTCCTCAGCTGTTTCCTTCTCCGACTCAGCTCGTCGGCGTGCAGCTTTGGACTTGGCGGGGCGAGCGACAGCTGGTTCTCCCTCAGCTGTGGACTCAGCAGACTTTCCAACCTCCTTCTTCTCCTTCGGAGTGTACACACTCCTAAGCACCTCCTGTGCCTTCTTCGCTGTTGAGAACAGCAGCAACTTCTTGACCGGCGTCTCCTCAAGTCATTCCAGACCATGTTGCGATCCTTGGTTGCGAGCAAGATCAGGGCTGAGATCTTGCAGCCGAAGTTGAGTGTCCCCTTGACACTTAGCAGCTTCTCTCCAGACTCGGATGTTGTCTCGGAGATCTTCGACTTCTCCACCATCAACTGGTTCAGGAAGTATTGATACTAGTTGATCTGGTGTTGGTGCTCCAAAGCCACTAATTGCTTCAACTTGAGTTGGCTGATGTCACCACTGTATCCGAACACCACCTTGGACACAACATCGAACAATAATCGATGTTCTGGCTTCAGCTTTGTTCGTTGCATGTTGCTTCTCAACTTCTCCGGCTCGATCAGAGCATTCTGCAGAAACTCATCGACGTGCTCGTCGGTTATGCTCTCAAGAAGTTCTGTGGCTGTGTGGTTCACGAGAATGATGTAGCGAAGGGCATTGGAAACGTCAATGGGAAAGGTGACACGGCGAATGGTCCTTGCCGGAACGTCGCGTTGACGGCAGGAGACCTTTGTAGTCACTCCTTCCCTGGTGTCTATGGATGCTTGCAGGTTGACGTAGAATTCCCTGACTTGTCGCCTGAGCAAGTGGGAGGGGCAAAGCTTGGCCCATTCGAGAAGGCCATTCTCTCTGAGAGTATTAGCGAGGGGGGCCAACACCGGTGACTCCAAATCCTCGTCGGAGAGGATCTGCTCAAAGTGGATCTTCGACACCAACATGTCAAAGGATTCTTCATACGAAGTAGGGACAAGGGAAGATCCTGATGAAGCCATTTTCTTACTTTTCGGTGCCATTTATGATCACTGCAAAAGGTATATATAGAGGAAATGAAAGAAGATCTTTTGCAGAAAAGGGTTAGGCAAAATCTGTGAAGACGTTGAACAGTTATAGCAGATATACACGAATGAGGAAAGTAGGAGATCACTTCCTGATTTTCCGCCTTATATAGGTTTTTGACTCAGTTGAATCGACGGCTGAGGTTAAATGGCGCAAATCCATCTACGGCTGAGATTACGCGACTGTTGACTATCTTTGACTTGACGTCATGCACTGAGTTCCAACCCGAGCGTGAAAAGGTGTACAGTTTTCATGTCAGCCCAGTCGCACTATAAAGTAGGCTATGGATGTTCAGCCGTACTTTACATTTAATGCGACATGATGGCTATTTTTAATGTAACTGACTAGTTCAGGAATGTTTGAATTTATTTCAAACATTCTTATTTAAGAACATAACACCTTCAGCCATAAATGATACCTGCCAGCTGATGTCGAAATCAGCTGTATACCTCAGTTGTGTTCCTCAGTTGCCGCATACCATCAGCTGACTCGAGTTCGTCTGTTCAGCTGAAGTCTGATTCCTTCGGTTGGCAATCTGCATCTGATCGGCCTACCATCAGCTGACTTAAGTTCGTCTGTTCAGCTGACGTCTGATGTCTTCAGTTGGCGATCCGCATCTGAGATTTCCCCTTCAGCTGAGCTTCCCCCTCCATCTGAGCTTCCCCCTCAGATGGGCATCTATCTCTTCGCCTCGGCTGGTTCCTCATCTGATGGATCCAACAATCCAAGTAGATCATATAGCATCTTGAACCGCGCTTCGGCTAGAGGTTTGGTGAAGATGTCAGCTCTCTGAATCTCAGTTGGAATCTTCTCCATGGATACATCCTTCTTCTCAATATGATCTCGGATAAAATGATGACGGATGTCGATATGCTTTGTCCGAGAGTGGTGAACAGGATTCAGAGAGATAGCAATGGCACTTGAGCTATCATAATGAATGGGAACTTGTTCAGTTGAGACTTCATAATCTCTCAGCTGTTTCTTGAGCCATAACACTTGCATGCAACAGCTTCCGGCAGCCATATACTCTGACTCGGTTGTAGAAGTGGCAACACATGCTTGTTTCTTGGAGAACCATGAAACCAGCTTGCTTCCCATGAACTGACAGTGTCCAGAAGTAGACTTTCTGTCCAACCGATCTCCGGCTAGATCTGCATCTGAGTATCCGGTCAGCTGAATATTGTCGTCAGTTGGATACCACAGTCCAACATTGACTGTACCCTTCAGATACTTGATGATGTTCTTTGCTGCCAACATGTGTGCTTCCCTTGGTTGAACTTGGAACCGGGCATACACTTCAACCGCGTAAGATATGTCTGGCCGACTGGCGGTTAGATAGAGCAAAGAACCGATGATCCTTCTATACTTACTGGCATCAACGAGCTTTCCCTCAGTTCCAGGTTCAATTTTTTCAGTTAGTATTCATCGGGATCCTTGTTGTCTTACTTGTCTGCAACACGAATTTGGTGATGAGCTTTTTTGTATATTTGGACTGATTAATGAAGATGTCATTTTCTGACTGCTTCACTTGTAGCCCAAGAAAATAATTCATCTCGCCCATCATCGAAATCTCGAACTTATCCTTCATGAGATTTGAAAAATTTTCACACAGTTCCTCCGACTTAGACCCGAATATGATGTCATCAACATAGATTTGCACAATAAGAATGTCATCTCCAACTTTGATGGTGAACAGAGTTTTGTCAACTGACCCTCGTTTGAAACCCGAGTTCAGAAAAAAACTACAAAGAGTGTCATACCAAGCCCTTGGTGCTTGTTTCAGTCCATAGATAGCTTTCTTCAACTTGTACACTCTTCCATCTCCAGTTTCAAAACCGGGAGGCCGTTCAACATATACATCCTCCTTGATATCTCCGTTGAGGAATGCACACTTCACATCCATCTGATATACCTTGAACTTGTGATGTGCGGCATAGGCTAGAAAGATTCGGATGGCTTCCAACCTTGCAACCGACGCGAAGGAGTCCTCGAAATCGATTCCTTCTTGTTGGCAATATCCTTGAGCTACCAACCTTGCCTTATTCCTCACTATGAATCCAATGGCGTCTCTTTTGTTCTTGAAAATCCATTTTAATCCAATGACTTTGACACCATTTGGTCTTTCTACCAACTCCCACACACAGTTGCGTAGAAATTCATTCAGTTTCTCTTGCATAGCTGTTGTCCAGTGAACACTGTTGAGAGCTTCCCCAACATTCTTCGGTTCTGGCACATCATCTACAAAGCAAGATATCATGGCAACATCTCCAGCTTGCTCGAATTCCTCAAGAACTGCCAACTCCTCAGCATATTGGGCATAAGTGTTGGAGTCTTCCTCAGTTGAATCTGGAATTGCAACTCTGCTTCTTGTACGCACACCTTCGGTTGGATCTCCAATAATGTTGTCAGTGGAATGATCTTCATACCATCTTCTGTTGCGTCTTCCTTCTTCTTCCAACTGTGGCTGTTCTGTGATCTGAGCTGGAGTCTTCTGAACTGGTGATTGAGCAGTTGTTGAGTCTGGATCCTCAACATTGATAACATTTCGAACCGAGCTCGGTTGGGCTTCGGATGCTGATGCAGTTGGAGGGGCATCAGCTGGAGTTTCCCTTTGAGATGAGCTGGGGTCCTCGCATTCATCTTCAGAGGAGTATGGATCCTCATCCTCAGTTGCCCAAACCAGTGGTTCAGCTAGATTCTTTTGCCTTAGAATCTGAGATCTTGTGAGGGCTGGTGGAACTTGTGGATCACCCTGTTGTCCTTTAGCCTGTTCCCTGCACTCAAAAGTAGATTCATCAAAACTAACATGAGGTGTTATCTCCACAACACGAGAGCCATTGTTGAAAACTCTATAAGCCTTGATCCGAGCGGCATATCCGAGAAATATGCCTTTCGAAGCTTTGGTATCAAAAGTTTTCAACTGAGTCTTCCCATTGTTGTGAATATAACACTTAGAACCAAAAACGCGAAAATAAGAAATATCTGGCTTCTTGCGTCTCCATAGCTCGTATGGTGTCTTTCCCAACCGCTTGGTCAGAAGAGACCGGTTCTGAGTGTAGCATGCAGTATTGATGGCCTCAGCCCAAAATCTCTTTGGCAGAGCTGAGCTTGTTAGCATGGATGTAGCTGCGTTTTTCAGTGTTCGATTTTTTCGCTCAGCTACTCCATTCTGTTGCGGAGTACGCGCTGCTGATGTTTGATGTGTAGTTCCATGCTTCTCGCAGTACTCGATGATGGTTTCATTTAGAAACTCAGTTCCACGATCTGATCGGATAGAAATGATCTGCATCTCTTGTTGGTTCGATATCCAATCCATCAACTTGGGTAGCTCATCTCGGGTTTCACTCTTGTGGCGCATGAAGATGGTCCACGTATATCTTGAGTAGTCATCAGTTACAACCAGGGTGTATTTGTTGCCATTTATGCTCTTTGGTGTAACTGGCCCGAAGAGATCCATGTGGATCAGCTGTAACACTCGGTCGGTTGAGGGAGTTGTCTTCAACCGGAAGGAAGATCTAGCGAGCTTTCCCAACTGGCATGCACTGCAGATATGTGTTGTTGAAAACACTCGGTTTGGTATGCCTTTTGCATGTTCTTGTCTGGCAAGTCGGTTCATTGTTTTGAAGTTCAGATGGTTGAGCCTTTTGTGCCACAGCCAGCTCAGAACTGAACTGCTCTTTGATAACAGGCAGGTGTCAGGAAGGTTGCTGTTCCAGTCAGCATAGTAGACATTCCCGATTGGTGATCGATTTGCCAACAATATCACCTGCTTTGATCCGACATTTTTAACAGTGCAACCCTGTGCATCAAACTTGACAGAGAAATCATTATCACAGAATTGGCTGATGGAGAGCAAGTTATGCTTCAATCCATCAACATAAGAGACATTAGAGATTGAAACATGATTGGTTTCAAGTGTACCGTAACCTCTGGTGTAACCTTTTGAGTTGTCATCAAAAGTAACTGATGGACCTTCTTTCTCCACGAAACTTCCAAGCAAATCCTTCAGATTCGTCATGTGTTTCGAGCATCCACTGTCCATCACCCATATTGTTGCAGACGCTTTATTCTTCCTCAGTTGTTTCTCATGTACCTGCAAAGAGAAACTCGCTTAGGTCCCCAATTTCAGTTGGGTCCTGGAGGGTTAGAACCAGTTCCCTCTGGAACTGTGCGTCGCTTTTCCCTGTAAACTCAGATGGATTTATCATTCCAGATCACTCTCCCTTCATCATCAACTATAACAACACCTCGGTTATCCTTAGGCTTGTTGTTAGTAGTGATGTTCTATTTTTTGGGAGGAGTTGGATTTCTCTCATTCTGAGCTTTCGGAGGAGAGGCTTTCCTCCTGTTTTGATGGCGATTCTTATCCTGTTGAATTTGTCTGTGAGGTCGGACGCCTTGTTGGAATCTTTGTGGCTGATTCTGATTCCAACTCCCTGAGTGTTGTCAATAGTTGTTCATGCCCTGTTGGTGGTTCATATTGTGGCATGAATATTTCCAGCTGTTCGACCTGTTCCTTGTTGGTTGACTCGGTTGGAACCTTTGGTTGAACTGATGTTGGAACCGCTGTTGATTCAGATGATTGAACCCTTATCGGTTCTGCGGTCGGTTCCAATCTTTCTGATGTTGACTCTGAGGTTGATGAAGAGGTCTGTTCTGATTCTGAGTTCGGTTGTGATTATGTCTTCGACGCCTCTGATTTCTCTTCTAACTTTTGGAACATTCCCCCTCGGTTGATATCCCAACCGATGGAACATTCTGTCCTCCATCAACTACTTCTTTTCCCTTCTCAGTTGTAGTTGCCTTGGTCGGTTGAGCTTGCTGAGAAGTGGAAGTTGGATTACTTTGGGGAGGTTCAGACTCAGCTGGATTAGGTTCGACAACCTTGACCTCAACAGCTTTGATGAAGGTTGCTGGAGGAATTCCACTATCTTTAATCACATCATAACCGAGTCCTGACACGTCATCGATCTGTCTACTGTAACTGATAAGATTCTCGATGATCTTGGATGACTGATATAGCTTGATTAGATTGTCCTTCTCAGTTTGCAACTCCTTGAGGAGGACAATTATCTGCTCGGTTTGTCCATCTGACTTCTTTATCAGCTGGTCGATCTGAGTCTCTTGATTTTTCAACTGTTCTTCCTGCTCCTTGATCTGCTTTGTCAACTCCTCGTTAGTTGGAGCATTAGTTCGGTTGACTGCATTCAGTTGACTCTTGAGATTCTCAATCTTCTCTGTTTGACTCTTGATCAGATCGTCCTTCACGGTTAAGGATTCTTCAAGTTTTGAGAACTGTTCTTGAAGACTCTTAAACTCAACCGATTGCTGATGAAGTTCCTCACTAAGTTCTTGAAAGTCACTCCAGGAGGGTTCCAACTCTTCATCCAGTGATTCCTGCATGTTAGAAATATTGGAAGAATTTAACTTATTAGGGTTAGAGTGTACCTCAGTATCATCTTGATCGGTTCCAAGTGCCATGAGGCATTGATCCTGACTGATGGCGTTGTTTGTAGAAGTCATCTCATCCTCATCTTCAGTGTCAGTGAAGATGTCCATGTCGTCAGCTGCTTCTTCTGCTACCATGGCCTTGTTCTTTCCAGCTTGCTTGGCCCTCAACGCTTCTCTCTCTTTCTTTGAGAGGTCTGGATAGTCAGCTTTGAAATGTCCCTCCTTGCCGCATTCAAAGCAACCGTTGGTCACAGGCTTTGAACTGTCTCGAGTTCGGTTGGACTTATAGAATCTCTTGTATTTTCCGAACTGAGTGTCCATGTCGGCTAGTTTCTTTGACAGGGCGGCAATGTTCTGTTGCAGTTCCTCTCTGCTTGGCTCCTTTGCAGCTGTGTCTGCAGATCTTGTTGGCCTCGATGTTCTCGATTTGGAGTAGTCAGCTCGAAGAGCAACTGACTTTGAGGCTGAACCAACATCCTCAAGTCGACTCGTCAGAACCGAGGACTGAGATCTTCTTCGGTTCACCTTATACTCATTTCCCTTTAAAATTGAGAACAATCTTTCAGTTCCCATTTCACCAAGGTCAGCTCGGCTCTCGTGGATATTGGTGAAGGTATCCCACTCAACCGGTAGAGCTTGCAACACTTTGAGATTGATTTCTCTTAGTGTGTATTTTCTTCTTCGGATGGACTGGATTCTTCTGAGGATGTCCATAAACCGGAGCTCTAACTGATCAATTGTTTCATCTGTTCTCAGAAAAAAGTTGTCGAAGTCTTGGCATGCATGTGAGAACTTGTTCTTCTTCGTCTCATCGCTTCCTTCACTCAGCGATGCCAAGATATCCCACATTTCTTTGGCAGTCTCACACTCTTCAATCCAAGGGAGATAATCTTGTCCAACAGTGGACATAATCGTGCTTTGAGCCCAGATATCCAACTGGCTCACCTTGGCTTCCTCTGGAGTGTAGTCTTCCGGATGCTTCTCCACAAACTCCACAACTGTATCTCCATCGTTGGGATTTGTAGGAGTGCGAGCGATTCTCTCTTTGATGATGATCGGTTCGGACGAGAGTACTTGTTGCATCCGATGATGCTTTGATAGTAAGATCTTCTTCATCCGGGTTCTCCAGGAAGTATAATTTACGACCAAGAACATCACCACGATCTTATCCTTGACATCCATCTGCACACGACAGCAAAAGAGATATGCAAGCAAATATGCACTAGCGTGATAAAAAGATCTGACCACTGAATAAAATAACTCGAATTCACACCTTGTGAAACAGAGTTAGTAGTCTTTTGAACCACTGCTCTGATACCACTCGATGGTCCCGAAACGAGTTCTGGTGTATGGGGGGGGAATACACCAGATGCAACTTTTTAAAACAACCCCCTAAAAATTATCTCAACCGAGTAAGGAAGCTCAGTTGGAATCACAACTGAGTAAGAAACACTCGGTTGGAAGTGATGTGCTGTGCGAAATGTGGTGGAAATTAACTCGTTAAAATTAACTCACGCTTTTATGCACGGTTGGTCAAGAACCAAGACAGTTAAGAATGCTAAGATCAGTTTGTATGCTGGTTAGAAGGACAGTTGAAAATGTAGGAAACAACTGAAGAATAAACTCAAGCACACAGAAAATTACGTGGTTCGGAGAAACCTCCTACGTCCACGGGGAGTTGTGAGTCCACACAACTCTGTCCAAGTTCTTCTGGACAAACCACTCAGTTTACGCGGGCTGAGCAACCGTTAAGGATAAGTTTGCGGGTACTTATCAACCTTACAGTTTAGTTTTCGGGTACTAAACAACCTATCTACTCAGTTGCAGGAAGAGTAGGATCCTAAAACTTTTTCAGGTGAAAGAAAATGGGGTTCCAACTAAAAGCTCGAACACGAAGTGAGCTATGATCTAACACTCTACGAACTCTCACTAAGTGATGTTCTCAAGGTTCGATCTAAAGACACAAAAACTAACTAACTCTAGAACTCTCAACAAGTGATGTTCTAAGAGATTGAATGCAGTTTAGCTCGTGAAGAATATAGCTCTTTCTTTCGCTCTCTGGTTTCTTTTCGCGTGTGTGTCTTGTATCATCTTCGAATGAATGAAGGCCTCTATATATAGGCGGAGAGAGTCAACTCTCTGTTCTTTGAAAGCGATGGCTTGTCTCTCATCTCTGCAGACTTTCCCGATATGGCATCTGTGCTCTTCTGCTTTCCATCTGTGATAGCCTTGTGTTGGGCCAAATGGGGTAATGACTGAACGGTCAAACCCTCACGTGACTTCCTTTTTGAAATTCAAATCTTAACAACAGACTTCCAGCAAGGAGTGGTCGGTTAAGACTTTCGATCTTCAACTAACTTGTTCTTCAGCTGATGTTCTAACTGACTACTAACAGTTGAACTCTCAGCTGACTTCAACTTCAAGCTGTTAATCTTCTGGGTTGAAATATACAACTGATGTTCGGAAGCTGAACACTCAGTTGTCTTCCTTGTATCTTCTCAGTTGGGTTTGAATGCTTAGATGATTTCCTTTCATCTGATGTTCTCTTTCCCCATACTGCTTCTGATGAACGCTCAGTTGTTTTCCTTACAACTGATGTTTTATCTCTTGAGACTTCTTCCTTTGAATACTTAGTCGATTTTTGCATCTGTATGCTCAACTATCGAACTGACACTTGAACGTAACTTCCCCCTTTTTAATATGATGAACGCTCAATTGTGTTCCTCACAACTGATGTTCTATCCGAGTGAAGCCTTGTTGCCGTCTTCAGCTGGAGACCTGTAAAGATAAAATCTTAACAACGCTCAAACAGCGAGCCTAACTACTGACCATAGGATCTGGCAACATCTACTCGGTTGGGATCAGTTGGTTTTAGAATCAATCAAAACTTTTACTTAAATTTCCCAACAAAAAGCCTTGGCAGAGAAGAAATTGCAACAAAATGAAATTTTATGTTATTGGTAGAGTTCGGCTTTAGAGTTCATTGGAAAAACAATAGCATGATAAAAAAATTATGAATTTTTTGAACATTAGACGTTATTACCTAAATATCAGTAGAAACGTAAGTGTAACTATAATTTTGAAAAATATTGGATTATTGATACTTCTCTTTTAGATATAAAAAAAAGGTAGTGATAATCGGCCACCTAGTGGCCAGCCACCACCGATTTTTTTTTTCCAAACCGGTTTAACATATTTGTTTATTTGGACCAGTTTTTTATTTTTTATTTATTTTTTTTTTATTGGGAAGACAATTCTAACCTTGATTAATTAAGGTAAATGTTGACTAAATATTTTTTGAATCTAACGAAAATTTCGTCCTATTAATTAGGGATAATTTATGATTTAATTGATTTTATTTCTTTTCCATAATATATTATTTTTCTCTCTCTCTCTCCCTCTCTAACTTGTTCCTAAAATAATGGGATTATAGATTAGAAATCAAGATTGGTGCATTATCATACGTCTGACAAGGAGAACAATTTAGGTTTATACTGCAATGATGAATTATGTAAAACAACTAAATTGTCACATAACAATAGAAAAAAAAAAGAAAAAAAAGGCCACACATCGAAGTGTACATAAACAGGGCAGAACCATGCATTATTTATAGCAAGAAAATTCAAAAATCAACCAAAATTAATTAAGTTAGCTTCAAAATGCAGCATAGTTCTAATTTCTGATTAAACCTTTTCTGATTTAACTTAAAGGACTGTTGCATAAAACAAAAAATCAATCTGTTAATCTCATCTTCATAAGTGTTGAAGGAGCAGGCCACTTTTCACTCAGGTTTCTGACTTCTTCTTGAATTTAAGTTACACGATAAGAGTAGTGGTAGAATAAATCGTAGGGTTGAAAAAAAGAATAAATAATTTTTTTTTCTCTCTCTAATTTGTTCCTAAATTAATGGGGGTAATATATCCCTTCCAATCCCCTAATTTTCGGTGACTTCATCAACTAAAACTACTGAAAAAATTAATTTTTAATTCTGGATAACAATAAATCCATTAAATTCAAATCTCTAATTATGGATAACAATCAATTAAAAAATTTCATTCGAAAATAAATGAAAATCAAATCTCTATATATGAATAACAATCAATCAAAAACATACCCAAATTACATGCAAAATATAATCTAACAAAAAGGATAAAAATCAATTAATAAAACTACCGAAAATAATATCCATAATTGTAGGAGATAATGATCTAATATAGGAAAATAAATTTGCATAATTTTAGGAAATTATATAACTACCGTAATTAACATAATAAATCAGTAAGGGTAATATGGACAAAGGGATGGACCGATTTAATGGGATATAATTCGGTTTTTTTGGATTAAGATACAATTTATTTAAGTGGTCAAAAATCTTTATTGATAAAGAAAATAAATTAGGAAAAGTTTGGAGGAAAATTAGGGCCAATACGGTCGTAATTTATTAGACCGAAAGTAAAAATATTTAAATATACATTACATGTCAATTTTCATTGCCGTCAAAACAGTTTGGATCACCACCATCTCCATAATAAATAAATAATAAAATACATAAAGTGAAATTTGCCAACGAACCTTCTTCTTCCATCATAAAGTCTCCCAAAATAAATATTTCTATTTCCTTTCCCAAACTTCTATCGTCACTCCACCGCTGTTTACATTTTTGTAGTAAATTACTTCTGGAGAAAGCATATTTGATTTGATCATTCCGGAATCTGCCAAACAACTAAACAAATGGATTCTTCTCCTCAATCCGATTCTCCCTCCGGCGCACCGCCGCCGGAGCCGGAGGCGAAGCGCGAGAAGGAGATGGTGCACAAGACCAAAGTCATTCAATTCTTAGGGCGAACTACGCCTATCATTCTTCAGAACGACAACGGCCCATGCCCTCTCCTCGCTATCTGTATGTAATCTCTCTCTCCCCCCCTCTCTCTAGGGCTCTATATTCTTATATCACATAGGTGTTGATGTAATTGTAACCTCAAGCAATAACGTATTATGAGTTTGTTATAGGATTGATTGTGAGAAACATAAATCGCGGAAATTGAACAACTATAGTGTGAAATTTGAAATTTTATGTTAATGACTACACTGAATCGTCTCGTCTTAGCCTTGGAGGGTATGCTTATGAAATCTGCTTATTTGTGATATGACTCTGTTGAGAACAAATTATTATTTAGGGATTTTTGATGATATTGAACTTTCTTGGAATATTTGTTGGATATATATCTTCTTGTCATAGAATTAGGTTTATTACTGATGTATGGGACCTTTAAGCATGAGATGATGACATTCCGTTTGCCCTTAAGTCTTCTGGTTTTAGAAGCTTTGAAATAAGGTAGAAAGATCATATGTTTGAATGTCATGCAAGTCTTTGCATTAAATTTGCATGATAATTCAATGTTGCCAAATAGGTCGGTTTAGCCGCACTCCACATGGCATGCTCCGTGTGTTTGCGTGATTGGCCTGAGGCCATGATGTTCACGATGAACCTTCTAATGCCTTTGATGTTACATATTATGATAGGTAATGTTCTTTCCCTAAAGAACAGTTTGAATCTGAGCTCAGATATTCCAGAGGTTTCACAGGAGAAATTGCTTTCACTTGTGGCTGAGCGGTTGATCGACTCAAACACTAACACCGATGTAATTGCTTGTTCTTGAGCTTATTCTTGTTTTTCAGTATTGATATTAGTAAGGCTTGTTTAATTGACGAGAGAATTCTCTTTTTGTTTTTTTCAGATCTTTTAATTAACTAGAACTAACTTAAATACTTTGCTCCTTCCTTCCCCTTCTTGATTA
The DNA here is from genome assembly GCA_029490685.1 of Schizonepeta tenuifolia. Taxonomy (NCBI): domain Eukaryota; kingdom Viridiplantae; phylum Streptophyta; class Magnoliopsida; order Lamiales; family Lamiaceae; genus Schizonepeta; species Schizonepeta tenuifolia. The sequence continues at coordinate 23,227,240 of CM055960.1, read as the reverse complement.
ATTTGACCTTATGAATTGGATGACAGAACAAAGACACTGGGTATGTAGAAAATCAGCTGCAGAATATTGCAGATGCAATTGATTTACTTCCAAGACTTACAACAGGCATTGATGTGAATTTAAAATTTAGAAGGTATATCTCTTCTCTGCTTCTCCTTTTAATTTTGTTTTTTTTTCTGCTTTCAAATGCTAGAATATATTTGTATGGAATTTAGTTTTTTTTTTTTTTTTTTTTTTTTTAAATCGTTGTGCATTATCACGTGAGTAAATTAGAAGCTTCATCCACTCGTGATTTCTGAATTATACGTGTCCAAAATTTTCAGAATTGATGATTTCGAGTTCACCCCAGAGTGTGCAATATTTGATTTATTGGATATTCCACTCTACCATGGATGGATTGTTGACCCGCAGGTATGGATTTCTTATGTATCTGACGGGCTAATCCTTTCTTGTGACTTCTTGGATTAGTAAAAAGATTGAACTTTATTGATGATAGTTGTTGCTGCAGCCCATATGTTTATAGTTTTGAAAATATTGAAAGATTATTTAGTAAGGGTATTTCAAGATGATAGAGAATTTTGTTCCAAACTGTATTTGAAAGGAATGAAACTAATAGAGCAGAAAATTAAGATTGCTGGTGAACCTGCCCTAAGCACCGATCAGCCTAAGCAGAAAATTTGCGCAAGACTATAGACTAGGGATCCAGAATAGCAGCCCGGCCCATGACTTCACAATCCTATGCCATTTGTAATTCTTTATTGATTCTGAGTAGATACGGCAAATAAATCGTTGATGTATGGAAGCAGGATATAGAAATTTATTAATCTAAGGAATATTACTTGTTCAGGATTAGGCTTGGTTAACTGCAGGGGTCAATGTCTCACGCGTACTTTAGTTGTTTTGAACTGTGGTTAATTGTCTCTTCTGAATGTTTATATGTATGCATTTCAGGACCATGAAACTGCTGATGCTATTGGCTCTAAATCTTATAACTCTCTCATGGGAGAGCTTGTTTCTTTAGAGGCAAAAAGTATCACGAGTGAAGAGAAAAAGAATTCTGAAGATGACAGTGTCGATTTCGTCGCTGCAACGACTGCAACTCTTGGAATACCTTCTCCGAGTGTTTCTAGAGGCCAATCTTTTAATGGTTCTCTTCAACAAGCAAGAAAAGGGGACGTTGAAGAAGAAGAAGAGCTCTTACGAGCTTTAAAATTGTCAGAGATGGACACTTCTAATTCAGTGGCTAATGATGATGTGTCTGATGTTCATGTAGATGAAAGTGTGCGGATCAAGAATTGTGAACTGGTCACACATCCGGAAACGGCGGAAAAGAATGTTTCTATCAAGCTCTCCCCTGCAGCATTGATATCCGATGATAGCAATGATCTGGGCAATCTCCGTGTAGATCCCAAGTTCCCTGAAGTGGTTCCAGAGGCAGCTCTTTCGTCATTCTCAGAATCAGATGAGAACAACTTCTGTGCTCAACCTACTGACAAAGAATCTAGAGACAATGTTGATAATGTGATTGGTTCAGATGCAGTGATTCTGAATGGAAAGGTCCAACCAGTATCTTTAGGACAAGATCCTCAGCCTGCATCTTATGACTCACATCACAAGACATCGAGCGTTAACCATGCTCAAGATCAAGTCACTTCCACCTCTAACCCAGATGCCGAAAAAAATTCTCGTAATGTTTCTGATGGGAAAGATTTATCAAGTTCGTTAAATGGTGCAGAATCTGATTCATCTAGTGGTCAACTGCATCATAATGATCAACCTGAAGCCAATTCTTCCAGTGTTGATAGCGAGCCAATTTATGAAGGTGAAGATTGCATACTGGACTCAGGTACTGTAGATTATGCAAACCGAGAGCCTATGTATGAAGGGGAGGTGGTACTTGCAGAGCAGGTGGATGCAGGTTGTGCGGACGATGGTGGCCTTAGTAGCAAGGACATAATCTCTGTTAAACAAGGTGAAAGGCTTGCAGATGATTGATGATCTTTGCCTTTGTGATTTTTTTGTTTTGTTTGCCTTTGTGATTTTTTTTTTTCTTGCTATTATAAAGATAATACCTTTATGCTAATGCATGGTGTATTATTTCTCATTAGGGGAAATTATCAGGAGCTTTATGAAGAACAGTGCTAGTCAGTTGACTGTATATGGGTATGTATATTTACTACATTTTCCATGTGGTTAAGAAGATATGCTTTTACTATATGAAGGTTCTGATGATTGTGTCTTGTTGCAGCCTATTTTGCTTACAAGACCAAGTCAAGGAACGTGAGCTTTGTGTGTTCTTCAGAAATAATCATTTCAACACTATGTTTAAGGTTAGTACATGCAGTGTACTATGTTATTCTTCAGAAGTGAGTCAATATTCTTGTAGATCCGCCACTGGTATGAAAACATTGATTATAGATGACTTGCTAGTGATTAATTTATTTAACTGCCTCTTTTTTTCCAAAACTTTTTATGCTTTATTGTTAAAACTCAACAATTTCTTGTTGTGCCAGACTTTATTATATCCATATGCCTTTTATTGCATGGAAACACTTTCTGAGGAATCTTAACCTATGACCAAATTTATTACTTCTTTTTATTCATAGTACTTGCTTGTATACATATAGTGCATTTCCATATATTTAGTTTATGTGCTTGTAGTAAAGGATGAATATATTACTGCACATAATATATATGAAGACTCCTCCTTTTAGATTTCAAAATAATATGGATTAGATAGAAGCTGAGAAGATGTGGTTTTATTCTCATGCTATCATTTAATTTGTTTTGCTATATCCTAGTGACTCCTTAATATGTTAATATACTTATTGAAACATTATGTTGGATTACTAATAGTATGTGGGGGACATCCTGTGACTTGGAGAATGAATATTTTTCTAAATGACCCACACTTGTTGTCAGGATGGGCTTTCATAATGATCGATCATGCCAATGGTGATATCTTCATTTTTTATTTTTTATTTATTTTTAATGGGGTGGGGATGAGGGAATGGGGGGTGGTCCTTGTTTGTAAGAATCAATTTAGCCTGTGGAATGGAATTTCGTTGTTTCTATGCTACTGGTAGTCTTTTAGCGAATGTTGATGATTGCAGTACAACTGCATCTTGCTATTACACCATTTGGTTAGATTTGTTCCTGATAATCAGCTACTTTGCAGTATGAAGGTGAATTGTATATTTTAGCAACCGACCAAGGTTACTTAAATCAGCCAGACTTGGTGTGGGAAAAGCTAAATGAGGTGAGAAACTGTATGTAAATTAATGCATGGAAGTTTAGATAGGGGTGGCGTGTTTTCAAACTTGGTGATGATGTTTTAATTTGTCCATCTTGTTGCTTGCGTGTGATTAGAAAGCATTCTTGATTTCAGATATTTTTTAGAAATGGTGTATTATAATTATGCTAGTGATTAAAATCTGTAATTTAATATTGCTTAAACGGTGAAAATAGAGTGAGTTGTGTATCACCTTTCAAAACCCTATACTAACTGCAAAATATAGTGTATGGTTGAAATCCTATATTTTAAAATGGTTATGTTTTGTCATGCTTTTTGCAGCCTGAAAGCTAACAGATTTTTCTGTGAGCATTTTTGAACCAAATCTATGTTTTGAATTCTCTTAAATGTATCAACGTGTTGGAGATCTGATACTCGGTTGAGCTTCTTGACTAACTGTTAATTCTTTGAGATAATTACTTCAATGAGAATTTTAATTTGCTTATCACACAATTTGTGATAATAAATGAAAACTTGATAAGTTAATCGATTTATGTTTCCCATATTTAAAACATACCTAGTTGATAACCCTTCACATGTCCACTTAAAACAAGATTCAACACCACCTAGTGAGTTGCCAGTCTTTTGTGATAAAAGCATGATTGACTTTTACAACAACAAAATTTTTTGGTGCCTTTTTGATAGTATAGGAACTTTTCAGGGCATTTATCTATGACCCTCGATTATTTTGGGAATGTTATAAATGTAGGCACATACCTCACACTGTCCTTGGTGTTGTAGTCATGTTGGAAGCAGCATTGAACTTTCATGTTAAACATTCGGAGTAGTGGTATATTGATTATCTGCTTTATGTCTCTTTAATTTGATTTTTATTTTTTAGGTGAATGGTGATAGTGTTTATATGACCGGCAACTTTAAGCAGTTCAAGATGGATGACAATTCCAGCAGCACATGGGATGAAAACAATGCTATGGCCACTACTGCAGTATGTAGTTCGTTGATGCTCTAGAGCTTTGGGCGTTTTAAGTGCATGCCTAAAATGAAATCTCTTCTTTGCAGGACTACCTATCTAGTATTGATAGTGGCGAACCAAATACAAGCTTCAAGTAATTCTCTGCTTCTTTTGCTCACAATTTCTTACATTCTTAGTTGTTATCTTACATAGTTATGATTTTGTTCGATATGACTATGGAATTCATTGATATTAAAATCTTCAATGACTGACCTACTTTCTTCTTCATATATTGTTGTAACATTTCAGTCAACCCTTTATTGATATATTTTATTTTGATGTCCATTCCCTAAGAAAATGTATTTTGCAATTTTTTAGCGAGTGACCTAATATTGTTTAGAAACTCATCGTGCTTACTTGGATTCTTGTCTGGCAGTTCTGATTTGCAACTGGCGATAGCTCTCCAACAACAGGAATTTGATCAACAGCAGCAGGAGCAGCAGCAGGAACAGCAGCGAAAGCAGCAGCGTGAACAGCAGCGGCAGCGTGATTCGCAGCAGCCAGCCATTAGTAGCAGTTCAGGGCTGGTTGTTGGTCCCCAGGTATGTTATAGTAGAAATCTTATTATAGCATGGAGCAAATCTTCCTAATCTTAATCTTTTCTTGATCTTTTGTTTGCAACACCGCTAGTAATGCTTTAATTTCCCAGAATGGTTTTGGCTTTTGTTCATGAGCTATATTATGGGAAATTAAATCTGGAAAAGTTCATTATTATTTCAGTAGCTCAGCTGCTCAGGCACCAACACACACATGTTTATGCATTCATACGTACCTGCAATAACGCAAAAACGTGTGTATGTGTTTGCGTGTGTTATTGTATGTATGTAATTGCTGAACACAAAGGAGCTTAACTGCAGTCTGTTTTCACACAATAGTTGCATTAGCTGATTTAGATATGCTTTTGTGCGCGCGCGGGGTTATGGCAGCGCCCAATCTGCATCGAGTAGTTTCTTATACACTTGAAATTGCAGGTTCCGCGGAATAGTGGGAAGTACACGGGCTCCTCTAAGCAGGAGTCGAAATCGAAGGAGAAGTGCATTGTGATGTGAATGTTGTGGATGTTTCTGGTTTAATTGCAACTCTTTCCCCATTTCCTCCATGTTTGTAACACTAGTACTCACGCTACAGTCTTCCTTTCTTGTAAATAAACACCACAATTTTTTTGGGGGGGTTTTATGTAAATCTCAAAAAAATTGTCAACTTCTCTCATATTTAGCAATAGATAACTCACTTTGTTGAGTTCCTTTGGATTTTGCCTTCTGCTCAAGTTGTTTCAGTTATAAATAGTTTCGTTTTAAGAGGTTATTTAAATCTTATGTGAATAACAAAAAAAAAAAAAAAAAAACAACCACGAATAATATGTTTCTTTGGCTTTTATATACTAATATCACTCGTCTTTATCTATCGTTTGAGGTTGACATGTATATAAATATAACAGTATGGTAGGCAAGGGACAAAATATGCCATTACGACGAGCGAGACCAATCACAATCTTCATTGCCCATCAAAACAATCAAAATCATCTTCAAAAAATGTGAACATTTAGCCCAAAATCTTCTGTTTGTATATGCGTTTGTGTTTGTGTTTGTGTTTGAGGAGCGGCGATGCAAAAATGAGGTGAAAGAAGGGGCTACTTAAAGGGAGGGGAGGCAACGGAATTAGGGTTTTGGCTACCTTCGAAATACTAGGCGTGCGACGTCGCTTATTGCGGCTGGGAATATAACAAGATATTGACATATTGTTACTCCTATTTATCGAAAATGGATGGAGATTTTAAATTTGTTAAAAAAAAATTATCAAAAAATTGAAATTAATTACTCCCTCCATCCCATAATCATTAGGTTCTCAGCTCTCTACAATGACAAGCATTAGCGCGAGCTCGCTGACCACTTTGTATGCATGTGTTTGTAGGTACGTACTTGGTCTTTACTATGAAAATGAAACTAATGTTAAGGAATCATGGGGGAATGTATCCAGCCGGCTGCCACAAACGATGAAGATTATTATCCCACAAAGGATGAAGGAGGCTAAGCTGACATTTACTTTTCTTTCTGCATTAACAAATTAAAATTACCCACTGTATATTTATTTAGGGTAGTGCTATTTGGACATAATATGTCCAGACATACGAGGGTAAAAATAGAAATTTGACGGAATTTTTTTAAACTAATATTTAATTTCATAGTTTCGACAATTTGATTATTAATAAACAAACATTTTAAAAATTTTAATTATAAAGTTTCATCCCAATTTAAATTCATAAGTTAGGAGTTGGGTATGGATTAGAGTAAATTTGGGAGCGTATGTACATAAGATCGATATTTCAGAAGGGGGTCTGAATAGGAAAGAAATTTTGAAGGCAATCGGACATTTTTTTTCCTATTTTAAGCACGTATATCTAGACATAGTATGTCCGAATAGAATTATTGATTTATAATTTAACCTCCAAAATTGGAGAAGACAAGAATTGCATGCAGCCTTTGCTTTAACGAGGAGAGTGATGATTAGGATTGGCAGGAGTACCAAAAAAAGGAGGAATAAGAACTAGCAGAAATGAAAGATTTAAAAAAATGTGGATAAAAGTAAAGCATTATATATATTTTTTTTTTCTTATAGCATCGGCGTTTTTGCTTCTCATAGTCTCATTTGTTTATCAATCTTGATCGAATATTCCAAAAAATATCACTCAAGTTGAATTAATCGATAAAATTGCAATGGCAAACCAACAGATCATTGTGTTGATCGACAAACTAAAGGGGCTATGTAGTTTGGCAAATCGAATTTCCGCACTCATTTCGTGTTTCATTCTCAACTCCTATTGATTGAACATGTGACATTTACTAGAATTTATTCCACCTAAATAGGGTATATAATTGTGCACATCATTGTAAAATCCAACAAATGAAATAGACAATGAAACACCATAAGAAGCAGAAAATCGAGTTGGTAGTTTGGCTGTTTGGCATATCATTTGATTTGTGCATAAATTGACGATTTTGCTCCTCAAACATCATTTTAGGCTAGACGATATTTCTTTCCCAAAGAAATATGTTTGTTTTCGGTCAATTATCTCAGCTGCTCAAGATATAAAGTTAAATAGACTTATGTCACATCTTGGTTGATTAATGAAATTAATTTTTCTTTTTAAAAAGAAAAAGAAAAAGAATTGTGCATAAATAGATAATAGAAAATTGATAAAGTGTGCCGCATTGTTTCGATCATTTTGTTGTGAGATCTACACTGTCTCAACAGTTATTGTAAAGCAAAATCGTATTTCGTGAATAGATTTAAATGGCAAAAGAATAACCATATCGTGAATAAAGAGAGTTATATTTGCAGTACTTCACTTCCGAACTCCAACACTAATGATACATTACAACCAAAGGTCCAAAACTAGCATCTGTATATCATCTTATCATCATCCAAAGATTGATTTTCAAAATTAAATTAATATATACAACTTACAAAAATTTATTTCAGACTTAAAAGTAAAAACTACATCTATTTTCGATTAATTAGAATATTAAGAGGCCTCAGAAGGTCGATGTAGCATCAAAGAATTCAGACGGTAATTCCAAATACATAAGTAAGTTCCTCACTGGCCTCAATTCAATTAAGGTAGAGAGATTATATCAAGATTCGAAAACACAATTATTAATTTTATCAAAATTCGAAACAATTTGTGATCGCAGCAAAAGGCTCCGTAGATGAACGGCCAAGATCGATCAACAGGTTCCTATCAAAGTGCGAAAGAAGTTCAATTTAGGTTCAATCATGACATCGCCAGTCATCGCCGTTGCTACCAGCGACGTGGCATTAAACCATAAGCAAATCGTATTTAAGGTAAATAGATAACAACACGAAAATAATATTATTATAATAAAACTAAAGGCTAGTCTTCTTTGATATTGGTTTTTAATAAGAGACCGATCGACTCAGTCCAGATCCAGGTCGAGCCCAAATTGATCTGGTCAATTAGTTAACTTTCAAATTTTTTTTTAATTTTAGATTTTTATATTTGATTCCGCCTTCAGCTCCAATGAGGCAACAAAAAATACTCCCTGGAGATTAAGAACAAAAGTATTATATAATAAATGGTATGTTTAGTGTAGTGCATACAGTGATATAAAATATTTTTTAATTAATAAAGTGATGTAAAGTATTTCTAAAGTAACATAAAGTATAAATTGAATAAAGTAATTTTTTAATTATTTCCTTAAAAATAAATGAGACAAGTTAAACGAGACACAAAAAAGACAAAATAAGACAAGTTGAACGAAACAGAAGCAGTATATTTTAACTTGCTCCAAGGTCTTCGATTTTCCTCAAATATTAAAACAAAAGAAATACAATTAAAAAAATCGATCTCACCCAAGCCTGTCTAGAAAAAGAAATTGCACACAGAAAATTAATCATTGGGCCAAACTGAAGACGAAATACAACAAATTTGAAAGCTTTGATCAATGGACTTTTATCAAAAATTAATGTCTTTTTACTGAGAAATAATATGGCCTAAATCTTATAATGTGACATTCAATAATTAAGTCTCTGATGTCATTCTTAGGTTCGTGATTAACTTTTGTTATGTAAAACTGTTTTCCAGTAATATTATAATATTCTGAGAATATAAAAAAAAAAAAAGTTCAAGTTCGAGAAGAGAAGAGAATTTATTCAAATTCAATGGTATAAGAAAAGAGGCTCAGTCCCTTAGATGTTCAAAAAATTGCGATCATATCCGCAATCATTACAGGTCTGTAGTGCTCATCATCGCCATTTTCATTCAATATTAAAATTATGTAAAACAAAATTAATTAATTCAAAAAGAAATAAATGTAGCTGCCCCATTAATCTCCAACACAGTACAAAAGTGAAGGAGTGACAAAAAAACAGAGCAAACACAAGAAATTTTGCTTCAAGGGAACGAGTTGATAGGATACAGATTTCAAATCCAACAACCAGATAAAGAAGCCATGATACAAAAAATCAGAAATCAAAAATTAAAAATAACACTAAAAGATTGCATTGATCAACAAAAGAAATGTACTAAAGCTTACTAGACCAGCTTCAAGAAATAATCAGCAAGTCTGAAGAGCAAAAGATTAATTTACGAGCAGATTAACACCTTCCTTTTCAATTGTATAAAGACAAGGAGGTTGCCTGAATGTCTACTCAAAATAATTAACCAAACTTTTTTCATGACTACAAGAGCAAAATAAACATATAAGAATAAGAAAATTATTAATAAAGAATAATATAGTAATGGCCTCATTGAGAAGATTAGAATGTCTACATGTGGTAATTCGGACATATGCTTGTCTTTGTAAAATGTTTAATCATAGGCCAACAATTTCAAATACAAAATGTTGATAAACTATGCTTTAAATCAAAAGATAAATTACAAGAGAGAGCTCATATTCACTCAAAAGTCATCAGAAAGACTAAAAGTTTGATAATCACGGATTAGTCATTAAATAATGCGATTAATCATCATCACTTGACCCATCGAGTACTCAACAAACAAATCCAAAAACAAACCCTAATTCTACTATAATAGAAGGAAAAACATTCAAATTTGAATTGGAAGCATAAACTATAAAGAGCCTCAGAAGGAAGGCAGTAGTGTTCTTAATCAACGGTAACTCATTAATAAAATCCACTTCTATCATCATTGGCACATTCAAAATTCAAAATTTAAACAAGTGAAATTGCAAAAAGAGAACAAATTATATAGTTCGCCAACGTCCAAATGAACTAAGAAGAGTACTCACCGGATAGCGAGGGGAACAATTTTTGTAGCTTCACTTATGGAAATGCCACACACAACAATTTAAAGTGTGACATTACACAAAATCAAAGTAAAGCACAAACAATTAATTAATTTTTCAAATAGGAAATAACAAATCAAAATAAATTAGAGAAGGCTCAGTAATCAGCAAGTCTGAAGAGCAGAAAATTAATTTACGAGCAGATTAACACCTTCCTTCCTAATTTTCTAGAGAGAAGGAGGTTGCCTGAATGTCCACTCAATTTATTCAACATTAATAAACACCTAAACATGATACTAAGACAAAATTTCAAGCAAATTAATTCATTGAATAGGACATTATTACTAATAAACAAAAAAAGCAGTGGCCTCATTGAGAAGATTAGGATGTCAACACATTGTGATTCGGACATATGCTTGTCTTTGTATAAATTTTAATCATAGGCCAAGATATCGAATCTACATACTTCAAATACAATTAGAAATATTTCAAAATCCAAAATTTCATGTATAAGATAGAAAAATAGAGATCTTGCATTCAATAAACAGTCATCAGATAGGAGCGAAAGACTAAAGTTGTATAATCACAGATTAGTGACCTGTAAAGTAAACTAACGAAAACTATAATCATAAATTTAAGAAAGAAATTAGCTTTGATGCAGAAAAAAGTTAATTTGAGTTGGAAGAAAAAAATAGCTCAGAAGGAAGGCAGTAGTGTGTTCGTAATCAATGAATACTCATAACAAATTCCACAACAATCATCATTGGCACATTCAAAATCTAGAATTTAACAACAATATGCAGGATTTTCAGAAAACTTTAACACACAACAACGTAGGTTAAGCTACAATTTAACACAAATAAGATGTTCATGCAATTAAATAAGCTTGAAAGTGCATGAAGATATGTCACTCAAAATACAGTAGACTATCAAAATCAAGTGCAAGAAAACTTATACTCACAAGCTCTCAGCGTTGCACTTCTACAAACTAAAAGATAACTATTCTATACACCATCTATTCACTTCCCAGAAAATGAACTACCTATACTGCGACCTCACTCCAGCCGGGGCGAGCATAATATTTCGATGTCTAAGAGGACTCGAGAAGAGCCAACAAATACAACATTGTTTCGATTTCACCCAATCACGTAACTACAGACTACTTACATTTGAGGGTAAACAGAGGTACGAGGATGAACGAACCGCGATAGCGGCGGTGTCGGTGGCGCGAGGCAGAAAGGCGACGACGACGGCCTTCTCTTGGGCCGCCGCTACTGATACGCGCGGTTGTGGCGAGTCAGACGGCAGCGAAGTCATAAAAAATGGCGTCTTTCCGGATTTCGTAAGAAGGAGAGAAGGGCTTTCGATTTGGGAGTCTAGGTTTTCGAATTGGGGATTTATGTTATGAAATGAGTTAGAGAAAGTAGAGGATCGAATTGAGAGAAAGAGAGTGATGACGGCGGCCCCGTGTGACAGCGAGGAGGGGACCGGAGTAGAGAGAAAGAGATGTTGCAGAGAAGTAGCGAGAGAGAAGTGTCTTGTGCACAGAATATAGAGATTGATGAGAGACAGAGAGAGGCGGAGCAAGCACCACTGCAGTCATTAGGGTTAGTTTAGTCGTTGGGTTGGGCTTTTTGAAGTACTTAATAATTTTGTAGTATTAGGTTGAGTTGGGCTTTTACGGAGTTGAGCTAAATATATATAATTTATATAAATAATATTTGGGTTAAATATATATTATATATATTATATAATTATTGGGTAGTAATCGAGTATTTTGTAGATATTTTATGGGTATTTTTTATGGGTAAACGGATTTTGTGGGTATGGATAGTAACTATCCATACTCATACCTACGAACTAAATGGATAGTATTTTCTAACCATGAAGTTATTCATAAATATCAAATACCCCTCAAACCCGCACCTATTAAAATTGAGTACCCGTAGTACCCGTAGATAAATTGTCATCCCTTTGTATATTACTATAAGATTATATGAGTCATGACGTATGAATAAATATACATGTAGCGAATTCTCATTGTTCATACAATTTACATCAGGTTTGTGGTGAAAAGTTTTAATTTTGCTGATGATAAATGAATTTAAAGGGGTGCTCCGGCACTAGAGCACCCTTAAAGATCTTTATCCCTGCATCCAAAGAGTGCTACAAGAATGTTCCAGCACAATATTAAACAATTTTCCATTTTTATTTAATTAATTCATAAAATTCCATTAATAAAAATAACATAACATTAATTCAAATAAAAAAAATTACATTAATTAAAATATATTAATTAATAAAAATTAAAAAAAATACAAATAAAACCACCATATTATTTTTCTCCCTCTACCAAACAAAAAATAAATAAATAAAAATTACAGAAAAAAAAATAAAGCTTTTTCTCTCTCCCTCTGCTTCTTCTTCTTTCTCCCCAAACCCAGCTCTCTCCACCACCACCACCCTCCTCCCCTCCTCCCCCACCACCTCGGCTCTCTCTCACCTCGGCTTCTCCCCCACCCCCCTCCCCCCCCCCCCCACCTCCGCTCGAGCCATGCTCGAACCCTCGAGCCGTGCTCGAGCTCCTGCTCCCCGTCACGCGACGAGCTCGAGCCCTCCCACCCCCTCTGCTCGATCCTTGCATTAGCACCCCTCTTCGAGATAGGATGCAGATAGTCTTATAAAGGAGTTGAGGAGTGAAATACCACTAGAGGTACAATATTTTTGGCGGAGTCAAATTATTAATACTTTTTTTTTGGAGATTGATAGGCAACATTAATGGTAAGTCATCACATACTTTATTTGTCTCGCTCAATTTGTCTCACTTTTCTTAAGTGGATGTCATACTCAATTTGTCACGTATCAAATAAAGAAAGAATTGTTCTATATTCTTATTCTTAATCTCCGTATCGAATAATAATATGACAAATTGAGTGAGACGGAGGGAGTACTATTTTAATTTATGCATATGCGAATAACATTACAATAAATATAGTTTTTTTTTTTTTTTTTGAAAGGACAATAAATATAGTTGTAGATGATTACGTTCATACATTCACTACTGCCGGCCATCACCATGAGAAATGAAGATTGGAGAGTTAAGAGAAAAAAATGAATTCAGAGGAAAAGTTAAATACAATACACACCCCAAAACCTACGTTTCTTTTATTGTATTGATTACAGTAATGAAGAATTAAGTTAACTAGTGTGTAACCCGTCGAACATTGACGGGTATCACTTAACATTATAATTTATTAGTATGGGTTTTATGTATAATTTATATTTTATGTTGAATGACAATATATTCGAAGCAGGGCCGGACCTGACCAAAAATGGGCCTAGGGCGAAATAGTAAAAATAGGCCCTCTACCTTTCATATAAATCGCAATGTAACACAAATTTAAATACACACGTAAATATATATGAATAAATAAAATGATTTATTGCAACTCTTTTACCTAATTGCAATATACATTTTTTTTATAAATATTTTTCTGAGAAGAACTTATTAGAAAATATATGAACTTATTACTAACCAAAAAAAGAACTCAACCCAAAGTAAATCAATATGTAGTTTATGTATTGATGACGAAATGATGATGTTAAATAATAATATAGTGTGAATTTTTCTTGCTACTCCAATTATTTTAGAGTACAACAAAAATAATAAAACTTTTACCAATAGATAACCAATAATTGGGATTTAAAAATCGTGTCTACTATAATACTCACTTACGTGTATACTATAGATTTGAGAAAAGAAAAATATGTGTAAATATTTGTCAAAAAATTTGAATAAATAAATCCATAGTCCTCTTATTTTATTCTAAATATAATTATTAATATAAAAAACTGACAAGAAAATTGAGGCCATGATATAGGGCATAAAATTAATTGAAGGGCCCATTATAAAAGAAGATCCCCAAAGCCAAAAAACTAGGAAATGAACGCACAAAAAACTAGTTGAAGGGCCACAGAGTTGGGTAGGAAATGAACAGAAAAAAAAAAAACTAGAAAAAGACAATAGAGCGGATTCGAACCTGTATCAAGGGAGTACGAGACTAAGATCTTACCCGTTGAGCTAAGATAATATTTAGTATTCATCTTGTAACTTAATATACATATATAGACTTTGGGGCCCCTAAAATTTTGGGGCCCAGGGCCGTCGCCCAGGCCCGCACACCCTCAGGGCCGGCCTTGATTCGAAGAAGTACTACTCAAAAATTAAATTATATAACTAAATCGATGAAGGAGGGATAATATTTTTTGGGTGCTTGTACCCAAATTCTATCTGAAATCACAAAATTCGTTCTAATATTGCGAACCAAAATCATAGTTTCTCTATGTATACCCGTTCAAAACTCGATTAAAAAAAGGGCTTTACTAACCACACCCGCCTCAAACTTGTAAAATTTTTAATACAACAAAGTAAATATTAATTATAATATATCGTAATAACATAATAATATAATTAAAACATAGTTATCAACAGAAAATATTATTAATACAAATATAATAACAAATTCTATCATGAAACAATTTATGTCTTCCTCTTCGGCCTCTGATCATTCTTCCGGCAGTTGCTCGATGATACTTCATTCTCACTACTATTACCACCACCAGGAGAGTTCCTGAACTCAAACGTGAATAGAGTTCCTGAACTCAAACACCAAGAGCTTTGCATGCGCCCTTGCTCCTGAGAAAGTATCCTCTATAACAACGTTGTGTGACCGGCATGCCCGTCTCAATTAAAGATGACTTTGTTTTCATTAGTAGTGGTCTCCTCAAACTTCTCTAGTATATGTACTTGAAGTTGATCACGATCTTGAGGATGGTGGGGCTCTTCCTTGCTCCATTGAAACCAGTGGCGGACCCAGGATTTTAAAATTGGAGGTACGAAATATTATGATACTTGAAAAATTGGCCGGGGGGCTTGGCCCCCATGCTCGGGGGTTCGGGAGCGAAGGCCCTGAGAAATTTTTTTTAGCTCTTCAATAATAAAAATGATTTAAAATGCCCACAATTAGATAAAATGTATATAAAAAAATTCATAGAGTTCAAAAAGAATTATATTATTCAATAATTACAACTCAAGAGTCGAGCCGGAGAGTACGAGTCTTCATTCTCAGGAATCGATCCATGATGGCAGTGGGTATGTAGGTAGATTGTAAGATTTCTTATCAAATTAGATTTAGAATTTTAAATATTATTATATTATAAGAATATTATATATATATATATATATATATATATTAAAAAAAATTGGGGGTACAACCGTACCCCCTTGTCCCTAGCTCGGTCCGTCTCTGATTGAAGCCTGTTGGTGTCGATGAATTTGATCTTGCAGAGTTGATCCGCCTGCTTGGCTTTATGGGATTCGTCCATGGCTCAAGTTTACATCGTATGTATAAGAAATAAATTTTAAAAAATAATTTATATTGAAGTGACAGTATTGCGGCAATATATCATTGGAAAAGTGTTACACGAGTATATCGAATTATAATATACTATAAAATAACGTTACTTTGATGATCATACCCGTTTTATATGTAAATCCCCAAATTTTTATTTGTTCCAACCTCGAATCACAATTTTCATAGACAAATGTTTTGGTGTGTCCGATGCATGCTATACACCCGGATCTTTTTTGACCCGGATCCGCCATAATCTGTTATGTATTTTGTTTGAAGACATTTTAGCAAAGAGATCTGTTGGTGCAGTGGATGACGGTCTCTTATTCAATTATGAGGGAGCAGGTTCGAGACCCCTTGCTGCACATTATAGTTCTTTTTTTCCTTCTCATTTTATTTTGTTTTATATCCTTTTTAACCCCTTTCTTCTTTTTCGTTTCTTCTTTTCTCGTTTCTTTCGTTGGTTTTTTTAATTTTTTTTTTCCTTTCTTTTTTGCCTCTTTCTTCTCTATTAATCTGTTAGTTTTTTTTCTTCTTATTTTATTTTCTTTTATATCCTTTTTTCTCCTTTCTTCTTTTCTTTTGTTTTTTTAATTCCTTTTCTTCTTATTTATTTTCTTTTTTTCCTTTCTTTCTTTTCGTTTCTTTCTTTGATTTTTTTTTTCTTTTTTTTTCCTTTTTCTCCTCTCCTTTCTTTGTCGTTTCTCTACTAAAAAATAAATATATACCATGATTCAAAAATACAAATAAATCAAAGTAATGATTATCGTGATGAAAAATAATTATTAATAATGAATAAAAGTAAAATTTTAAAAATGTTACTTTTAATTATGAAACTTGTTATTTTTATTCATGATGTATTGTACTTTTACTTATTTAATTAATTTTTTAAATCGAAAATTAGCGATTGCACAAATTAACATTTGTCATGGTTGAAAAATATAAATAATTGAAATTAATGATTCTCGTGATGAAAATTATTCATGATGTATTGGTTAAGTAATTGTTATCGTTAAAAAAAGTAACTATTGATATGTAGAAAGGTAATGATTCACGACAATATTTAATTTTATTCATGACAATCTATACCTTCAATTATTTGATAAAGTAATTATTGTCGTGATTAAAAGTAATCATTGACATGAATAAAGGTAATGTTACAAAAATAATACTTTTCTTCACAACAATATTTATTTTTATTCACGATAATTTGTATTTTTAGTAATTCGGTCAAGCAATTATTATCGTAATGAAAAATAATTATTAATATGAACAAAGGTAATGTTTCAAAAACATTACTTTTCTTCACGACAATATTTACTTTTATTCACGACAATTTGTACTTTTAATAATTCGGTCAAATAATTATTATCGTAATGAAAAATTATCATTGATATGAACAAAGGTAATGTTTTAAAGATATTACTTTTCCAATGTAAATAATTTTAAGAAAATAAAAATTTGAAAAAAATAAATAAAATGAATATTAGGACACAACATAATCAAAGAAAAATTAAGAAACAAAAAATAAATAGTTCTTTAAAAAAAACATATTTATGAAGAATAACTAATTAAAAAAAATAGAAACAATAAATAAAATGAATAACATGTAAGAAATAATATAATGAAAATAAAATTAAAGAAATAAACGAAAATACAAAAAGAAAAAACTAAGCTAAGGGCTCTCATAGACTGAAGGTCGCTTGTTCGAATCTGATGATGAGCGCTCCTTTGAACTTTTTTTTAATAAATTGAAAAGGAATAAAAAGGGTTGAAAATATAGATCCTGGGAGTACCACTAGGTTAGCGCACTTGATAGTTTTACTTGGCTAACAAATATTTCTTACTTGTTATGCGGGCCGATCCGACCCGGTTGTATACTATACAATCGGTGCACCAAAACACACCTCTTAATTATTTGATAAAGTAATTATTGTCATGATTAAAAGTAATCATTGACATGAATAAAGGTAATATTTCAAAAATATTACTTTTCTTCACAACAATGTTTACTTTTGTTCATGGCAATTTGTACTTTTAATAATTCGCTCAATTAATTATTATCGTAATAAAAAGTAATTATTGATATGAACAAAAGTAATATTTCATAAATATTACTTTTATTTACTATATTATTTACTTTTATTCACGACAACTTGTACTTTTAATAATTCGGCCAAGTAATTATAATCACAATGAAAAATTATCACTGATATGAACAAAGGTAATGTTTCAAAAATATTACTTGTCTAACGTAATTAATTTTAAACAAATATAAATTGAAAAAATAAATAATAGGAAACAACATAATCAAAGAAAAATAAAAAAAATGTAAAAAATAAAAGTTACTTTATAAAAATATAATATGAAAATTACTTTTTCAACGACAATAATTACTTTAACGGTTGACTAAAAGTAGAACCTGTCGTGCAACATTGCATTTCTTAATGACAATAATTTATGCTTGATTATGTTTAATTATTTCTCTTAGTATTAAAAATTCCCTAATTAGGGTATAATAAATCTCAATTAGAGTATAATAAATCTTAATTCAGGTATAATAACTAATAAAAAAAAAATACGATGAATAACAGGTAAATAAACTAAAAATCAAAAAACAAAAAAAAGGAAAAACTAAAAATCAATAGCGTAGGTGAATGGAGCAGTAACATCGCTGAAAGCTATAAATAAATAAGTCTACATATAAATATACAAAAGAGGCAAATGGTGATATGTCATTACCCTACATGGTAATAACAAATTTTGTCAAAAGTACACTTTTGACAAAATTTGGGTAAAATTGTACCAAATTTGACAGAAATACCCTTATAGGATAGTGGGTGAGTGTACGGTTATTATTCAAAATAGATTTACAGAACTTCTCTCTCTCTTCCCTCTCATTCTCTCTCCCCGTTTTCTCTCTCTCCCCTGTTTTCTCTCTCTCTGCGACGATACATCTCCCCCTCAACCACACCGCCATCAACCACACCGCCACACTCGTCCATCTAAATGGCGCTGCGAAGAAGAAGCAGAGCGAAGAAGAAGCAGACGCCGCCGGAGACGCGCGAAGAAGAAGGTGAAAAGACATCGCCGCCGCGGGCAGAGAAAGAAGACCAGGCTACGCCGCCGGACGAGAAGGATGAAGCCGAGGAAGAAGATGCTTTCGAGCATTTGCCGGTAAGATTTCCAGATCTGAAATTTACGGTGGTTGAATGTTTGATTATCACTTGATTTCTCCGATTTCGCGGGTTTATTATGTTTTGAATATCAATTTCGTACCTAGTTTGTTGAGTAGAATGGAAATTAGGGTACGATTTGCAGATCTGTGATTTTGGGGAAAAACTCTACTGGTACACCGGGTACGATTTGTGAAATACGTACCGGTAATACCAGATATGTCATTACTGGAATTGAGGATAGCTTCTTGTTGAATAGTTGAGATTGTTTATGCATGATGTATTTTGCATTCTGATCATTTGAATATGCCCTTGTTTGGTTAAAATTGGTACGATTTTCCCAAATACGTACCAAGAAAACTAGTATGTTTCTAGTACACTCGGTACGCATTTTGAAAAACGTACCGAGTGTACCAGTTTTTTATTGTAATATAGGTAAGAATTTACAAAAGCGTACCTACTATACAGGTGCACTTGGTACGACTTTATCAAATCGTACCAAGTGTGCCATTCTGCAATTGGTAAACTGAGTACGATTTTGTAAAAGCGTACTAGGTGTACCAGCATAGAATTGGTACACTCGGTACGATTTAATCAATTCGTACCAGGTGTACCATGTTGTGTGAGTACACTAGGTACGATTTTGTAAAAACGTACCGGGTTTTACCAAGCAGATTATGACTAAACAGTGAATATGTGTTTGTTATTGATTTTTTTTTTCTTATTGCAAAGCCGATGGAAATAGAAGAGGCTTAAGCTTGAAGGTTTGAAAAACATGACAATGACTCACGGTTATGAGTCCCTTGTTTATGACATCAGAGCATGCCTCAACGCAAGTGACACCGGAGTGCATGAATTTCGATGTACTCAATGGAGGGAATGAAGGCAATTGAATGAACAGTGCATTTGTGTTAAATATTTTGTGCATGATGGATAATATTTTGTAAATCCATAACTATTAGCATATGCTAGGGATTAATTATGTATATTTTTTAATGTCAATTCTGGTACGCTCAGTACGCAAAAGTAATTTCTTTACAGTTTTTCTAGTACTCAAAGTAAGCAATTATACAAAACGTACCAAGATTTACTCGAACAATTGGTACGCATTGAGTAATGCGTACCCGGCGTACCAAGTTCTGATAAGCAAATTTGGTACGAAATTGTAAATGCGTACCAGGTTTACCGCATCCGAACTTGGTAGTCCGGTACGTTTTTTGTCCAGTTCATAACAGTTTTCCTAGTACACAAGGTAATCAATTAAACAAAACGTACCAAGATTTACTTAAAAAAGTACAAACACTACACAGCTAATATTTGACACAATATTGATTAAAACGTCAAAAATTTCAAACGAAAAAACATGACAAACCCTACACAGCTAATAGAATTAAATAAATATCCACTTATCAACCAAATCTATGTGGATCTTGATATGTTTGGCGAGTATGACCCGCAACACCACAAATACCACATTTCTTCGTTTTGCGGGTTCTCGTTTTGATGCTTGGTTGGTTGCTACTCCTTTCTTCTTCTGGATTAATCAAGCGGCGTCTTAGAGGACATGTACTCATATAATGACCTTTCTCATGACACCACAAACAACCCCGACAGCGTTTGGTATGAGATCCAGTTGGAATCCTCTTTGTACGCGGTCGTCCAACTTGCTTAGGTTCCTTAGGTGTAAGAACAATCCTTGAAGCAACATGTGGCGGCACAATTCATGAATCTTTATCCGGAATAGGCATCACATCATCGGCATAAATCTCACGCCACGTCGCAGTAGAATAATATTCATGAACATATGACAGTGGGGATTCCTTCTAAAACCTAAAAATGTGTAAAAAATAAAATCTTCACCGAAGGAAAACATGATACGTATATATAAAAACGTACCAGGTGTACCAAGTTCTGATAAGCAAACTTGGTACGAACTTCTAATTTCATACCAAGTGTACCCCATCGTAACTTAATGTCCAGGTACGCATTGTTCAAAGCGTGCCTGCGTACCAAGTTACATGAGGTACACTTGGTACGCATTTACAATTACGTACCAGGTATACTAAGAAATTTTGGCAAAATAGGTACGAATATGCAATTAATACCAACAAATAAAAACTTCAACCTCACCTAATTGTTGCAGTAGCGTGAGAGCAAGGTATTAAATCCAGATCCCATGCCCGACACGAACACTTCCTGGAAGCAACATCAACAACATTGCTTTTTACTCCACTAAAGAAGAAGGCCTTACCTGCACCGAGTAAATTTGGTACGCATTAGTAAATGCGTACGCGTACCCAGTAAACTTGGTACGAATTAATAACTACGTATTGCGTACCAAGTACACTTGGTACGTAATGATAAATACGTACTGCGTACCAATAAAACAAATTAAGGTACACGGTACGTTTTTATCAATACGTACTGCGTACCAAGTAAACTTGGTACGCACCAGTACGCAATTAAGAAAACGTACCAGGATGAATCAGAAAATACAGTCGCCGAAATTTACCTCCATAGCTTAAAATTGCAACCAAAAATCGCCGGAAAATTACAATTCAACCAACGTAACACTTGCTAAACAAAAATAATAGAATAAAACACAGCAAAATCGCATAAAAATTTACAGAATACAAAAAAAACCACAAATAAAAACTTCTTCACAACAAATTGCTGTAAAATCACAACAAAAGCCACTAAACGACGACGATGACGAACAAGACGGTGACCACAAAAGCAAAAGCCACGTCGACGACGAACAATACTCGGCGACGATGATGGAGGAAAAAGCTCCAAACTATGGCGACAGCGATGGCGACGACGATGACGACGGCGATGGCGAGGACGACGACGACGGCGATGGCGAGGACAACGACGGAAAGAAATCAACAATGGCGACGACGTCGGACGGAGAGAAATCAGCAGAGAGAAAAACTTGATGAAGAAAACCGAAAAAAAAAAAACGATTGAGAGAGAGAGAGACGTGAGCTAGGGGAAGAAGAGAGAGAAAAAGGAGAGAGAAAAATAAAGTGGAAAAGTAGGAGAGAGAATGTGTTAGAATGGAATAAGATATAAAATATAAGGGTATAAATGTCCAAAAAGTAAACATATGACAAAAATTGATAAAATTTGAACTAGTGACCCTTTTTGATATTACAATTCAGCTAATGACATATGAGTGCATTTCCTCTATACAAAAGCAACAACATCTTAGTTGGCTTCTTGCTACCACTTGGAGCGTGCCTGTTGCGGAGGTCGTGTTCGACTCCAGCGAGGAGCGCTCTTAAACAATTTTTTTTTTTTAATTTGAGTGCGGGTCAGCGGGTCAAAACCCGACCCGTCTGACCCGGATGCATACCATAAACCCGTTTCACCAAAACACACCCCATTTTCATATATGTATCCATCCCAAATCCAGGCATCATGTAATTTTCAAACCTGAAAGATTTTTTTTATTCATACTCATCTTTAATCTGACTAAAAATTGACTCGCTACCAAATTCGTTCCAAACCCGTTTTGTAATACCCGTTGATTACCTACTAAAAATAATAAAAGATTATAACTAAATTAAAAATATCAATATACAGATTCATTAAAATAAATTTCAAGATAAATACTTACTAATGAAAAATTTAACATATGTATTATACAGTCGATATCACGTTACATGGTCAAATAAAATTACAATAGTATTTATATAAAATCACCAAATTTGTACTTGTCTCAAATTCGAATCACAACTTTTATAGTGTACCCGTCCCAAATATAGGAATATCAAATGGTTGGGTCCCATCAAGCCTTTCTCAAACTTGATTTCTTCATTCATAGCCATCTTAAATTTGATAAAAAATTGACTACGCTATCCAAACGGCCTCATACCCATCGGGTAATACATGCTAATTATCTTCAACAAAAAGAAAATCACCTCAAACTCGTCTCATACCCATCGAGTAATCATGTTAATTACCCGTCAAGAATTCAAATAGTACAAAATCAACATTAGATAATAAATAATAATATAGTGCAATCAAAATAAAATATCAATATAAAACTTATTAAATAAAACTCAAAAAACAATAATACATAAAACCTCTATAATTTAATACTTTATAAATTAATAAACTCTCTAATATAATAAAATTTTTCCAATCCCGACTTGGACCCTTGTAAAAAGTCATCAAATTTGATAAGATAATAATATAATATTTTTGTAGAGATTCCCTTTATAAATATATAGGTCCCATCAATATTGTAAATTAATAATTCTTAATTAATTATAATTTGTTAAAATATGAATCT
Source organism: Schizonepeta tenuifolia (assembly GCA_029490685.1). Taxonomy (NCBI): domain Eukaryota; kingdom Viridiplantae; phylum Streptophyta; class Magnoliopsida; order Lamiales; family Lamiaceae; genus Schizonepeta; species Schizonepeta tenuifolia. The sequence continues at coordinate 23,204,323 of CM055960.1, read as the reverse complement.
ATTGTTATTTATTTTCTTGAAAGTTAAATTTAAGTAGATTTCATTTATAACTTTTCTAATTACATCCAAAATAATGGGTGTCTAGTTCTCCATTGAAATCTAATTATAACTGGATTACATCTCTAACTTTTCTTATTGTATCTGAAAATCCGATGTCGTGCTCTTCAACTGAATTAAAAAGTTAAGCATAAAGCATTTAATGCTTTCGTTCGCGTTAAAATTGATGGATGCATAAATATATTCAATTAAAAACGCATAATTTATTTATTTCCGATACATTTATAGAATTAATGTACATGTTATTTCTGCTCAAGATCTTTATATAAAAGTATGTTTATTGAAATAGAAAAATCACTCTTTTAATTACTAATTTATTAATTTATCGATATATTAATATCTCGCTAAGTTAATAAAATTACATAGTCCCAAGGTTATTTATTTATTTATAGAGGTTTTACTATACTTACTAAGGAAACATATGAATATTATAGTAGTATCTTTATTTTTTGAAAAGATTATAATAGTATTTATGAATCGATCTTACCAATTCATCATCCTTACCCAAACTTGTTTAATAAAAAAAAACTTCATTACTTTTAACCCGTTCATCCCAAATTCGTAGAAAAGTGAACACTACAATGTAAATATTAATTACAAATAATAGGAACAACAAAAACATATAAATAACTAAAAAAAAAATCACTACTGTACCGTTAAATCATCCACAAGAGTATAATTTAATCCGTAACTAAGCCCGGCTTCAATTAATTGATTGCTATACAAAAATCAAGCTTTTGCCTTTTTAAAAATTTTGAAATGTGTATTTTTCTCATAAATAACCCAAATTCATCCCTTGCACCATCACATTATCATGACAGCTCCTTGTATGCAAACATCTTCCTAAGCACATTTCTTCATTTTATTTACTAATACAATATTTTACTTGATATTAATTAATTTACTTATATGAAAATGTGAAATGAGCTAGAAATAAAAGATATAATTACTTATATGTATCGAAATTATTAATGTGCAGTTACAATAATTTTTAATCCTTATTAGATAGAGAAAAGCGAGAGGCACATAGTGATAAAAATCATTCTGAAAATCTATAGTAATTGTACTTTTTCTAATATATTGAGCCTATTTACTTATTATTTGCTAAACAAATTACATGATGGCCAAAAATTTCATCCGAAAATGCCGCAATTCATGCCGTACTTCATTGCCGCAACCAATTTTTTATCAAAATCGAGAACCTTGAAATCAATATAACCTATTTCTTTTTAATCATGCATTTTATGACGGGGAAAGATGAAATGAAGGAACACAAAATAATTGAAATGTGTGGGTGTTTCTGATTGTAAAATCTTATATTATATAGGCATAACACACATGAAAAAATATATTAGTCTGCTCTCATGATCTGCAAATTGCGCTCTCATGATCTGCAAATTGCAATGATTCGAACATGATTTTTCAATTTCCATTCGCACCTATATATCACAAACAGGGGGAAAAAATACATATCCTCTAATCAATTCCAGTTGAATGTAAATGAACATTCTAACAAAGAGGTGATATTAACTAATCCTAGTTAATATTTTTGCTCGTGATGCTTAAAAACCTTATGATAAATCAATAGATGAATCATGCAATGAAGTGTGAGTGTTTTGATAGGGGAGCTCTACAAACTACAAATACATAGGCACCAAATTGTGAAAGAAATTAATTATATCAATCACATGCAATTATATTGCTCAATTGGGATTGACGTGATTTGTGAATAATGTAACTAATTGATTTTCTAGGTTTTGGTTTTTAATCATCATTCTATATAATATACTTAATTAACAGATATGTAACCTAAATTTAATCCTAGGGAGGATTAATTGCTCAATGTCATGCAATTGTATAAAACGTATGGCTACATAATTATAGAGAGATTTAACTGTCCAATGCTTAATTGTGTAATAATTAATTCCCAAATTTCAATTTTACTAAATCATAAAGCGTGTGGTAAGTGATGCATGTTTTTTGAATATTTTAGATAAATATTAAACAAAAAATATAAAAATTCCACCTAGGATTGAGAATGCTTGTGGTGGCTCCAATCAATATTGCTATTATAAAGATGTTTGAAACATTAGTAGAACAAACAAAAGAAATTATTTATCAGTAATTGTGTGTCACAGCCCCAAATCCCGAGGGACGGCAGAAGCCGGGGTGCGACTGGGGTTGGATTAAAGAAGCGGGGAAGAAGGGGACTAACTGACTAAACATACATGAAAAGACATCATTAGACCATGAACAAAACTTTAATATAGATAAGAAAGAGTTAATCCCTAAGGATTACTCGACAAAAGTACAAAAGAAGCTAAGTTCATAATTACAGACTTAGACTACTGAGAATTGTTCAAAGTGTACATCCCAAAAGGTTCAGAGTTCTGCAGCGGAAGAGTTCTAACTAAAGCAACCTATCTTTCAACTCAACATCAACCGTCGCCGCTCACCGTCGCTTCAACCTGCACATTTAGAAAGCAATGCAGGGCTAAGTACAAACGTACTTAGTGGGCACGATGCCGAAATCATAGTCATATGTATAAATAATCTGGCATATTATAACCGTAGCGCATCGGGGTTTTGTTGAAAAGGCCCGTGCCTACTAAACATTTTCTGACTTTTTCTCATAAATCACTCGGCCGAGTATTTTCAGGTATGCTATGTTCAATCTTGACCACTACTAATTCACCGTGGTTGGCTACCCCTCAACAGGATACCACATACACCACAGGTTACAAAGTGCACTAACTCTGGAAAGCACTTAGCAGCTAACTCAGAGCCGATCGTTAGTTAATCTAAAGTAGACTAACTCTAAAAGTCTGGAAAACCCGAAGGTTAACTCAGAAATCTGGAAAACACGAATGTTAACTCAGATAGGTACAAGAGAACTCACATAAAATCTTAAAACAGTTTATGCCAAGATTATCACTTTGAAAACACAATTATCAAAGCGTTAAATAATACTTTCGAGTTTGTGGAAAAATCCACATTTTATTTGATATAGATAAAAGCCCACCTTATAAATACAGAACTTAAAGCAAACGCTTCCAACTTCGGATCTTTCGTCCTTTCTTCACAGTTGGTTTCCTCCTTCATCGTAAAATAAATATACTTAAGAACGGGTCGTAACGATAATCGATTAAAAAGAATCGAAGAAGGTTTAAGTTGTTTTATTCTTTAGGCATTTGCACGCTTAATTAATTCGTTTTACTTAAACGGGAAACGAGACTCGTATTAATCTCGTTAGAACTTGGAAGATCTCATACTCGACTCTCGGGTCAGTAGAGATGGTAGTCGATATCCTAATACGACTTTAAAGATTAAGAGAAGCTAAGTTGGAAAGGATCAACTTAGGCGATTTACTTTATAGCTCATTTCACGACTTATGAAAGTTCTCGTTTATTACTTCTTTAATGAAAGGATAAAATATATGATCTCGACTGGTTTTCATCACTCAAGGTCCTATACTTGACTCTAGGGTCAGTAGGTAGATGTTCGATAGATAAAAATGGCTTAAACGATTGAAAGAAGCTAAGTTGTGAACTAAACAACTTAGAAAACAAGAAGCTGAAAATTCACTGTACAGTCCAATAACTCTGGAGGCTTTCCAGAACAGAGGATTTGGAAACAAGGGGTGAGCCCTGTACCAATAGAAAGCTTAGGAAGTCTAGTTCGTACTCCAATTTACGGATCACAAATCCGATAAACGAGCTGGAAGTTATAACAGTTTCCGGCGAGGGTCGCAAAACTGCCGTGGAAACCCTAATTGATTAATAAGTTCGACGTATAACGTCTTAGGTTCGTTTTAAATTCTCGTATTCAACTTTTTTAGAAACTGGACTCTTAAAGTAGTCATCACGTACCTCCATACGTGACAAACTCCTTCTCAACTTGTTCAAAAGTACGACGTTCTAACGTCGGATTTCAACTATCAAGTACTAAACCAACAAAGAAAATCCAAACGCGTTCTAGTTCTCGATCACAACTATAATCCATAGTATATTAACTCGGATGCTTATGATGTCAACTAGAGAAATATTCCAAATTTCATTATAAACAGTAATATCAACTTAAAATTCTCATCCGACTTCTTGATTTTCAGTTATAACTAGATATTTGTCTCTTACGCGATTTTTAAAAGTTGTCGGTTTTTGTTCAAATCTTACGACGTTAATCTACGTCTAATATAAATCATTTTCATGCATGCTAACATATCTTATCATCATTATAACTCAGTTTATAAGGTGATTTTAGTCTCTTACATTCCATTAAACATTTTTAGAAAATTTTCCAATTAACTTCTATTATCAACTAATATGATTTGCAACACAATCAACTAACAAATCATCACTTAATATCAAACATGTATAAACCCTTATTTACTTTATAATTTTCTGGTTTTAAACATATATTAAGGGGATGATTTTCTTCTCTAATTAACATCATTTATTCACTAATCAAACTATTATCACAACTATTAATCACTTGCAATTCCAAAAACAACTAACATGCAAAAACCCCCAAATTTATAATTCAAACCCTAATTGAATTTCATAATAACATAGGGCTTTCAATCCCTTTTCATTCCAAACACTAATTAAGCATCTACTAAACATGAATCCATGATCAAAAGAAGAAAATTAGAAATTCTATCATTTTCCCAAAAAATTCTGCATTGACAAAAGTTTTAGGATTCTTGGTTTTGATCATTTTTAATCCATAATTAATCTATCTAACACATCTAATTACATTATTCTAAGATCAATACATCTATCCCAAACCTTAAAGAATTCGAACATGAAGGAAAGAAGGGGAAAAGAAAAAAGAATTGGATAGGATTAAAGATCATCATCATACCTTGAAAAATAAAGAAAGAAGTATGGTGTTTGATGGATGAATTATGACTTGTAAGAACTCTTCTTGTTCTTGGAGGTGTTCTTCAATGGTGGATGAAGGAAATGAAGGTGAAGAAGATGAAGATTTGGAGAGAGAGCAGCCGAGAGGTAGAGAGAGATAGGAGAAAAATGGTTGTTTTGTTTGTTGAATGCATGATGAAAAAGTTGAAGTGTAAAGTATAGGTTAAGGTGTCACTTAGCTAGATAACATCTACATGCATGTTGACACCTATTTAAGGTGAGGTGGCGGCTGCATGCATGGGTCTTAAGAGGGTTACGGTTTTTCCGGCGCGATCCGACGTTACGGGAAAACGAACGACGAAAAACGTTGTTCGATACAAAAAAATTGTCGCGATTCGATTTGACTTACAAATTCTAACGTATGAACTTAATTAGAAAATAAATTTATAAAATTTATTTTGACAAAAACTCGAGACGACAAGTCCGAGTTTCGTCCGAAAAACGTAAAAACAAACTTTCTCGGCGTGTTCATATTGCGATTTTGTAAACGTAAAATTAAACGGTTTTCCGTTCTTAGCTTACAACTAAAAACCTTTCGTACGCGCTAACCCTTAGCCTTAGAATTAAAATTTATAAACTTAGGCGTGCAAAGCCATTTATTTAATTAACTTTAAACTTTTTAGAACGTAAGGAATTTACGGGGCATTACATTGTGATCAATTAATTGTACATGCCTTTTATCAAGTACGATTTATTAATTTTTAATTAGAATTTATTAATATGAAATTACAATTTCTTACTTTATAATTGGAATTAATTAAATATTAAGTAAAAAATAATTAAGCTAAGGGGGATTAGACTATACACAACGCGGCTCGTTGCCGCGGTCTCGAGGGGTGCTCGAGATCCCCCCAGATCGAGGCAGCTGCGATGGAGAGCGCCGCGACTCGAGACCGGTTCGAGCAGCGCGTGTAGCGCACGCGCGGGCTCGAAAATAAAAAAAATTAAAATGACGGGCGCGTGCATTGCACGCGCCAACGTTAAAAAAAAAGGCAGCAACGGGTGGAAACGGTAAGAAAAAAACAGTAACAACCGATTTTTCTTTTTTTTTTAATTCAATTTATTTTGCCTATAAATACTCATTTCATCTCCTTCATTTTCACACCTCTTCATCTCTTTCATCTAAAAAAAAAAAAAATATGGATCCTAACAATCCATTTTCGTCGGCGTGGTTTCCCGACATGTCCAACGATATGTATGGTTTCACGGGGGCGGGGCTTGATTCAATCAACCTCAACACTCCGGCCTCCGCCGAATCCTACCCGTCCTTCTCCTCCGACACCGACAGCCCGACGACAAACACCGAGGATCGCCTAATTTTGGCGCCGCCATCTCAGCCCGCTGCCAAAGAAAGAAAAAACAAGGGCAAGGGCAAAGCCATCGCCACCTCCGCCGCCACTGCCGAGGAAGATGAAGAGGAAGCCGTCAAGGGCTCCAAGCGACACAACTACACCGACGAACAAGCCACCTACTTGGCACAGATTTGGGTGGAGGAGACCTGCAACTCCGTCGTCGAATGTGACCAGTCCGGCGAAAGATACTGGGGCAAGGTCCAAGAGCGTTTCAACAAGAGGTTTGACTTGCGCCTCAACAAAAAGCAGGTGAAGAGCTACTTCGGCCGCATCCAAACAGCGATTAAAGCTTGGATTGTCGCTTACCAGAAAGCCCAATCTCGCGGGCAAAGCGGCGCCTCTGACGGGATGGTGATCGCCGAGGCTCAAGCCATCTACAAGCAATCAACCCAAAGCCCGTCTTTCCACTATTTCACAGCTTGGGAGATTCTCAAAGACTATCCCAAGTTCCTCCTCGCCAATTTCCCAGACGTACCCTCCATGAAGAGGACGAAGACTACGGCGGAGGGCAACTACACATATGCTGCGTCCCAGCTATCAGCGGAGGAAGCCCAGTCCACTGAAGGAGAAAGTGCGCCTCCCCGACCAGAGGGTCGAGATGCGGCAAGGGCCAGGGCAAGGTCCAAAGAAAAGAAGCCGGCAGAGGAGTTGTCCCAGTTCGAAACAGTCATGAATCGATATACCTCCCGGCTTAGCCAGTTCGTCGAGGCCAAGCATGAGATCGTGTTGGCGTTGTGGGAATCAGCTCAAACGAAGCTGGAAAATGCTCGGGCGAGGATGAAAGCTACTCGGCAAAAACAATATGCCACCGACTTGGAAGTGGTCTCTAGGGATACGAGATTCATGACGCCAGAGCAGCTCTAGGTTCACCTGATGATGGTGGAGGAGGTGAAGCAACGTCGGGGATGGACGTAGTTTTTTTCCGTAATTTTTAGTTTTATGTAATTTTTTATTTTAATTAAGTAGTGTTTTTTTTTTAATTGTGTGTAGCATGTAATTTTTCAATTTTCAAATATTAATGAAAAATTCGTATTATTTATTAATTAGTGTATTTTAATTTATTTACAAATACATGAATTAATTTAATAAATAAAAAGAGGGAATTATTTAATATGGTACTAAGAACCTCTTAGAAATAACTAGATTGCAGAGATAGAGATCTTTAAAGCGTCTCTAATACTAAAGACACTCTGGTCTCCAAGGCTTGCAGATATTCTTAGCCTCTTAGGGGTGCATGCGATCTTTATTAGCATGGCACAATCTATGGGTAAAAATGTGTAGGTGAAGTAATATCTTTGGGTATAAACTATAAACATTGTAAATATTAATCGGAAATACTATTTTGGTAAGGTCGATATTACAACTCCTCACCACGTGGCGAATTATTATGGTTGGTATGAGGGGACTGTAGAATGTCTGTAGCATCGACCTTACCATGCAACTATTTATGCAGATAAATGTGTGTGGGCAAATCAGTAATTACAATTTGCATGAACACTGTATTTTACATTTAATGATTTAAAGGTAGCATTCGCTATCACATCTCTTTCACCTCCTCTCCATTATTGCAACATTAGCTAGTCACATCAAAGAAAAAAGCTAACTCACAAATTCCAAATTTATTTCACTCATCCACAAATCTACCATGCAGATTTTCACCATTTACGTAACTTCAAGGTACATAATATGTTATACATGATCAATCAAGATTTATCCACATGTAAGTGTAGTAAAAAAAAAGTTTGCTTTCATATCATGTTTAGTAAAAAATAAAATAAGAATTTGTGGTTAATTTCATTTCATTTTAATAATATCATAGGGTTTAATTTTATAACATTGAAAATATTCAACTTAAGATTGACTAGAAATGGGAAAAGAATTGGCCCACAAGAAATATACATGCCATGTCATGACCAAAATATCGATCAATGGTTGGATTTGGACCGTCCATGCAATGCATGTCATGCACAGAAGAATTTACTTATGCTTAAACATGTGAATGTGTTTAAATGCCTTAAAGATATATGATTGTAAAAAATATCATTTTCATATAGAAAACGATCATTAGACTGTTTACAGTGGCTGTCTCCATGGGTGTCTCGAGACATCCAATCCATGGAGACAGCCCAGTGCAATATCCACTGTCTCGAGACAGTGATATATTGACAAAATTAATATTCAAAATTAATAAACGAATTAGATGGAGATACCCTATAGAGACAGTCCCACTGCAGCTGACTGTCTCTATCTCCATCACACCCCATATAAACACCTCATAGAGACACTACTACTGCGAATAGTCTTAAATAAAACACATCATTATACATGTAAAGAAGCATCATGTAAATAAAAAAACGTATTTCTTCTGTTCTCACATTAACATTTATTTTAATATGAACTCCTTACTCCCACCCTTCCTCTGCACCAAACACGAGAGATAAATACATAAATATATATAGAGAAAGAAAGAGGATGGAATAAATCTCTCTCTCTCTCTCTGGGGTTGCTTTATTGCTATAATGGCTTACTAGCTACAACGTAGCATGTATTGACCGATTCTTCTTCTCAAATTGAAGTATGAAAACATAGAAATCTTGTGTTGTTATTCCTTATGCGTAATCCTTTAAAAAAGAATCCTTATCCGTAATTATATTTCGTTATCGTTTTGGAATTCTTAGTCATGTATATATATGCATTATATTGATCTTTTGAAATATTAATCTATGAACAATTTACATCTGAATATAAGAACAATTGATATATAATAAACAAAAGCAATTAATTGATGCTTAAGTAAGATACTAATTCACAATTCTAAAACACGTTGCAAATAAGTACACTTACTTAAAATAAAGTACAACGACTTGAGACCTCTAGCTAAATGCACATGAAAATCTTAGTTTCAAACCTCACTACTATACCTTTCCCAATGAAAAAAAAATTGAAAAATTATAAATGAAGTTTATGATATATTTATTAGGTACAATTCATCGGACAAAGAAAACTCTATCTATTTGGATGCAGTAAAATTTTATGGACGTCAATCCAATCCAAAACTAATAAGTTGATTCCAATAGATTTAAGAGTTTGGACCGAACATTTATAGCTCGTAAACAACTCATCTCGATTGATTCGACTCGAAACTTTCATGGTGACTTGGGTCTCAACTTCATTATTTTACTTCTAAATTTGATAATGAGATTTCGTTTCAAATATTTATTGAATGTATTTTGATTTTCTATCAAAATATTATTCTTATATCAAGTGTTTTTTTGTATAAATTTTCTATCAAGTGTATTACTAGATGAAAAAACATGATCTATTCCGAAAACCAACATTTTTGGATTATAATGACAAATTTAACCTTAGCATGAAACTGAACATGAACTAATTGACATCCTTCACATGTGTCACATCAATTATAATAACAATATTTTTCATACAAAAAAGCTCAACATAAACTCTTCCTTAGGCAAACAATTTTTTTTGTTAGCATGATAAGCAAGCAATTTATAAGTTGCAAAATTGAATTAAATTCCGCATACATCGGCCCTCCCATCAACTTTCTTCTCCACTCCCGGGGGCGCAATGCATCATCCTCTTCCATGTCAAAATACCTACATTTTAATTTATTTACCTAATACCCTTTTTCTCGATCAAATCTAATTTTAATTGACCAGAATTGAGTTGAGGCTTTTTCAAAAAATGTGTTAATTTGTTTCTCTGTACACGTATTCTCAATCTCTGTTCTTTTTCCTCATGGAATGCATATTTTCTCCCAACTTAATATACATAGATTCTGCACCCCGTCTCATTTTCTTGAGTTACATAAATTGGATTTGATTTCTTTCCCATACTGATTATGTGGAGAGTTGCATTTTTGTCTCGATTCTTGTATAAATATGGGTTATTGATGTCTGCTGTCAATTATTTATGAGAAAGTCTAATTTTTTATTTTAAATCTTCTGCATGTTCATCAGAAGGTGCTGATACATATATGTATATATTTACATTAGGGGGTTTGAAAATTAAGTAGAAAAGTGAGCCTATGTGAAGTAATTGAACCCAAATGCTCTTAAAGATGGAATCTTGATGAGTTTTCTAGGTGTTTTAGGAAGTTAGTATTTTTGGAAATGTGTAATAATTCTAGGGCTTGGAGCATTGAAGTAGATAGGAAAGGGTAACAATGGCTCACTATCAGTATGGTGATTCAATGGGTGATGCCTCTCAGCATAGTCAGGGAGTGCAGATTGTCCCATTCAAGACCTCTACGGTGTCGTTGAGGCTGCTTTTGTTGCATGGCAATTTGGAGATTTATGTGAAGGGGGCCAAGAATCTCCCCAATATGGATTTAGTCAACAATAGCATAGGTGATATGATAGGGTCTTTGTCTGGTAAGATTCAAACTAGTGATCCTTATGTCACGATCACGATATCTGGTGCTGTAATTTGTAGGACTTTCGTTATTAGAGATGACGAGAACCCTGTTTGGGACCAGCATTTCAATGTCCCGGTAGCACATTATGGTACAGAAGTGCAGTTTATTGTTAAAGACAACGATTTCCTAGGATCCGATATTATTGGTGCTGTCGGAATCCCTATAGAGCAGTTAACTTTAGGGGCGAGGACGAGTGGGACTTATCCAATCATCGGTGCAAATGGGAAACCGTGTAAACCGGGAGCTGCTCTGAGCCTGTCAATTCAGTATATACCTATGGAGAATTTGTCGATTTATCATGATGGGGTGGGGTCGGACCTTAAGAATGAGGGCGTAGCCGGCACCTATTTTCCTCTTAGGATAGGAGGGACCGTCACTCTGTATCAAGATGCTCATGTGCATAAGGGTGCGCTTCCGGATGTGGTGTTGAGTAATGGTACAACGTATAAGAATGGTAGCTGTTGGCGTGATATATATGATGCCATATCTCAAGCTCGTTGGCTAGTTTATATCACGGGATGGTCCGTTTATCACCTAGTCCAGCTTGTTAGGGACGATCCACTTGTGACCAATAGTAGCTTGGGCGAGCTTCTGAAAGCAAAGTCTCAAGAAGGGGTGAGGGTGTTGCTCCTCGTGTGGGACGATCCTACTTCAACGACCATTTTGGGGTATAAAACTGTAAGGACCGTCTTTGTATTGTTTCAAGATAATATTTATCAAAGTGTGGATTAAAATAGATATTAAAACTAGTTTTCTGTTTACTTGTCATACTATTCAGATCACATTATATCTTCTGCTTATTTTGTGTATTTGGTAAGGTCCATAACATGATGATGAATTTCCAAGTTTATTAGTATCATATTTTATCTAATATCTGTAGTAAATTGAACGGTGTGCGGATCAAATGAGCCAAGTAGAATTGACAGAACAAATTTAGAAACAGAATTCTCCCACTTAGACATACTGCAGTTGTAAGGTTTGGACTGAGATCTAATTTTTACTTAGTACTTAACAAAATCTTTAATTTAGTGCAGCGAGCCTCTCATGTGCTCGTAGGAATACTAACATCAGATGATAATCATAGAAATTTGTCATCATAAGCACTGATTTTTGTGGTCTAGTTTTGTTATATTGATTACTTTTTCAGACACACCATATAGTATTTATAAGCTAGCTGTATAGTATTTTTTTGACATTTTATTTTATTTTATTTTTTGTTTTTTTGTTTTTAATTGCAGGAAGGGGTAATGAATACAGGTGATGATGAAACACGCCGCTATTTTAAGCATTCATGTGTGAAAGTACTATTATGTCCAAGAAGTGCTGGGAAAGGTAGCTGGGCAAAAAAGCAGGTTGGTTTTTTCATTCATTTATAGAGAGATCTGTGAGTCATATGAGGGGAGTTCCTTACTAACTGACTTTAGTACTTTTCACCCGGAGCTCGATTTTCTCAGAGTTGCGAAAGAAATAATTTCCATTGAGAAAACTATAAATTGAGATCTAACCATATACTGATTCTCATATGGTTGAAAATTAACTTTTACTATGTACAACAATTTTTCTCATTGACCTTAACATGAGGTTTTGTTTACTGAAATTTTAATGCATGTCAAAGCACAAGTTATATGGATTCTAAGAAGCAAATCTATGCTTAAGTTTTTCATGAAAAAGATTGCTTGGATTCCAAATGAAATGTCACTTAAAATCTTCTTTTATGATTAGGAAACAGGAACAATCTACACTCATCACCAGAAAAGTGTGATCGTGGATGCTGTCGCTGGTAATAATAAAAGAAAGATAATAGCATTTGTTGGAGGACTTGATCTCTGCAAGGGAAGATATGATACACCGCAACACCCAATATTTAGCACATTGATAACTATTCACAAAGACGACTACCACAATCCTAATTTCGCGGTAACTGCTTCGTCTAATATTTGATTCGTGACATATGATTCGTTTTCTGTATTTTGAATACATCATGCAATTGAACAGGGGCCAACTGTGGGTTGTCCTAGAGAGGCATGGCATGATTTACACTGCCGGTTTGATGGTCAAGCAGCGTGTGACGTCTTGAGAAACTTTGAAGAGCGATGGCTAAAGGCCTCGAAGCGCCATGGACAACTCAAGCTTTCACATGATGATTCTTTACTCAAGCTTAAACGAATCCCGGATATATTGGGATTAGAAGAGTCTGCTAAAGTAACAGAAAACGATCCAGAGGCTTGGAATGTCCAGGTAGGATAATATATGTTATGACATCTTTTTTCCATGATGGAGCTAAATTTTACCACGAATATAGGTTTTTCGTTCCATTGACTCCAATTCCGTTAGAGGCTTCCCCAAGGATCCAAGAAAGGCTACAGAAAAGGTAAAAAATTTATTACTCTTATCCTTCCACGTTCGGTTGTAATGAAGGAATTAAGTGTTAGCTCCATGGAACAGAACCTGGTATGCGGGAAGAATGTATTTATAGACATGAGTATGCACACAGCTTACGTAAAGGCAATTCGCGCTGCTCAACACTTCATTTACATCGAGAATCAGTACTTCCTCGGGTCATCTTACAATTGGGCTAATTATAAGAACTTGGGTGAGGAACTCAATACCGTTCTGATGTGGCAGTTGAAAGGGTTGTCTTGTCTATTCATCTCTACGTCTTTCGTCTCTCAGGAAGTACAAAATTAATCAGTTTGTGTTTTTTGCATTTTAGGTGCAAACAATCTAATTCCTATGGAAATTGCTCTCAAGATTGCTAAGAAGATCCGGGCGAGGGAGAGGTTCGCTGTTTACATTGTCATTCCAATGTGGCCGGAAGGAGTTCCTTCCGGCACCGCCACCCAAAGAATTCTCTTTTGGCAGGTATATCCAATATCAAAATCTTGTTACATTTCATAGGTTTGAATTTATTACATTCAAAATAGCTTTGTTCCATGACAGTGAAATTTGGTAGAGTAAATAATAATACTATAGGTTTTGATTTTCTAGTTTGTTTTATGATGGCTGTTTCCATTTCTGAATTCTTGCTCATCTTTCTTTATTACAAAACAATTATACATTTCCTTGTATCATTTGAAAGTTTTAGTTGGTTTCTTAGCATTTTGATCTTATACAAACTGATATACTCCACACCCCTGCAGTATAATACAATGCAAATGATGTATGAAACAATCTACAATGCTTTAGTAGAAGTGGGGCTCGATAAAGAGCACGAGCCGCAAGATTATTTGAATTTCTTTTGCCTTGGCAATCGTGAGCCTGATTACAACCGGCGGCAGTCATCAAATATCAAAAACTCCACTGGAAATACTCCACAAGTACATTATCCAACCATTGTCACATTTTCCAATCACTTTAGTTATTTTGCTTCATACTAATCTTGCTTCTTGTGGATGTATCAAAATTCAGGCGCTAGCTAGAAGAAACCGTCGTTTCATGATCTATGTCCACTCGAAAGGAATGATAGTGGATGATGAATATGTAGTATTGGGTTCTGCTAACATCAACCAACGCTCGTTGGAAGGAACCCGAGATACTGAAATTGCAATTGGTGCGTATCAGCCTCGTCATAAATGGGCTAGCCAACAAGCTCATCCGAAAGGACAGGTAAAGCTACATCATCACACCAGCTTAGAAAATTTCTTTGATTTGACTTGAAAATCGGAGAAGTAGCAAATGTTACAAAGTTGGCTTGTGATGCAGATTTACGGATATAGGATGTCACTGTGGGCGGAGCACACGGGTACTTTGGAACCATGCTTTGAGAATCCGGAGAGTTTGGAATGCGTGAGACGCATAAGATGGATGGGGCAACTTAACTGGCAAGAGTTTGAGTCTGAAGAAATGACTCCATTGAGAGGCCACCTGCTCAAGTACCCTATACAAGTAGATGCATTTGGGAAGGTGAGTCCTCTCCCGGGCTGTGAGACGTTCCCCGACATGGGTGGCAAAATAATCGGGACATTCGCAGGGATTCAAGAAAATCTCACAATTTGATCACACCATTGTTTGCTAACAAATCTTGGATGCTGGATTTGTTGTTGTTCTTCTTTCCACCACTTATTGTTGTCATAAGTCATAATGCTGTAGGATTGTAGCTGAGGTTGTTTTCTTCCTTTTGCTTTTGCTTTTCTTGTTTAGCACATTTATTTGTCCTAGTTTTCGGAAAATTTAGGCTGCTGTAGATATATGTTGTTGATAATGATGATATGTTGATTTGTAAAATACAGAGATGCATTTCCATGCATTAGAAATAGTGTAATAATTTCTTGTTCCTCAAATTTATGATTTTTATTTTATTTTATGTGGCTGCAACCGCTACTTGAGGCATGCATGCACTAGGTAAATTTTATTCCTACGCAGCAGTATCAAAATCACACACGAAAGGTAAACCTCATTTAAAAAATTAGATACAACACGCTCAACTTATAAGATGCAATATGTTCTATTTATATATTATAAGGTGCTCTTAAATTCGAAATTCAAACCATTTAATCTCAAAAATACAAATTCAACCTCTATCTCATCTTGAAAAGAATGTCTTTATGAATTTCATGATCCATATTTTGGTGGAGTTGTTCTTGTTGATGTTGTTATATCTTGTTGATGTTGTTATTAAATAACTTGACATTTTTTAGTAAATACTCGAAATGTGACAAGTGCTCTTTCTTATTGGTGCAAAAACGGTCGGTTCGGTTTTTTGTATTTATTTTATTTTATTTGAGCAGGTTGGTTCGGTTTCAAACCAAACCAAATCGAGATTTATTTAATTTTTACAATTTCAGCAAATAGTAATGGAAAAGATCGTACAATTTTTACTTGGTTCGATTAACCGCTAAAATGTAGAAGGAAAAAAAAAACTTTATAATGGTTTATCTAAAAATTGATTTGGTTACTATGAAAAACGAAAGGTTTTGTTTTGTTTTGTTTTTTGTTTTTTTTTTAAATAATTCCTAGCATATAAAAAAATTATATTCTTAAATTGTGGATTCTAAACATAAATTTAAAGAGGTATAAATAGTAAATGAAACATTCATATTTTGAAGTCAAGGTAGTACAGATAAGTTAGGTTAATATTTTTATAACACATAAATTTGTAAACCTATAATGTTTTATGAGTTTCGGTTCAGTTCAGATAACAGTGGATTTGTATACATAAAAATAAAAATTGAACCCCTGCCCTTGATTTATTAAAATTGGAAAAATAAATTGAAACCGTTGGTTTGGTTAACCATATTTTCAGGACGGTTTCGGTACGGTTTGTCGGTCTTTTCGATTAGTTTTTCTCACCTCTAATTGCAACCACACATGAGAAATAGACCTCATTTTAAAAACTAGATATAATATGCTCGCCTATCTATTATAAGGTGCTCGTGAAGTTCGAACTTTAAACATTTAATCTAATTAATATAATCTCAACCATTAAGAGGGTGTTTGGCTAAGCTTTTAAGCTGCTTAAAGCAGCTTATAAGTTGTTCATTACTAAGGATTTAGGAGCTTATAAGCTATTTTAATGAGCTTTTAAGCTCAGCCAAACACCCTCTAAGTCATCCCGAAAAGAATGTCTTCATGAATTTCACGATTCATATTCCGGTGGAAATGCAATTTCATATTGATGTTGTTATTAAATGACAATTAAATAACATTACATTTTTTACTAAATACTCGACATATGACAAGTGCTATTTCATATTGGTTGATGCAAAAACGGTTGGTTCGGTTTCAAACCAAACCAAAATCGATTTTTATTTAATTTTAATAACGGGACATAACGTCCTAGACTTAATTAGGGTATATTAGTCAAATTATATATTTTATTATTTTTGAATTATTTAATTAATTTAATTTAAATTTAGAGATTACACTATTATCCTTAACTTAATTATGTGATAGACTATATTCATTATCACACCCAAATCAATCCAATCTATTATGGGAAAAAATCAATTGCCAAATTCATTGATTTCAAACACAAACATGACATACACGATCCATTAATCCTTAATTGAAATCATTGTAAGACAATGATGAAATCATGCACACAAGGTTATGATCAAAATATCACAAAATATATTTAAGTTAAAATTAAAATCTTGGTACAATTAAGAAATAGAAATTGAAAGTAAAATTTATAAATATTAATTCTGTTAATAAATTTCAAATCCAAAATAATACTGTAACTAATTATTTTTTTCAAAATTTTGAAAATTTAGTATATTAAAAATATAAAGTCAATATTAAATTTTAATAATTATAGAATGCCACCACAATCATATTCGAATAAAATATTTTATGAACGAAATAAAAATCGATATATTCATTTTATGATATTCTTTTTTTAATAAAGAGATAAATAAAATTCGAGATTCAATAAAATTTAAATTAAATTTAAATAAAATATGCAAATTCTAAAATAAAATATACAAAATAAATGAACATAGTTTCAATCATATTAGTGAGGTTACGATTATTAGTTATCCCGATAATTTCAAAGCGAGTCTGTCACGCCCAAACTAGGTTGCTGATACGTAAGGGAGTCTGTCACACCCGTACGCGAGTGCCGACATGTAAATTGCATTGCATAGCATGAATAATTTTTAATTTATTTGTTTGAATTGAATAAAAAATTATAGCATTTTATTTGAAATACTGATTATTATAATTTCTTGCATGAGCACCATTACAATTTGAAAGCGAGCATGTCATGCCCAAACTAAGCCGTTGATACGTAAGGGAGCCTGTCACACCCCTATCCGGGTGCCGACACATAAATAGCATTGCATGACATGAGCAATTTTTAATTTATTTGTTTGAATTAAATAAAAGGTTATAACATTTTATTTGAAATATGTACTAATTATTATAATTTCTTGCATGAGCACCAATACAATTTGAAAGCGAGCCCGTCATGCCCAAACTAAGCCGCTGATACGTAAGGGAGTCTGTCACACTCCTACCCGGGTGCCGACACATAAATAGCATTGCATGGCATGAGCAATTTTTAGTTTATCTGTTTGAATTGAATAAAAGGTTATAACATTTTATTTGAAATATGTAATGATTATTATAATTTCTTGCACGAGCGCCATTACAATTTGAAAGCGAGTCTCTCATGCTCGAACTAAGCCGCTGATACGTAAGGGAGCCTGTCACACCCTACCCGGGCGCCGACACGTAAATTGCATTGCATGGCATGATTGGTTTTTTAATTTATTTTTTCTCAATTTGTTATTTTTTGTTAAATAAAAATAAAAATAAAAATAAAAATAAAAATAAATAATTATTTTTTCGAAATTTTTTATTACATGTTCATAATCCTTTTCTTTATTTGGAAAGATCTCTATTATATCTTCCCCTATCACGTAACGATTCGACAGATTTTCTCTACTACTCAAAAGGGAAGAAATCTCATAAGATACAACTAATCTAATTAAAGGCTAATTATTAAACATTCCAAAATTATATAAAAGGGGTAAATTAGAGAAAAAAATATATAAAAAACTGGTAATAAATAAATCGGTTCAACAAAAACCGATTTTTAAATTAAAAGGGTAAAAAAAACCAATTAAGTCTAAGACTTTAAGTCTTAAAATCATTTTCCTTTTGTGACAATTTCAGCTCACGGAAATTGAAAAGATCGAAATAGTTTAATTTTCTTTTCCTTTTCGAAAAATTTAACAAATTGAGCGAAGTTTAATTTATTCAAATGCGCTTATCAAAATTAAGCTTAGAAATCTAAAAAGAAAATTAAAGTAGATTAGGAAAGTAAATACCACCAAAAAATGAGGGACAACCCGATTACAAAAATAATGTAATGTAAATTACACTTATTTTTAATCCCCTGCATTAATATGACAATGTGAGCGAGACAGAAGGAGTACATATATTCTTTTAAGTTATTTCAAATTTAAACATATAACGTTTTGGAAAATTCAGTTAAAGTCAATAAAACTCAAATAAGCTTGCGAGTCTTCATTTTTAGTGGAATAAATCAAATTTAAACTAAACTCGTTAATAAATTAATCAAATTTGACTATGATGATACTCGATTGGAGGGTTTCGATAGAGTTATAGCCTACTTAGAAGTTGAAATGATCAAATCTTATTTATTTTCCACACGTACCAACATCAAAAATTAATTATAATGAGTAAGATGTTGTATGAGAGCGACTTATTTAAAGCACATTCGAAAACGGTAGTTGTAATTTCTACCGCTAACAAAGAAAGTGGTATGAAATGAACTCCATTCCATTCAATATGGTTTATTTTCGTTTTTGGATCGTCTCATTAATATGGTCCGTTTCCTTTTTATGTGAAAAATAGAGTTTATTTTAGGTTAAAAAGATACTCCCTCCTATTCAAAATGTAAGTCTTTTTAGCTTTTTATAACTTTTGCAAAATATAAGTCATTCCAGCATTTTTTATCTTCTAAATCCATATTTACCCTTAATTAACTCACCTCAAAATTCACATTTTCACTATTCACTAATTTCAATTCATAATTAATTAAGGGCAAATTTGATAAAAATAAATTTTCTTAATTTGTGTGCACAACTCTAAAAAGACTTATATTTTGAATAGGAGGGAGTACTTTATTGGCTAAAATATACTCCCTCTTTCCGCCCAAGCTGTTTTTCATATTGGAACTCTCATCCATCTTAACCTCTTTCCCGAAAAGGAAACAATAACTCTTCAACCTACTCATTATTAGCAATTTATTATATCTAATTTCTTTCTTTTTAACCTGCGGTCAGAAAAAAAAAAAAAAAGACATGCTATATTGAACGGGACTGAAAGAGAATGATAATATTAAGGCTAAATTACAAAAAAATGCCCCAACTTTTATCAAATTCTCGTTTAAATCCCAATCTTTTAATTTTTGCAAAAAAATTCTTCACCTTTCATTCTTTCTCAATTGTATCCCTCCAGTCATTTTCCCCAATTTTGTTGCTGATTTAGAAGGTGGTAAACATGGCAAATCGGCGGCAAGAATGAAACGACGTAGTTTTAAGTAAGGTCAAAACGTCGTCATTTTGCTACAAACAAACACTTATATTTAGGGTCTAGACATTGTTCATTATCTCCAGGTTATCCACAGAGTTCGAGGGCTTCATTACCGCACGATTTCCACATTTGCAAAGCCTCTGAGGTTCGGAATTCGATGTATTCATTGAGCCCGTGTGCGAAGACGAAGAAGCCATGAAATGATTGAAACATGAAATATACAAAGGGGTGAAGAGGGAAAGAGGGAAAGAGAGAAAGAGGAGAAATTGAACTTCGATTTGTATGATGTCTAGACTCTAAATATAAGTGTTTGTTTGCAGCAAAACGACGACGTTTTGGTCTTACTTAAACTATGTCGTTTCATTCGTGCCGCCGATTTACCATGTAAGATTTACCGCCTTCCACATCAACAATAAAATTGAGGAAAACGACCGGAGGGATGCAATTGAGAAAGAATAAAAGGTGAGAAATTTTTTTTCAAAAATTAAAAGGTGAGGATTTAAACGATAATTTGATAAAAGATTGGGTATTTTTCCACAATTTAACCTAATATTAATGATTTACCACAAAAAATGGTTAACAAAGAAGAAAAGCCTAGCCCAAATAATAAAATTGAGGTCCATTAGACTCTCGTTAACCAAGAGATCTATGGTAAATTTCACTAACGTGGGTTGTCAATCTATAGGGTATTTGTCTAGTTTATGGTATTAATTAATTTATTAGTATAATGATGGTATTGTGCTAAATATTGAATTATTTGTAATAATATCATGATTTGTAGAGTGATAATGTGTATATATATATATATGCCTTGTATCAATCTCGAAAAAAAAGAAAAGGAAAAGACGGTGCGCAACTACCCCTTCTAAAAGGTGTAAACTAAACTAGGTACAAGCAAACGGTCGTAGATCCGATCTGAGATTCTTGAAAATGATACTGCCACTCTGTATTTACATACTGCAAGCTCTCACTATGTAAATTTACTACTATACCCACAGTTTCAATCCTTCCTTAACAAGGAGTATTAGAAATATTTATTTCCTTGAGCTCATTTTCATTTTATTTAATTGATTCATAATAATTTATTAACTTGCAACAAATTCAATTCATGTGGCTTATTGTGGATGTTGTAATAACACGCTATAAGTTTAGGGTTGAGAATTATCAAAGAAATTGGATGTTCGATATAGGATTCCACTTTAAAAGTTTGTCTACAACTTAATAAACGAATAAAAGATAAATGAAAAATTCTTTTAGTGATTCTTTAGTACAATACGTGATAAAAGAGCTTCAGGGAAAATAAATTGAGCATTACATTTTTAGAACTAATTCGTTTAAAAAATAAATAAATAATTAGAACTAATTTAATTGCCTAGCCAGCCAATGTCCTCCCTTACTGGAATGTTAAGAAACAATGAGCATTCATGATCTTCATTATAGCTTAATCCAAATATGAAATATATATTTGCACACATAAACTATAGAGATAATTGATATGTAAATCAAAATAAACATTTTTACCATTATAAAGTTCAATTTAGCCCTTTCACAAAAAAATAAGATCAAACACTTTAGCACCATCATGTTATTTGAGCATTCATATATAGCATTTGATAAGGAGGGTATCGTATGAAACAATAGAAACTCATTCAACGTCTTTAAAACCGAACCTATTATAGCTGGCTTTACCAATTTATATTTATATGCATTGAAAAATGTAACGAATGTAGAAATTGTGAGTTCCAAAATATCAGAAAATAAAAGATGAAATGAGTATATAACATCATACACTAATTTAAAAAAATTAATCATAAGCCCGATTGATGAATTTCTGTATTGACAAGGGTAGTTCCGTCATTTGACACACTATAATTTACTACCACAAACGAGAGTGGCCGAAGCCAAAAAATTTGCCCATATAAAAATCCATCACCACATTTCATACAAGAATGCACTAAACACTCCCACCACCACATCTCATCCCCATTTTCCACGCACAACACACACTGAGCTCCGCCATGGGCGCCTCCACCAACGGCACGTCAGCTCAGTCCCTGAAGTTCCTGATCTACGGCCGCACCGGCTGGATTGGCGGCTTGCTCGGCAAGCTCTGCGAGGCCCAGAAAATCGACTACGTCTACGGGTCGGGCCGGCTCCAGGACCGGGCCTCCCTCGAGGCCGACATCGCCGCCGTCAAGCCCACCCACGTATTCAACGCCGCCGGCGTCACCGGCCGCCCCAACGTCGACTGGTGCGAGTCGCACAAGGTGGAGACGATCCGCACCAATGTTGTCGGCACGCTGACGCTGGCTGACGTCTGCCGGGAGAAGAGCCTCGTCCTCATCAACTACGCCACCGGCTGCATCTTCGAGTACGATTCCGAGCATCCCCTCGGGTCGGGTATCGGCTTCAAGGAGGAGGACAAGCCCAATTTTATCGGATCCTTCTATTCCAAGACCAAAGCGATGGTGAGATTTCTTTTACACCTTTTTTTTGGTTGATTTCCATCTAGATTTGCTTGTATACATGTGGAGATGCCTGCAATTTTTCTGCAAATCGATGTGGATCTTTGTTATCGTGGTTTATAATCTGCATTTTTTTTAATTATGGCGAAGCTTTGCTCTTTTGATTAAAGGTTAATTTTGAGATTGGGTGTGAGAAATGGTTGCTTAAGGTTTTAATGGAAGTATATTGGAATTGATTCTGGTGAAAAATATGATTTTGCTTTGGCCCTACTCGTATTGTTGCAATAATTGAAAGTGTAAAGGAAGCTTGTTTTGGTAAATTGTCCTCTTTTTAATAATTAGAGTGGAAATTGATTGAACATTTACTATTCACTTTATGTATTTTTCAAACTCCCATTACCATGGAGATAATGAATACATCAAGCTGATGATTTCCTTTCCTTTATAGAAAAAGTCAACTCTAGATGGGATCAGATTTTCTTGCTAGTAGCTTTTGACTTTGTTGATCTTGATATGCCTGTGCACTAGATCTATAGTCTTCTTGCCAGCTGCCTCGATCTTGTTGTTCGATCTTAAGATACACTGCAGTTAGGTTCTCGTTGCTTGCATTGAGTTCTGCCTTGGATTTCTTTCTATAGATGTTATAATCACTAGAAATTGATTTATAGTGTCATCTCTTATGTTGAAAGTTCCGCACTTGCTTAACGGTGTCTCCCGATTTTTTATGTCAGGTCGAGGATTTATTGAACAACTATGAGAATGTGTGCACTCTGCGAGTCAGAATGCCCATCTCATCTGATCTTTCTAACCCCCGTAACTTCATTACAAAGATTAGTCGGTATGAGAAGGTTGTGGATATTCCCAACTCCATGACAATTTTAGACGAGCTTCTCCCTATATCCATTGAGATGGCAAAGAGGAATCTCACTGGAATCTACAACTTCACGAACCCTGGAGTTGTGAGCCACAACGAGATTTTGGAGATGTATCGGGAATACATTGATCCTAACTTCACATGGAAGAACTTCACCCTTGAGGAGCAGGCGAAGGTGATTGTGGCTCCTAGGAGTAATAACGAACTTGATGCCTCAAAGCTGAAGAAGGAATTTCCCGAACTCTTGTCCATCAAGGAGTCCCTCATCCAAAATGTATTCAAGCCAAACCGGAAGACTCCTGTAGCTTGACGAACGTAAGTATATCCTTATGCTTTGCCATGGTGATTTTTGGTTTTTAATTATCTTCTTGATCTGGGATAGTACACTTCCTCTGTTATTCATGTTACCATTTACATGTAAGAGCTTGTTGTTTATTTGTTGATTTTGTGTTGTATTAAATTGCAATATTAATAAGTGAGATGAAATGTGAAATTGCCAGTATGGATTCTTTAGTTCACTATGCTATCTTTGACTACATGTGACTCTGTTCCATTATCTCAGTCCAAAAACATTCAACCAATTTTGCATATGTATATTTGTATTGTATATATGTAGTTATATTTTGGGGATCAAGGTAGGAGTAAGTTTACCAATGGAAACAAGCTTATTAGCTACCTTATTGTCATGAAAATTTTCTTATTTTTGGCTATATCTTTCTGTACATCTATGAGGGATCATGTTGCACTTAGGGATGGCAATAATACCCGCGGACCCGTTTCCCTGTGGGTACCCGCCCCTAATGGGGCGGGTATGGGATCAATATTTTGGAAACGAGGCGGGGACGGGTATGAATTTCTATACCCGATAGGATTTGGGGCGGGTACGGGAATATAGATATCCGTCCCGAACCCGCCCCGAATAATTTTTGTAATTTTAATTTTTTTTTAAATGATAGCAACATCTATTAATTAGTATGAAAATTCAAATGTAACGAGAATTCAAAAACCACATTAAGTAGACATATTAATATTACTTTCTCTCATTCTTTATATAACTCCACTCTCTCTTTTTTCTTCTGTCCAAAACCAATGCGGGATAACTTATTTCTTTTAATTTCTTCTCGATCCCATCTCACTATTTTTAATCCCACATCGAAAATGAAAGCAGAAGAGAGGATTTGGCTTATAAATAAGATTGTCTCCATGCTTCGACTTAATCTACTATTTTATCCTTTGATTTTTAGGAAAGAATAACTTTTTAATTCTAATAAAAGTTTTAAATTTTAGATAATATATCTGAATGGGTACTTGTTGGAAACCCTTCCCCCACCAAATAATCCCCCATTCGGATTCATCCCTATTTAAACGGGTATGGAGACGAGTATGAAAATTAATTTTTGAAGCGGACATGGGGATGGGAAAGTAATTCTCGATCCAAACCCGTCCTGTTGCCATCCTTAGTTGCACTTGCATGCCTATAAGAGAAGATTTGATCATTATGTTAAGTCTAGAAGGGGAAGAATTATCCGAAATGTCTAATCATCTTCGAAGAATTGCCACGCAGATTGTGATGTGATTTTAATTTGCATGAATTTGAATCTTTCAATTATATTGTCTGTTCGAATTATGTTTTGTAACTTTTTTTTGATTAGTAAAACAAATTGACATAAGAAAAAATAATAATAATAATAATAATAATAATAATAATAATAATAATAAGAACCCCTAAAAAAACAAGAATCTAAATTGAGCATGATCAAAAGGAAAAATTGAATCCTCATTAAAAAAAGGCGAAAAATTAAAATAACTATTTTATATAAGTAAAGATAAATTATAACCATTAGCTTTTAAAAAATAAAATCTAACCAAAATTTATACAAATTACTTTCTTACCCTTATCTTTACTTTTATCTAAAATCTTTAAAAATGAATTAAAAATAAATAAATCAACATACACAAAGGCACAACGCAGCAACACAACACTCTCTCTCTCACACACACACAATCAAGGTGCTGCAATACCTTCTCTCTCTTTTTCCATCTCTTCGCACCGATCACCACCGTCGTTTCCACGCCGGCGCCGACTTCGACAACCTCACCAAAAACCACGCATTTTTCCCGCTGATAATTATCATTTAATTTCCCAAAAACCACGCACCTCCCTCTCTCTCTCTCTAAATTACTCAATGATGGTGACTGAGACGGAGCAACAATCACCAAATTTGGCCACCGACAACGCATAAAACATCGACAAGGAGGCGGCCGCTGCCGTTGGCGACGACATAGTGTAGCAACGCTGGATACCTTTAACGTCGGATCTGTCCGAGCGATGATGAACGCCGAATTCTTGGTGAAGAACAACTTCAGGTGCTTCGAGTACATCAACACCATCGCGGGAATTTTTCTACCGTGGGGCTAAGTTCGGTGAGGTGTTGGTGCCGGAATCGAAAGTCAATTGGCGATCCACGCGCAAATTCAAAGTGAACGTCGATTTGAATCAGGTTAATGGAAGGATTAATTCACAGCTTTCAAGCGATTTTATCAGCGGAGTGGTCGCTATTACAAGCTCGGCGAAGATGGAAGAGAGATGAGATCTGATTTCGTTATGAGGAAGAACAGATACGCTGATTTGAATTTTTCCATTGAAATCGTGATGCATGAGCAACAGATCGGGAACATCATCTTCGATTGAGTGATTTCTTTGCCATAGTGGAATTCTTCTTCCGTGGGCCCAAGGTCGGCGAGGTATTGGTGCCGGAATCACAAAGTGAATTGGTGAATTCAACTTTCATGAATCATACATGTATATATACTCTATGCTCATGTATGTATACATGTATGATCATGTATGTATTAGTGTATTCGTGTATATATTCGTGTATTCGTGTATGGATTCCTATATTTGTGTATGTAATCATGTATTCGTATATGTGTTCGTGTATATATTTATGTATTCATGTATTGATTTATGTTTTCGTGTATGAATTCATGTATGATTGACATTTTTTTGTATATATTCAATAAAGCAAGATAAGAAAGGGTATTTTGGTAAAACCGATTATTATTTATCTTTTAAAAGTTAATGGTTAGAATTTATTTTTATCTTTTAAAAATGGTTATTTTTCTAAATTATCTCTTAAAAAAATTTAAGGACTAAATATGACGATCGTCAATTAATTATTCAATAAAACTTTTTATTTATTATATAAATTATGAAAAAGAAATAATAATTTATATGAATTTGAGTAAATTTGTGGTATATAAGACTATCCGCAGTAACAGTGTTTCTATGGGGTGTGATGGAGATAGAGACAGTTAACTACAGTGAGACTGTCTATATGGGATATTTCCATCTAATTAGTTTATTAATTTTGAATATTAATTTTACTATAATTTTAATCATAAAATTCAAAATTTTTATTAATTAAAATACAAATAAAAAATTGAATCTGAAAATAAAAGTTATTATTTTTTTATTAAGAAACATATTAAAAATAAAAACTAAAAAAAGAAAAAAAAAAGAAAAAAAAATTATGAAGAAGACAAATCAAAAAAGAAAAAAAATAAAAAATAAAAGAAAAAAAAAACTGAAGAAGAAAAAACTGAAAAAATGAAAAAAAAAAGGATCTAGACTGTCTCTATGGGACGGGACTGTCTTGAGACAATGGATATTGCACTGGGCTGTCTCTATGGATTGAGTGTCTCGAGACATCCATGGAGACAACCACTGCAGATAGTCTAAGTGGCGAAAGTGATTACTTTGTTGGGGTGGCTAAAGGTTGATGAAGGAGAATAGATAGGGCTTTTTGAGGCTCTCTCTTAAATGAGGCATAAAGGCATGATTTCAGAGGAATTCAGAACGAACAACAAGATTGTAGTTGATGTGTTGGCTAAAGGTTGATGAAGGAGAATAGATAGGGCTTTTTGAGGCTCTCTCTTAAATGAGGCATAAAGGCATGATTTCAGAGGAATTCAGAACGAACAACAAGATTGTAGTTGATGTGTTGGCTAAAGGTTGATGAAGGAGAATAGATAGGGCTTTTTGAGGCTCTCTCTTAAATGAGGCATAAAGGCATGATTTCAGAGGAATTCAGAACGAACAACAAGATTGTAGTTGATGTGTTGGCCTCTTGCGTGTACGATAGCTCAAAATATGGAGCTTTCATTAATAGTTATCAGCTATTTTTTCGTTCTTGTCCTAATTTTTGTGTTATCATATTAGACGTGACGCAAATTCAGTAAAACATAGTCTAGTTAAATAATCGAAAGATCACCTTTCTACAAGGGCGAAACCAGAAAATTTTCTTTTCGGAGGCCTCATTGTTGTGTGGTGGGGGCAACAATTTTTTTTTTCGTAGGTGTGCTACATCACATTAGTTTTTTTTTTAATTAATAAACGATATCATTTTCCTTAAAATACTAAAATACTTATCCATAATCTAACCACGATGGGCCTATAATACAAAGTTTTGATAAATAGCAATATTTCAAGGGTAAGAATAAAGTTGAGGGTGCCGACGCCCTTGAGCACAAGTTGTAGGTCCACTCCTACTCTTCTACGTATATTTGAGATGAACCACCGTTTGATGTGGTGGGTCATCTCGTTATTCCATGCATTTGTGATTCAAAATAAAATTCAATACTTTCATCAAAAAAAAATAAAAATTCACCGTGGTATAATTTTATATAAGAAGAAAATAGACCAAAAAGAAAAATGTTATGGGTCCAATTGCCAAATAAAAACAATTATAGATATTACAATTTCTATTAACTTGGAATATAAAGATATCTATTTTTTTTTTTTTTTACTCTTAACTATAAAAATGATTTAATTTGATCTCAAATAAAAATATGTCAGTTAAAATAACGTTTGAATGAAGAACATTTTGTCAACGCACCATCATATATTACTTCAGTTCTAAATTTGGGCAACATTATAAAATCAATGAGAACAACCGTACAAATATGTATATGTAAAAGGGATGTGAAGAAATGAAGTAATGTAGAATAATTGAGCAAGCAAATGTGTGTGTGTGTGTGTGTTTTTTTTTATAGGGTAAATGACCTGCAATTTTCAAATTTTTACCATATTCTCGTTTCGCACCCCAGCAAAAAACTCAGCGTTAGAATATTTGTACTTTCAATTGTGTGTGATTTTGCAACTCGGGATTATGATTTGGGGATTTGCATATGTTGCATAATTACGTCTATGTGGCCCTCACCTGTAACCCGTGTGACATTATGAAAGGAAGGACGTCGTTTTATACTGACATCATGGCACCCGCCTTACACCATTACGCAAACAATAAAGTCAGAAAAATTAAAACTCCTAATTATCTCTTTCAATTTTATGCAACTCACGTTGGCGAAACATGTTCTCTTCTTTGGATCGATCTATGAGTTATCTCCCTCTGTTCGCTTCAATTGCAGCTTCTAACTCGTAACAGTGATCCCCAATTTAATTTTATAAGATGAAAGCGGTTTATTTTGCCAACTCACTGTTGAAAGAAGTTGTGCGATCCGTCTTTCCTCTCTGGCACAGTTTGGAGTTTCTTCAATGAGACACCAATGGAATGATCTTGGTGATAACAAACTGTACTCTCAAACGAGGAGGGCTTTTCAAATTGGAACTATTTCAGATTTGAGGACAAATCATCGTCAAAATGAGGGATGACGAACCCGAGGTATGTGGATTGTGTTTATATTGCAGGTCTTTCTTTTCGATGTGAGCACGGCCCAGCAGCCTAAGGACTACAAATCAGATTTTAGAGTTAATTAAAAAGGGCCAATTACCCAAGAAATAAAGGAGTCAATGTTATTTTATCCAAACTACAAACCCAAGTCGAAGACCAAGATACATTGGGCTAAATGGTGAATATTAATGAAGTTGATGGGCTGAATCCTACTTGAAGAATGGGCTCATAAATAATCTCATTTGGAGGTCATGCGCTACAGTGATTTTTTTTATTTTTTATTTTCAGATTTTTTTTTCCGGTGGAGCCTCCGATAAATAAAATAAAGATAATCGGCGGGCAACAATTTGGATTTTTTCGGCTCGCTCCGAGGCCTTCGGCTCCCCTCGCTCGAATCTTGACCAAAGAAGAAGCGACAAATAAAAAAAGAAGGGTAAAAAAAACTAAAAGTAAAAACAAAAAACTGGAAAAAAAATAAAAACTGGTCAAAGGGGACTTTGACCGGGTCAAACAGGTCGGGTCGGGACGGGCGGGCGGGTGTTGTACGGTGCAACAGTTGCACCAGAGTCTTTGTCATCATAAAATTGCGAGCATCCTCATTTCCCATCTCAAGCATCCTCATTTCCCATCTCGGTTGTCTTTGTGCTTGTGCTTCTGTGCATTATACATATCGGCAACCTGAATATAGCATACGAATAACTGTGAACATATATACACAAACAAAATTAGCAACAAAGATTGGCTCAACGAAACCCTATATATATGCCAGTGATCATTTATCATATCAGATGAAGTGGCATGTTCTGGATTCTTATCTCTCGAACACGAATGAATCGTGGAAACCTCAGAGAAATTCCCTGAGTCAAAATAGAATAAACAAGCTCATCTCAAAAGTAGAATTTCAGAAGGATGCCGACCTCGAATAATTCCAGTAGAAAAATTAGAATACTATAGCAATGAATAAGATCCTTATTCATAATTTCTGATGATAATAACTGTGACTTCTCCTTGGGGGCAAAAAAAGAAATAATGATAATAATAATGAATAGAGGAAAGATGATGTATCTTGACCGGATTTACAATGCCAACAGCAGCACGGTGAAGAGGGCTGATAGTAAGATCAGCTGCTTTGACCTCCCAAACCTAAAGAGTACAATTAATGAGTCATTTTATTATGTCAGCTGCCCTATGGAGTCATGAACTATTCCTATAAAGCAAAACACATAAAGATATTGTTAGTTATCTCACTAGGTTCAAACCATACATCCGGAGTAACTGTATCTGAATACCTGTAGTATGACTGGACGGACATTCGTACATGTCAGAGATATGTGAATCTTAAAATGGAATTATAAAGGTAAAAAGACAATACAAACAAATAATCCAACCTCTGGCTTGGGAATGACTTTTGAGCCAAGTCTGGAAGAAATTTCTTTGAGCACATCTTTAGAAAATCCAGATCCTAACCAGAAGAAAAAGTTCCCACATTAATCACATATCAGAAGATAGTCAAAATGGCTTAAGTAGAACCATACCAACTCTACACATGCTTTGGAATTCTCCTTTGTCAGTATCGTAACAAGCAAGCAGAAAAGTACCATAGCCACCTAGGAGCACAAACGTTGCATCATAGCAGTATGAACTTTCAGTCATCAATTAATGTTTTATATCCAATCACAGAAAGGGCTCATAAACAGCAATTGGGATCAAATCTAGTGAATCACCAATACTGCAGAAAGGATAATGTCACTTATAAAATGCATTGAGCTTAAGAATTACGGGTTCAACCAGCACAATAGACTAAGGGCTTACGTTTTCATGTAGTCTTTTTTCAGTTTGAGCCAGTTAAGCGACCTTTCTGAAGGTTCATATGTAGCATATTTCTTCAATGTTTTGAAGATCAACCCCTCACAGCTGTAAAGTAAAAATTAGACATCAAAATAATAGATCAACTCACAACATTGGCTGATTCCTAGTGCCGTTCACTTTAGTTCCATGGTGGGGTGGACGCGGCACTTGAAGGGAAAAAAAAAACGACAATTGACAACTCTCACCTCTCGTGTCCAAATTATTGTGTCTACTTGTAGGAATGACCCACCTTGATGGAAAGACAGGCTAAAAGATTTACTTCTTGAACATGATTGGAAGGCAAAACCTAAATGTGTCAGCAAATAGGACATAAAAGTCAGACTAACCTAGAATTAATGGCGTCGTCAAAAAACTGTTTTATCTCCTCAAGATCATTTGATGTTATAGCAGTGGCAAACTGGAAAAAACCAGGATCTTCTTGAAATGACTTGTAAAGGTGCTGCATAAATGCCATCAAAGATCAACAAACATTACTATAAGAGAATCCAAAATATACTAAGCCAGAGAATGGCAGTCCAAACTTGCAACACAGATTCGAAAAGTTGGAACACCTATGTTGTAGTTGATGGTATTAAGCTGAATCATTTATTAAGGTTAATTGCCTCTAAATCCATAAGCTACAAGGGAATTCTCGTTATTTTCCATAATCTATAAAGTTGGTTCATAAATACATCCACTTTGGTGTATCCAATTGCTTATTAACACTATAAAAAGAAAGAAGTATTGGAAACACAAGCATTACCAATTGGTAAATGGGAAAATATATAATTGAGCTAAAAAAGACATCATACCTCTCTACGAACATTCAGTTGCTCCTGCACGAGTGGTTGGCCATTAAGATAGAGAATGTCGAAAGCATATATGCAAACATTGACTTTGATTTTGTTCATGGCTACATTTTTTCGTGCACGTTTACGGAGTAACTGACCAAGAAAAACTTGTTAAGCAACATTTTCAGCAGATAGATATACTTAAGTAGACAACAAGGAACAGATCTTCAGGTAGCCAAGAATACAGGTGGAAACAACAGTTATATAAACTATTAATCAACAAGATATGTATCTCGACAATTTTCAGGATGAAATCTCTTAGCTCCTCCGTATAGTGTCCAAGGTTTCAACATCTATAGCATCACAATAGGGAGATGATGGAAATGGAGTGAATTGCATATAACATGGGTTCACTGTTAACAAAAAGGAAACAGAACGGCAGCCACAGCCATCTTGGTAAAGAAGAATAGTATACGAGGTCCAAAACAAAATTGAATATCGACCAAGTCATGTTTTAAGATCTTTTATGGATATTTTGTATAGCATTTAGCAGTTGGATTGGAAGTTTCCAACAGGGTTTAGGCATGACAAAGAGTAAAATTGATAGCCAAGTAAATTCATATTAAAGCTACCGGTACCATATCAGAAGATACAAATTATCTTCTATGGCGAAAAATAACAAAACAACCCATATAATTCAACTATTGAAATGAACTACCAAAATATGGTTGCAGTTTATGCAAAAACATATAATCAAAATACTTTTACCTGGAAAGGTAGGATATTCGGACTCTCACGATTGCATGCAACGAGTTCACAGTCGATAATAAATGATGCTGCAGAAGGCTTTTTTAATCTGCATTTAGAAGGTATAAGTAAACAGAAATAAAGTAAACTGTAATGCGACTGCGCACAAGGGAAAAGTTTCAAGAATAAGTGAGATGAATAGGGACTTCTAGGATAAACTATGAATGAATGGCGAAAAATCTTAGTAGATTGACACAAGATTATTAAATAACTAACTCCCAAAGCAGCTTTTAATTGTATCCAGCTCTATAATGCATCGGATAGGATCAAGATATCAGTTCCATATTTTAGAAAAATAGAAAAAACAAAGAAAAGGGTGCAAACTTGATTCACAGTGCTGACAGAGCGCGAAGGGAACTCTCGGTAATAAAATTCCATTTCCCTCTAATCCACTTCTTTCTATTAGTTTTTTTGTAGTATCATTGAAAAATCATTAAACAGTTAAAACAAAACTCTCCTACTAATCACAACAAAATAAAACAGATAAGACATCTGAATATGAATTGTCACCCAAGATACAACAAATTACTTATCTTAAAACGAACATTTAGAGGCATTCAGATTCTAGATATTCGTGAACCCCACCACAAAAAAAAAAAATCCCATCTTCGAAATATTCGAAAAAATTGTTAAATTTTACGGATGAAGGGGCATTCTAGCAGTTTTTTATATACATAAATTTATTTCTCGACGTGTCTAAGTTTCTTCAATCTTCTCCTGTAACTTTTCACTATCGATGTATAGGACTAAACCCTACGCAAAGGCCACTAGTTAGTAATCACGAATATAGCACTCAGAACAGCTCATGGAAGGCTGTCTCCACAAGCTTGCTGGGTCGTTAGCTATTCATTGAAGTAAAAACTACCTAGTGATAGCAGCAACAACATCAGGAAGCTTCCCTGTATTACGCTCTGCCTTTCTACTGTATATCTCCACTGAGCCATTTTCCATATAGTGTATCTGCAAGGAAAATTGATTCATTAAATTTACCAGGAGCAAATGAATCAAATATTGACATTCACAATCATTTGCTGCAACTAGTAGTGCCTTTATGTGATTCTTTTTCTTCTTTTCACAATATTTCCCAGATTCCTGCCACAGGTCCAACATTAGCAAAAAAAATACAGCAATAATTCCAATAACATCAATCACTTGCTTCACTGATACGTTAAAAAAAAGGTTTGAAAACAGAATATTATGACAAGTTCGTTGATGATAAAACATGCATCCTTTTTCATCAGAAGATGCAAGATGCATTCGTCGTGTTATCCATGGTTAAACACGAACATGTGAGAGAAATGGGAAAGAACATAAGGAAGGTATAAATGCTACAAACATTAACAGAATCAAGGAAAACAAAATGAATGAGATAATTCCTTTTTCTCTCCACTTTCAAACAGAAGTTTACCAGAAACCTTTGATTGTTAGAGCATTGAGATAGCATAAAGATCTAATTCTAATGCATACACTATGACATGAGAGAGAGCTCCAGTCTGGGGCATTAAACTATAAGCTGTCTGAAAAATATTGATAGAAGAAGGTATAAATTAAACTATAGTCTCAAATATTAAATCAATTATTAATACAAAAGGATACATTTGAAAGAGAAAAACACCTTAGCAATAAGCCGGAATGTGTCAAGAACTTTAGCAGCAACCGTTAGCCTCTGTGGTTTACGCAACAAAGGCTGTGACGAACGGTAGTCTTTAGCTACAAGGCCTAAATCGCCATGATGCTACAGTTAAGAAACATTTAAATGAAAGTCAGTCAGCAAATTGTGCCAAAACATAATAGAAAACAGAAAGCATAAAACAAACACGACGAAGATGTCATCGTGTTCGTACGCCACAATCATCGAAATCAGATTACAATTAAAGAATCAACCCATCACTTTGTTTTGCTTCTTGATATGTGCATTTTTAGCCTCGGCAAGGACATCGGTAATCAAAGATTCCCCAACACCCAGCTCCAAAGCCTTGTGCGGAGGCGCGATCCTATTCACCAGAAGGTATGTAACCGCCAAAAGATCCTCCGGTGTCGTCTCCATTACTGTCCTCATCATATTACACAAAATCTGTGTCATAACAATCCTACCTGTATTCTTCGATACAGCATCCAAAGCCTTTGCCAAGAACATGAAAGGCACCCCAATACGCAGCCCTATTAACATCGTCCGGGCTAGGCTTCTTCACCGCCACCAACCCTTAATCTGTATCTGCCTCACCCCAATACGCCGCCCTATTAACTTTGAACTCTGTTTTAGGCTTCTTCACCGCTGCCAATTACCCTAAATCTCCTAAATCTGTTTCGTCACGGCTACGCTTCTCCACCGCCACAAACCCTAAATCTCCTGAATCTGTTTCGTCACGGCTAGGCTTCTCCACCGCCACCAACCTTGTATCAAATAAATTGGGGTTTTGATATTTAGATGGACTTTAGCGTTTGGCATGGAGACAGTAATTAAAGGCTGAACGGGAACCGGAGGAGGAAGACGCAAACATTTTTGGGGGTTGAATTTAATTGATAGATATTGCTGCAATTCCTGCCGGCGATATATTATGAGAGAGAGAGAGAGAGAGAGAGAGAGAGAGAGAGAGAGAGAGAGAGAGACCACGATTGCAGCCGAATGCCGAGATCAGAGAGTGACGTTGGTGAATCTGTACTATATAAAAGCAAATTCCATGCATATTCACTCAAAGCCCGCCTAAATTGCATGGCATCAATTGCCACACGACTCTTGGGCTGCTCAGCTAATAAAATAAATAGTCTCATGGTAGCATTAAATATCTGTTGATTTCTTTCACCGAGGTGTACGTGGTGGATCATCGACCTACTATAATCTTAATTCATATATTTATATATTCTAATTTTAATTCTAATCTAATACTAACATTTATCTACTTGGATATTATCAAATATTCTCAAGCCTCATCGCCTCATTAATATTATAACAATAATTTCTCATATTAAAAACAAAATTTCTAAGTTCATATATATCGTATTTAGATTAATAGTGCTAAGATGCAAATATAAGATTGAAAGATAATTAATTTAATTAATTAAGGATGGATAATACTTAGATAAGGCAAATATGTAGAAAATCGTATATGCATACAAATACAAAATATAATGGAAACAATATCTATATATATATATATATATATATATATATATATATATATTTTATTAAAACTAACTCCATTCATTAATCATATTTATCTTAAATCTTCATTTTAGATATTTTTAATTCATAAACTCTAACGTTTATATATTTAAGTGGTTACCGATTGACTTTAATTATAGAAGAGGTTGATGTTAAATATGGCATAAGAATATTTTAGTTATATTTAGTAAAACTCTCTTAATATATATGGAACGTATATAATATTTGTAACTCAATCAGTATTCAATATTTATTATTTCCAAAATCTTCCATATTAATGGAATGAAAAATATAAAAACAATGTACACAACATACCACATAATACCAATATTTAATAATTATAGTATTCCCAAACTTCCAAGATAATGAATGAAAGCAATTTATATATTCCACATCGCTTTTACATTAAGACTTAACTCTTGAGAACCTATATAAATATTCAATGTTTGCACACCAAATTTAATTTGGCTAATTAATCGGCTAGTTAAATAAAATAATTTTAATTTTATTAAAAATTAATTTGGTCAATATTTTTTCATAGTGCAGAGCAGTTATTTTGCACAACCAATTTAATTTGACCAGTTAATTAGTTTGTCAAATAAATAACATTATATATACCATTACGGAATATATTTAAATAATGAAGGATTATTTATTTGTCGAGTAAAGAATGAGAATATATTTATGTTCTCAAAACCATTATTTGGTGAGTTAAAAATGATATATTCGAGTGGTGTGTTGGAAATGAATTTGTTGTCGACAAATTCGTTAATCCATAATGAAAGAACGAGCTTGGACTTAAACCATGATTGGTGTCGATTTGAGCTTGAAATTTGATTAATTTGAACTTAATATTTATTAGCCAATAATTAAATTAATGAAAGTGGGCTCGGCTCATTTATTAATATGATAAACAAATTAAATATTTGTTTAGTTTTATGGTTAAATAATTGGCCCGCCCAAAATTCAATACACAAAATCAAAGAATTTTGATTTGGTATGCATAAAGTCTCGTGACTTTTGAAACCGCAGAAAATGAAATTGGTATCAATCATTTTGATTCAAAATTCAATTCATAATCTATGGAGTGGGTAGCCTATAAATAGTGATAGGTTTGTAGCATTGGAAACACACAATTTTGCATATCTCTCACTCTCTAAAAATTGCATCTTATTTCATAGCTTGTTCAAGTTTTTGATTCTAATTCCGTTCGTCGGAGCTCGTCGGACTTGTGGTGCTATATCTGTCGAGATGAAGCCGTTTTACCTTTGGGAAGAATCGTCGAAACCAAGAGCACCCGGCTACAAATCTTTGAGTTTGTTTCTTATTTCGTGTAATTTCGATTTATTGTTTTGTTGTTCTAATTACTTTATATTTAGTCTAGTTTATTCTATTTTTCCTGTTGTAAAAGTTTGAAAGAGCACCCGATTTGTAACAATCGCAAGAAAAAATTCCGAAAATTCCGTGTTGCTACATGTTCGAGCTTGGAGAATTGTGTGGGAAGGGACCCAAACTGTCTAACCTCTTTGTACATATTTGTATTGTGGATAACTAGGACCATGATACCGATCAACATGATTTTCATATATTGATGTTAAATTGAATATGTTTGATGTTAGAAGCTAGGATTGTTCCAGTCGGATATTAAAATTAAATAAAAAACTGGAAAAAGTATTTGGCAGGATTAGGAAAAAATTGACATCCACAACATAGTAGTTAGCTAGCCCCTTTGCTTTCCCGCCCTAATTGAAGATCTCAATCAGCGCACTCCCTCCCTTCCAAATCAGATTTCCTATTCCTATTTCATTCTCACATATATATATATATATATATATATATATATATATATATATATATATATTTTATAGAGGGTCCGAGTTGCCTCCCTCCCTCCCTCCCTCCCTCCCTATTTGATCACCCACAAGCATCATACATGGCGGCCTCCGCACCAAGCATTATCTTGCAAGAACCCAGCTTAAAAGAAAAGATCTCCTATATTCCTTCCCCAAACACTTATCTCAAGGTACGAAAAAACTGAGCATCAATTTCTTGTACTGAGAGAACTATCGTGCTCCAGGTCCAGGTGCAGGTATCTGCTATTGTGCTTAATCAAATCATTTTTTTTTTTGTGATTTACTTCAATTTTTATTTAGTTTATTTTTTCTATAAAGTTTTTTGGTATCGGTTATGTACCACCTCTTTAGAGTTATCCGTTTTGCTTGTAGCTAGAAGCATTACGTGGGAAAACCCAATAGATGAGCTAATATCTTTGTTGATTTATGGATATCAAAAGAAAGAATTTTTTTTAGGGATCATGTTGTCTGAAAGTAGAATGTTATTATGTGGATCACATATGTCCAATGGGGTTTCATGCAATTTGAGTAATGAGTGGTTAATACACCTGAAAAATTGTTGTTCTGCTAAGTAAGCAATTTTTTTAGATCCATCCGTTGTTATTGGCTCGGTAAACTTTTCTATCAATACCTAGTAATAAACTATTGTATTGCTGGTTATGTGTAGTTTTCATTTTTACATCCACTGGAAAGTTCCCTTATCATGAAAAAGAAATTTGAGATTTGCTCAACTATTAGACTAAAATAATACTATGATGTGTCTTAATTATCCGGAATGGTGTTTATGCAAATAATGCCGAATTATCATTTTGAAATGGTAATCAGTTATACCATATTTGTGAAAATAGTGAGAGAATGTCTTCCATTGTCTCATGTCAGCTAACAATTTGATCAAATTATGTTCATCAAATGAGCCATCCAAAGACTATTAGAAATCCTCAATTTAGAATTTTTTGAACTGTGTATGGCTGAATGTATAAGTTTCTTAAAACATCTATACTCACGTATATAGGTCCTTCAAAAATTTGGTGAACTGATGTAATACAAGTTGTGTTTCCGAGTAATATCTTCTTTGCGCTTGCGGAATTAATTTTCTAGTTGTGGTTCCTTTTAGACTTTCTTGGCAGAGTTTATTGCAATACAAACAAAATGTGTCAATCTCTTCTATTGTATTTTTGGTATTTCGTATAGATATTTTGTTTGTCATTGCTTTTGTATACTATGCAAATGCATGGATTTGCGGTCGAAGAAAACATATTCAACATGTGCTTATTGAATTCTGGCAACAGTCTTATTTAATATATTTGTAAGTTGTAACAGAATAAGGCCTGGGATATACCAGTCCCTTTTCTGTTGTTGCTATAATATGAAAACGCGCTCTAACACCCTGGTGGTCTTGAGTGGAGCTTTGCTATGCTCAAGGAATCATTCCCAGGTAACAAATCATTATTGGTAGATTTAATCATAATCATGGTGATGCCCTCTCAATGGGCTCTCATTGATGAGACTTCCTTGAGAGAACTAGGGAAGTGGTCTGCGATGTGCGACACTTTCAACTTTCTCGTACACGGAAGAACGCTTTAGAGTAGGACTAGTTGCAGATACGGAACTATCGCCAAGACTGTAAGGGGCACCAGGAATATAGTTGTATACCGCGAGTGGTGCCCTGACATAATGCGTTACTCCATCTGTCAATATAAGAGAGCCTGAGATGATTGGCTGCTGTGAAATTGCAGGTCCGGTGACATTAACAGTGAAGGTTTGGGTTTCTCCAACAGATGAGAATGTTAGGACGGCGGGCTCAACGGTAACATTAAAAAGTGATGGCATGTACCATTCAGCTTTGTAGGTTGAGTTTGCCTCACCAACATTAGTCACTTTTCTGGTGAAGGTGCCGGAAATTGGCTGCCCATCTTCGACATATAGTGAGAATGATGGGTAGTTCAGATCCCAGGCCCTCCCGGGCATTATACCGTCGCAAGTGCTGTTGTCTCCTGTGACTAGTTTGAGAGTAGAAGAATTGTAGCCCTGTTTGCAGAGGAAGTTGATGTAATCAGCTTCTGATGCATCGAATACTAGTCCAGGATCCGTTGCAGCTGCTGGGTTGATTTGGCCCGATCCATAAGCGAATTCAAGATCTTCATTTCTGAACGGGTCTATGACACGAGCTGATTATCAAAGAAAGATTGTCATTAACAAAAAAGTCATTCACTTTCTAAACATTGCTGGAAGACCTATTTTTATTCCCGGATGACTGAAATTATTGTTTGACAGGGTGAGTGAGGATGAATTTGTTCACCTGTGGTCATGAGGGCTGATTTAATGGCAGCGGGAGACCAGTTCGGGTGAACAGATTTGACGTAGGCAGCAGCACCACTGGCATGAGGGCAAGACATGGATGTGCCTGAAATGATGTTGAAGAGCGTGCTTCTTGTGTCATCGTAGGAGATTGAGGATGGTGATAACGGAGACCATCCAGCAAGAATGTCCACACCAGGGGCTGTGATGTCAGGCTGGTATTGACATAGTAGACAGAAACATATGAGACGATGAATTATTGAGGGTAAAATAGATATTTTGATGATGAACTTATGGCAATTGGCAATCACCTTGAGAATGTCCGGGGAGATGGGACTTGGCCCTCTGGAAGAAAATGAAACAACAGTTGGAGCCATGACGTCTTTCCATGCATCGGTGAAGAAAATGGTGGCTATAGGATTCCTGAAACAGAAATGTTTCATGCGATTTGTAAAATTATTGGTGATTATTAAAGAGAACTTTAAAATTCAACGGCACACGACACTCACTCTGTGCTTTTAATATATTCCAGAACACTTTTCCCATCAGCGGGGCTGATGAGAGATGTTGGTAATGGCCAGCTGAAGGCAACATCAAGATTTTCAACATTTACGTCAGACATGATATTTCCAATACCATTAGCTAGCAGAATTCCAGAACCATCCCCGAGTGCTTCACAGTAAACAATTTTGCCACCCACTATGTTGGCATTCATTGCTCCAGGTAGGCAATAACTAGCAATTTCTGGATTGGCACCGGCAGTGTAGTTCGCAGCATCTCCTCCCCATATTAAAGGATATGAAGTCCCATTGAGGTCAAAGACATTGATGTTAATTCCCTTCATGTATTGGAGTTCAATTTGTTAGATTGAGAAGACTGTTCTATAAGCTTCATAAGAATAAGTTCTATGGTCCGACTTACTGTGAGGATTTGACCATTTCCAAGTTCCAATCTAGCAACGAATTTTCTGTCAATGGTGCTGGCAGCAACTGTGAGACTCCAAGGAGAATAGTTAGAAACTGAAGCTGGGAAAGGTCCAGAATTTCCAGCTGAATTTGAAGTTAAGATTCCATTCTTCATGGCGTGGAAGGATCCGATGGCGATGGAGTCATCAAAATAATCAAGAGGCCAGTCTGAACCCAACGAGACCGAGATGACATCAACTCCATCTGCAATTGCATCATCAAAGGCCTTAAGGATATCTGCGTCACTGCAGCCATCCGACCAGCAAACTTTGTACACTGCAATCCTTGAATTTGGGACACCTCCTCGTGCTTTTCCCGCTGCTACACCGTAGTAGCTTGCGTCTACCTCAACACCTGAAGCTGTTGATGCAGTGTGAGTTCCGTGTCCTTCCGAGTCTCTCGGAGAGGGGACTTCTCCATCATAGTACTGACCATCACTGTGGTAGAAGCGTGCTCCGATGATCTTACTGCAGTCACAATGTCAAGAGAATTATTGACTAGCTAATCCTATATGAAGACATAAAAAACCAGATTTATTGGTGTCGAATATCTTCAGCTTTGTCCCAGCCCAGTATTTTTCTGTAATTTTGTTTCACTAATTTTTTTTTCTCACTAATTTCTGCGCAATCGTGAAGCTTTGTTCCTCTTTGATTCATTAATTTTGTTTCTATTGACTTTGAATTAGAATGCTTACTTATTGCATGTGAAGTTTTGTCCTGTGCAGGCACCCTTCCATTTAGATGGCGCAGCACTGAAACCTGTATCGTTGAAACTTGGATGCTCTGGCCAGACTCCTATGGAGATAGACAACAGAGGATGCAAGAATTTGAGATAATGTTGCCACATATTCTTCGTATGTAAAATAGAAACCACTAATGAAGTTACCAGTGTCGAGGAGGCCAATAATGACATCTGATTCGGGTGCTGCTCCGAGCTTGTCTGTGGTAAGATTCAAGAAGTCCCAAGACCTTGTTGTATGAAGCTTGTGCTTACGGCTTGGATTTACTGAAACCACTCCTTCCATTTCTGCAGCAATTTAATTATTTAGTTATTTATAAGAATAAGTTTGAGCCTCTTTGGTTGATTTGTTGATCCAATGGAGGGTCTAACCTGAAACTCTCGTG
The DNA here is from genome assembly GCA_029490685.1 of Schizonepeta tenuifolia. Lineage (NCBI taxonomy): Eukaryota > Viridiplantae > Streptophyta > Magnoliopsida > Lamiales > Lamiaceae > Schizonepeta > Schizonepeta tenuifolia. The sequence continues at coordinate 23,162,670 of CM055960.1, read as the reverse complement.
GCTTCCTCGTCTGTGAGCTTGGCTGCAAATCCATTGAAACTTCTCCCATAGCTGTGGACTAGCGAGTGTTTGGCTGCCGAAGCACTGGAATCATGAAACAGAGATGTTTAGGATCAAGTTTCCTCTCTAGTAGTAAGTCTCAACTTATACATTTCATTTATTAGTATAAAACTTGCTACTTTGCAATCATTTAGCTTAATCTGTATTGCATATTACTGTCTCTCTACTTGACGTTGTTAATTAGCTTCATGTTATGCTTGGTAACAAACCTTCCAAGTGCTCTATGCAACATTGTGTGATGCTTGGAAGCAACCGATTCACCTTCTTGAGGTTTATCTCCCATGTAGACAACGTGAAGCTGCAACGAGAACAGCTACACTTAGAAAGAAAGAGAAAGAGAATAAGAGAGAGAGTTTTGAGAAATTTAGCTTACCTTCCTCTCTAGGCAGTGGCAGTTCAGCACAAGGGCTGCAAGCACTAAAGAATAAAGAAGCGAAAACATCCCGTTCTTCGCCATTTCGAATAGAGAGTGTTAGTTAGATATGATGGTTTGTTATCTTGTTATGAGTTGCGGTTTATATAGGAGTGACTTTGCTGATTGTTTTCTCCGCATGGTTTGAAAATCTAAACTGGCAATTGAATTTGTTTTGACATTGCCGTCTGTGTTTTCAATTTTCATGACAGTATTTGACAGAATTTTCTTGTTGAATAGAGTAAGCATTTTGGGATTATTTCTTTATGCTTAATAAGAGTGGTATTCACAATGTCAAACAATGTTTGCATGTGTTTGTATGAAGCGTTTGTTTTGTCAGCTTGCCTTGATATCTTCAATGGAAGTATGTTAAATTAGTATCATAATTCTTAAGTCTTTCAGCGAATTCATCTTAGTATGATTAATAAATCACTTTATATATATTAGTCACAGTTGATAATCAATAGATAAACATATCCCTTTAACTGAAGAAGGATTAGAATTCTGATTTCCAGTTTTAGAAAATTAATTATTAACTGTCTGGAAACAATTTACTGATCTTGTGACTAAACTGCCTTAATTATAAAAAATATTCAAATTAGATTTTGTGGGTCAAGACAACAATGCAATTAAAAATTCTATATTTACTTTTTTAAAGAAATGCACATTAAAGGTAGCAACTATAAGTTCATACAACATTTGAAAAAATAAATTATTACTAGTACTATTTATCAAACTGTTGTGATTTGTCAGCACAGGAAGAGAAACTCTAGTGATTATTAATATATGTCTAGGGTAGAACCACTTCATTTAAGTTGTTATTTCATTGCTTAATTAATTACATAATTGAAAATATTTAAGTTTTGGTTGAAAATACAATGTGAATTGCATACATTTGATTTATAACAATTTAAATTTTTTAAATTTTGTATAAGTATTACATATAATTAAATATTGGAAATAATTAAACGTACTCTTAACAAATCGCGCGCACTCACACCCACTTCTCCGCACCTCAGCAACATATGAAAGCAACTTCATTTAATTTGTAGTTTGTAGGCAATCCAAATTGTACTCCATCAAATCACCTCAAGTAAATAAAGAATGATATTTTCTATTCATTTTTTCGGATAAAATTAAATATACTGAAAGATTAAATAGATATATAATTGATATTTAATACTAGAAACAAATTACTTAATTTATCCAATTGAAACAATCCTAAACAACAAGAACAAAAAAACAACGTTCATCGGCCACCTTTGAGTTGAACCGTCTCGAAATCCGATCTGAACCGAAAAATCTGTATCGGACTTCTTAGTTCGTAAGGCACCTCCACTCCACTGAAATTGTTATTTTGACGGTTATAAAAGGCGGCTCCGGCGGCCGTCTTCATAAACACAACATCGGTGTTGCAAAACTCTATCGGCTGCGGCCGGTCCGACACATTTTCTCCGACAACCGTCATGTCTACAACTGACTTCCTCATCCACCCCCGCCGCCGCCTCTCAGCCACCCACAACTCCAACCGGTCTTCTATCAAGCAAAGTAACCCTAGCCCACCTTCGTATTCCACAGCTGCTTGCATTTGTATGCGTCGTCGCAACGCACCGTTTCAGGCAACGGGGAACACCGGAAAGACCTCCTCGGTATGTCGAACGTCAGCACATTTCCGGTGGTGGTAAGCCAGTGCACAGATTGGCCGATGGTGACACCGGGAAGGCAAGGGTGTACGATTTCGTCATAGGGCCTTGCACACTCAATTTTTTCCCATGCACACATTTGTGAATCAAATATTTCACAATTGTATTGCATTCCACACCTATATATATGATACAAAAAATGAATATTTCATTAGTACAGTTAGGATTTATTATTAATTTAGTGTTAAAAATTCATTTTTAGTTAATAATTGATTTTTTTGAAAGGTAGTTAATCAATAACTACTTTTTTTTAATTAAATTAATAATCAACTACTATTAGCATATTTAGGATATACTGTATAAAACAAAATTCAACTTCATTTTTTGTAGTAGAAATGACACTCTAATATTCGTAATGAATTTAATCTTATGACACGAATGGAACATGGAAAGTAGGAGAGAGCGTATAAAAACAATCAAAATGTCTCAAACTGTACTTTACAATTAAGGGATTCAAATACTTCGATTTTGTACTAATGAATAGTTCATTAGTACAATATTTAGGATATATTATTGATTTTTAGTGTTAAAGTTTCATTTTTAGTTAATAATTAACTTTTTTTTGAAAGGGTAGTTAATAATTAACTATTATAATTGTTATAATTCCATATTTAGGATATATGAGAAAAACTTCAATTTCAATTTTAGTAGTAGAATGACACGAATCAAATTTGGAATGTTGTAGGAGAGTTGTGTATGAAAGCAATCAAAATGTCTCAAACTGTATTTTACAATTTCAAATATTTCGACTTTCTTTAAAAAGGTTCAACTCCCCCAAGTAAAAAAAAAAAAAAAAAGGCTTAGAAACCGTTTTCTTTTTTCTTTTTTTCTTTTTGAAAAGATAATGACAATTTAAATAAAGAAACACTACAATGACAGTAACACAAAAAATAATTAAAATTAACACAGAACGATGAAACTAAAAAGGACGTACTCTGATAATCGAACGATGATGTAACGGAGAGGGTGGGATTCGATGACGACAACGGCAACGGCAGCAGTTTCATAACGGAGTTTGGGATTAGGCAAAGCTTGCCATTGTTTGGTGGCAGGCTTGCATGCATAATACCGGTAGTTTTTGCCTACTCGTCTCTGGCAGCACAAAATGCCCTCACCGGAGGTGGCCAAAATCCTCATGTCGGCGCACGGCCAGCTCGCTTTAATAGCGGCGGCGGCGGCGCCGCCTTCTTCATCGGATACCAACACCGACGTGTATTTATGATCTTTAATATCTTGGAAGAAATAACCGAAGAGGCAATTGGCTCTTTTGCAGTAGAGAGGAAGGAAAGTAGCCTCGTAAATCATCTGCTTCCAAGAATCGGAAACCGCTTTGCATTGCTCCAATGTTTCCAAAGATGTGCGGCTTAGAATCTCGAATATTAGTTCGGATGGTAAAGCTTCACACTCCATCTCTCTCTCTCTAGATCTCTCAATATATGCAGATGGCATAGAAGAGTGTGCATGTGAGTATTATTATATAGGTAGGTATTCTGCTCTAGTATGTTTGAAATATATATTCATTGGATGTATAATATAATCAATAACATTTATAGATTATGGAATATATACAATGCATATTAGATAGTGTTATTTATGCCATTCGTAACTCGTAAGTGTAATGTATAAGTTTTACTTAATTTATAGAATATATTAATTATTGAAGATGAGTAATGTTAATCTGTATGTATAATTGTCAGTGGGATGGAAAGAGAGATTATTTACTATTTGTTGATGTTTTTGTTTTGATATAAAATTAATGAGGTTTCACCAGATATTTCCCAGAATAAGAAAAATAATGAAACTAGATAATTAAATTTGTTAACGAGTTTATTTCAGTCTTGAGGGTCAAGTAACCTTTACGTTACTCTAATTTTGGGAGTCAACGTGATTAGAATTAATGAATTTTCTTTTTGTTGAAAGGGATTATTGCGATGTAACGGTTATACGAATAAGAGTCTTGAGTGTCAAGTTTTACACTTTTCTCTCGATTCGGACAAATACAGTGTATTCGAAAATTAGTCTTATCAAGCTGTCGGATAATTTACTAGATTTTTTTTTTAACACTAGAAGTGATCTATTTTCTTCTTCTAAACAAAAATAAAAAATAAAAAAAATTAAAGAATTGATCTAGTTTCTCCGGGGGGAAAAAATCAAAAAGAACCTAAAAAAATCAAATAAACTCCTAAGATTCAATTAAGCCCTTAATATTTATAATTCTTAACATTTATGCCCTCCCTTCTATTATCACCTCAAATTTAATTGATGTCAAACAAATATGCTCCCTTTTCTTTTATTTGTAATTATTTTTTTCAGTTGTTTAGTTTGACCTTTAATTTAATTAATTTTTTTCGTCTTTTAATTTATCTGTTTTCTAATTTTGATGTCTTTTTTTTTTCTTTCCTTTCTTACTCCCTTAATTTATTTTGAATTTCTGTTTCTTCTATATATAGAAATAAACATACTATACGTAGTTTATATATATTTCGTTGCACACTACAAGAAACACGCAAATCGGCGACGGAATATTCCGCCACTGATATACAAAAATCCGTCGCTATTTTCATTTTGCGGCGGATTCACGACGGCACTGCAACGCCGTTATTTTCCTCGACGCCATCAAAAATAACGACGGAATTATAATCCGTCGCAGAATTTAATGGCAGAATTGAGTCGGAATTTCCGTCGTAGAATTTTAGTCGTCTAAATTTGGAAGCTGTTTTGTGGCGGATTATTCCGTCGCAGATAGTAACGAAACTATTTCCGCCACTGTATTTTGGCTAGTTATGACCGTATTTTCCGTCACAATTCCATTGTTAAATATTTTTTCTATTTTTATTTTTTTGTTTCCTGTTTAATACCTGTATTTGAAATATAATAAATGCTGCTCAAACTGAAATTAATTATGTTCAACTACAACATTTATAGAAGCAAATGAAATTCTTCATAATTGTTTCCAAATTAATTGTAACAAGTTTGATTAAGTAGCTGGTACATATGATACTCCTAAGAAATAAAACAACGTAACCAAGCATTACATTAATAATCATCAAGATGGTGAATGCAAATCTGCATAAGGCGGTTAAGTTGCTCCTTTATTTGTGCATGCTCGACAACTTGCCTCTTCAACTGCTCTTGTAGCTCGAGTTCCTTTTGTTGGCGTTCCTTCCGCTCATCATTTAGTTGAGTTTGCAACTCGTTTATCTGTTCCTCCATAGCCGATGTGTTAAACTGTGATGTTGTTGAACCTGTTCTAGCATTAGAAAACAAAACTGACCTCCCTCCAGTGCCAAACTTTCTTTTCCTGTTATTGACGGTTGAAACCTCATGCTGCCCTCTCGTATATCCTCTCCTGCAATCGAACACAATTAATTATCAACTATATAGCAGAAACCAACAGGCAGACCTTCAATCAGACTCATCAAAATGCATATAATTCATTAAGAATGCACTACGGCGGCGCTGTGGCGGAGGGAGAATTTGTCGATTTAGGGATTTGGAAGAGTGAGAAAGCGGGAAATAGGCTGACGAGATATTCTATCGTTAATTACTGTAAAAATTAAATAAAATTTATATTTCATTCTACAACGGAATTGTTCCCTCGTTAAATAATAAAAAAATTCTAATAAAATAATAAAAGTATTAGCGTCCGAATATTCCGCCTCTAAAATTGGAGACAGAAATTCCGCCACAATTCCGTCGTTGATTTTGGCACAACCAACTCCCGCCATATTCCGTTGTTGTTCCGCCGTAAAGTCCGTCGTGAACGAAGTAAAATCCATTCCGCCACCGTGTTGTCGCTGTTCTGTCGCCGATTTGAGATGGAATACGTTCCGTCGCAGATTTCCGTATTTCTTGTAGTGGCATCACATACCAATATATACCATATAACATAAACATGACACCATCTTTGCTGATCACCTGATAAAATTCTGTGAAATAAAAATATACAGTTTGTTAATGACTCGCGCAAAATGGAATATTGAATTGTCGAAAAAATTGTTCGTTAGCAGAATTTTCTAACTATCGAGTTCGAAATTTTGAAATTGGCAACAAAAAAAATTTGTATTGCGATTAGAAATGCAATTTAGTTGTGAGGACGGGGCTTAAGCCACTCCCTTTATCCTTATTTTTTAGAAAAAAAAATTATTTCATTAATCACTTAAACAATACTTATAACAAAAAAATGTCAATTATGATGCCACACTATTGTGGAACCAAGAGATTTAATGTATCGAGCAAGCACATGAGCTACTCGATTTGCTTCTCTATAAGCGTGGTTCACGGAGAGACGATTAAGCATCTTCACCATGGAAAATAAATCAAAAAAAAATCATCATAAAGAATACTAGCACCTGCATCTTCTTTCACCCCCTCATCCTTATTGATTGAGCCAATATGCCCATAGTGGCATCTACATTATTACACAAATACTCGCATGCGACCTGCCGCCACTATGCAACCGCGCGTGGGGCGCACGCGCCTCACCCACGCGCGGCGCGTGGTGGCCACACGCTGTTTTTTTTTTCCGGTTTTTTTTTCCTCCTCTGTTTACTGTATCTCCAGTTTTCAGTTTTCATTTTTTTTTTTTTCAGATTTTATTTCATTTTTTTTTTAAATCTTTTTTTTTGTTTGCCGTTTCATTTTTTTGTTTGCCGCTTCTTCTTTGGTCAAGATTCGAGCGAGGGGAGCCGAAGGCCTCGGAGCGAGCCGAAAAAGTTCAAAATGTTGCCCGCCGATTATCCTTATATTTGTAATCGGAGCGAAGGCAGAGCCGTAAAATCGGAGCCGAAGGCGGAGACGAAAAAAAAAACTGAAATTAAAAAAAAATGAAAAAAAAAAAATTACCGGTCAACAGGTCAAACCCGGGTTGACCGGATCGACCCAGCCCGGATCCGGTCGCATGAATCCGATTTCACTTGACCCGGTTGCACAGGAGATCATCCCACATTATTATTAATGTAAAAATATAAGCATAGGGTGTTTGTATGATAACAACTACGGAGAATTGACCTCTTACAAATTTTTAAATACTACTCCTGTCGCGGTGGCGGACGCAAGAATTAAGTAGGGGTGGTGGGGGGCCAAAAATTATACTCCATGGATTATAATATACTATACCAACTTTTATATATTTTTTCATACTATCTCAATATAGACATATTGCTGATTATACATAATTTTATGCACACTCATTAAAGAGACATTTCTATGAACAGTGGGCTAAATTGAGATGCTATAATAAGATAATAACTAATTAAAATTAATTTTTATTTCATCTGCCTATTGTTTGTGTATCATCTAACATCTTCAACCACGCACGCAACATTCTTGGCTTTCTTTACACTAAATCATTAACACAATTTGCACAACTCTCTCATTATAGCATGAATTTCATAATGTTTAACTTTTCCCTTAAATAGTACAACTTCATTATCTTTTAAACCAGTTGAAATCTTAAAAAATATTTATATATAAAATTTCATTTTACCAATTTGATGTTCTTAGTTATAGTATTGTTTTAGCTAAATTGAAGAATGTATAGTTGAGTTACCTCTTGTTGCTTGCTATAATTCAGGAAAACTCATATTTTTGCAATACGAGAAGAGAGAGAAGAAAGAGTAATGTGTACTCTATGCACTAAAGCGTACAAAATTAATTAATTTTCAAGTGAAGGTTATACATTATTATAATATATTTTATAAGATATAATAGGTATTGGCATGAAAATAAGGGGGGTCAATTGACTCTCTTTGGCCAACCACTCTCTTCACGCTCGCGAATGACGCTCACTGCCCTTGACACATTCCATCACCGTCATTCCCGAAAGCAGTTTTTCTGAAACGGCGCATTCAAAACTACCGTTTATCCCAAAGACAATTACAAGACTTAATCTCATCCATCGATGAGAGTTCAACATCTTCTATAAATAGGGGATTTCATATCTTGTTTCATAGAACAAGATTTTCTGCCTTATCTCATGATATATTTGCCTTGTGGTTTTCTCTCTTACTAGGGTTTCTCTTCCTCTTCAGAAAATTCTACCCAAATCGAGAATATGACTTTCCACTTTGCAAAGCGGTCTCTTCTCCCGCCAGCCCTGAATCAGCGCATCAATCGGTTCAGCAAGAACGTTATGTTCGTGACTACATGAGACACAGACGCATCAAAGGATGACTGATTAAGTGGATGATTCGTGGTGTCAACCAGCTAATGCAAATCCAAAGGGTTTTCATCCAATTGCATATCAGGATGAAGATCTGCAACCCCACGTCACGAGAACAGGTCGATAGTAACCTGTGCATCAGGAGTCCTGCTCGGACCCAGACATTCACTCCTAAGACAACCATGAACAAGGCCTTCTTTGTTCACAAGCTTGTCTTAGTTGAGCTTCCTTCCATCAGAGTTGACTCATATGCCATTGCAGAAAAGCTATGAGTCAACAAGTTTCGCTTATGACTTGAGCGAGTGTTGAAGGAAGGGGCGATTTCTGCTGGCAAATCAAACCCGGAATGCCTCCTGCGAAGCTTCTCCCTCCTCTTCTTTTTGCTGATGCCAAAAATGGGGAAGAAGTTGGCTAACTCTCCTTTAGAGTGTTGTTGTGGCAGTACTTCAGGAGAACTGCGAGCAGGAACGAAGATCTTGAAGGCTGAAGAAGAGTGCTGATAGGTGGTCACTTGCCTCTCTTTGTTGCTCGAGGCAATCAATCAAAACTGACCACAGCCGCAAGCCTTCAAGAAGATTCGAAGAAGAAGAGAAAACAAAGACGAAGACCCTAGAGTAGGTTAGAATGTTAAGACTGTTGTATTTTTCAACTTTGTAGTTTTTAGAAACTCAGTTGTAATAGGTACTCAGTTGTAACTGTAATCACTCCCCAACTTGTTATCTATAATAATAAGTTGCTGGTTTTAAAAGGTCTTATTAACTTCACTTGATAACCACTATCTCGTTGTCCAAGTTTGAGCTTAATTTTTATATTATCTTATGCTAACCCTTTTTCCTCTTATAGACTAAAACTCAGTTCCTCTTTTGATATCATTTATGTGGTATCAGTTAGGAATGTTAGGTGGTGTCAGTTTAGAGTTTTGGCATCATTAAAAAAGGAGAAATTGTTGGGAAAATTAATAAAGGTTTTGATTTATACCAAAATCCAACTGACCCCAACCGAGTAGATGAAAGTCATCAGTCTGAACTTAGATAAAGCTCAATGTTTGAGCGTAGGGATTTTTATCTTTACGGGTTTCAAGCAGAAGAAGTCACCTAGACTGAAGAAGGCAGTTCGAGAAGAACTTGGTCAGTCAGACCACAACTCAGTTAACTCCATAATTGAGTCATGCAATCAGGCATGAAAAGAACTTGTGTTGAAGTCAGACATCATAAATCTGAGAAGAGAAGACGTTGAAGACGTTGAAGACAGCAGAGTTGAAGTCCAAATTCAAATCTACTCGGGGAAGAACATGATTGTTAGGAAACTTACTATAAATGGACCGACCACAGAGACGCGGAAAAAACGAAGATTGCAGTTTCCAATTTAGGAAAGTTTGCAGAAGCAGGTGGAGTGTCATGCTTTTGGCAGAATCAAACGGCTCTTTCCAACGGCTAGTTTAATCTCTCTCTATAAATAGAGGTCTCCCCATCGCGAGCAAGATACAAGAAACTCACGCGAAGAAGAAGATTAGAGAAAAGAAGAACTCATAAAAGTGCAAACCGCCCTAAGTTGACCGCCATAAAATATTTTGAACTCATATTATTAATTATTATGTTGATCATTGGCATACTCAATCTCTTCACTTATGTAAGCATGGATGCAGTGTATACGTTGTACTGCAATCTTGAAATGTTTTATATTTTGCAATCAAATAAATGAATCCAAATCATTTATAAATGTATTGCATGAGAGTTGGTCTCTTGTGAGACCGGTTTCATGCATGAAATTGGGTTGACCAAACCAAATGGGTGACCCGGTCTAATTGGGTCAAACCCGTTGACTGTATATATATTTTTTTATTTCAGAATTCTTTTAAAATCAACCTCATTAATATAATTCATATAGAAAATAAAAAATAAACCCTAATTGAAAATTAATAAATCATTTTAATAAGCCCTAAGGGAGTTAAATTAATTAGACCCTAATTGAAAATAATAAATCCTAAGGATTGAATTAATTAAATTCTAATTACAAAATAATAGATCCTAATGAGATTGAATTAATTAAAGTCTAATTGAAAATTAATAAACCCTATTGAGGTTGAATTTAAAAAAATATCTGAAACTAAAAACTAAAAAAAAAAAAAAAAACACCTGGACATGTGTACACCACGCGCCACGCGGCGGTCTTATACATGAGACATGTCTCATCCAAGTTTTTGTCGTTGCAGGAAGGTCAAGTAATAAAAAGAGATCTCCGTCCACTAGAGAAATATTTAAGAAGGTAAGTTATTGTTGTAATTAGAAATATTTATCTAGTGCGACTAAACTAGCGTAGGATATATTCCCTCTGTGCATAATATGGTTATGACGTACTTTTGATTTTTAGGTTCGTCCACGATATGATTGATACTTCTATTTATATTAGTGGGGTTCACACAATACATTACTCCACGATATGGTAGACATTTCCATTTAACCGTATTTCTCTTCACATTTGTTGTGGGACTCTTACTCCACTCACAATAATATTCACTACTATCCACTAGTACCGACCATTTTCTTAAAATATGTGGCATTCATAATGTGACAATCATATCGTAGAAGGAGGAAGTATTATATATAGAGAGAGGTATGATTTGACATTAAGTTTTGGGTGATTCTAAACCCCCTATCTAATAGAACAGATTAGTATAAATAAGTATAAATGTATTATTTGATCTTATAGCCCCAAATTAAAAGGGAAAATACCATTAAATGTCCTAACGTTTGAAGTTTTTTACGAAGCATCCCAACATAAGCATAATAACAAATTAGTACCCAACGTTTCAATTTTCTTAACAATAGTGTCCCACGATCACTTTCCGACCACTTTCTGCCAAGCTCGCCGAATAGTCCATGTTATATTTACACGTTGACTTTCAAAAAAAAAAAAATTGCTCTTTATTTCTATCCCACGGTCCTCACCCTGCTTACCTTCACATCACAACACAACTATTTTCTTTCTTAATTTTGACAAATCATAATATTATTGCAAAATGTCTATTAATTTATGTGAGAATGCGCAAATATCAAATTCCTTAACCATTTAAATTCATCAATATGAATATGCGCAAAGATCAAAGTACCACAAATTCATAAACTCATAACAAAAGGAGTATCATTAAATCATGGCACCATCAACATGGAGATGTCATTTTTTTTTTTTTTGAAAATCTACGTGTAAATATGACGTGGACTATCCAGAGAGCTAGTTGTGGCTGGAAAGTGATCGTGGGACACTATTGTTAAAAAAATTGAAACGTTGGGTATTAATTTGTTATTATGCTTACGTTGGGACGCTGTCGTAAAAAACTTTAAACGTTCGGACATTAAATGGTATTTTGCCAAATTAAAAAATGAACTAAAATAAAAATTCATCCGAATAAAATCAAACCACCAAACGAAATCTTCAAAACCTCACATCATAAATCTCTGTGACGAACCCACGCATGAACCTTTTATATCGAAGATTTTGTTCAAAATTGTTGGGCGTTCTACACTAACTACACTTTTCAAAAATGAATCAATGAAGAGCAAATTCTTAAACACAAAGCACAATGAAACTTAATAAAGAAAACTAATTAAGATTCTGCAGTAGTCTGATGAAGTTCTAATGATTAATAATTGAGTTGTAGTGCACAATGACTTCTCCGCTAATACGCACACAACCACACATATGCAATCAGACTGCCAAAAGGGAGAAAGGAAAAGTAGCTCATTTATAAAACAAATAAGAAGGACAATGTGGTACATGCACACCTCTTCAACATTGGCGCGTGGGTGCGGGCACCACACTCGTGCGTCCCCAAGCGTCCATTTTTACTTTTTTCAGATTTTTTTTTCGGCGGAGTCTTCGATCGGCTCCAATTTTACGAAACCGCCTTCGCTTCGATTGCTAATATAAGTATAATCGTCGAACAACAATTTGGATTTATTCAGCTCGCTACGAGACCTTCAGCTCCCCTCGCTCGAATCTTGACCAAAGAAGAAGCGGCAAATAAAAAAATGAAGGCAAAAAAAAAATGAAAATTAAAAAAAAATCTGAGAAAAAAATTCTGAAAATAAAAATAAAAAAATCTGGAAATTGAAAAAAAACACTAAAAGACACAAAAAGCAATAAAGACAAACACAAAAAGACAAAATATACTAAAGACAAAAAATGAGTGTTATTACATACAACCGTTGTACCAAAGTTTTAGTCAACAAATAAAACAATAATGCATTCTGGCCAAATCAGAGTGTCTGAATTTATTTTCAGTATTCACCTATTAGGTTGGTCCAATAGAAGCTAAATTTATTACTCTCTCTATCCCATTCAATAAGTCTCATTTTGTTATTTCGGGTGTCACATTTAATAAGTCTTATTTCCTTATTTGGCAAAGATTAATACACTAAGGGGATATTTGGCTGAGCTTTTAAGCTCGTTAAAACAGCTTATAAGCTGTTCATTATTAAGGATTTAGGAGCTTACAAGCTGTTTTAAGGAGCTTTTAAGCTCAGCCAAACACCCTCTAAAACTCACTTTAAGTCTCACTCAAATGTAAGTAGTATTGTTTACTTTATTGTAAAGTGTTTTTCTACTCAATCTACTTTTAACATCAATAATAAAATACTACATTAATCACATTTTTTATTATTTAACTCTCTTTTTCTTAATCTCCTTGCCCATTCCAAATGGAACTTATTAAACCTCACGCCGAGGGAGTATTTTGTTTTTTCAAGTTTACCCATGTGGGCACTGTTAACATGCTATTGAGTACTGATAATGTGCAATGTCAGGGGATGTGGAAGCAAGGGGGAGGAATGACAGTACCCCTTGAACTTTGCAGTGTGTCAAACGCTACCGTTTTGTATTACTTTTGTACTCCCTCCGTCCCACATTTAAAGCCCCATTTAGGTGCTGATACGAAAACCAATAAAAGCTGATAAAGTGTAGTGGGTGGACAAAAAGAGTAATGCTAATGACATGTGATTACTTTTGCTAATTAAGGAGTTAGAAAAAGGGTGTTACAATAAAATAAATAGAGTGACATGCATGGCTTCTTATGCAGTTTCGGAAGAATGATTTTTCGATTAATAAAATTAATTTTTGTCATTAAATGATACGTAACTGAAGATTTTAGTGTCAGTCACTGCACAAACCAAATTTCCCAACTATGAGACACGAAAATCAAAATCATTCTACAATCTCACTATAATCGAACTACTCTTGAAAATGACTGGCTCCATCACAATAACAAAAAAAGAATCAACCCTTCTGATAAATAAATACAGTTCTATAACAATTTTTTCAATTAGTGTACAATACTTTTATTTCAGCTTCTGAGTTACACCAACAATCAACAATGTAGGTAGAAAAACAAAAATAATCAGCAAAAATCCCCAATTTCTCACCATCATCATCAGCTTCACTTATTCTTGACGGTAATTCCACTCCCACCGGCAATAATGACGGCGTTGGCCATATCCAAGAACAAGCCATGATCTACCACACCTTCCAAGGCGGCGATCTCCCTGCCCGCGGCGCCGGAATCCTTGATCGGAGTCTTCAAATACAAATCCACAATGTAGTTGGAGTTATCAGTGACGTAGGGCTTGCCGTCGGCGTCCAATCTGAGCTTGGCGTCGCTGCCTTCGTCCTTGAACAGTTCCCGCAGCCGCACCAGATTGTAGTTCCAGCAGAACTGCACCACCTCGACGGGCATGGCGAGGCCGGACCCACCTAGCCATGTCACCAATTTAGAGTCGTCGACGACGACAACGAACTTGTCGGAGGCGGCCTTGACCATCTTCTCACGGAGGAGGGCGCCGCCGCTGCCCTTGACGAGGTCGAGGTTGGGGTCGACCTCGTCGGCGCCGTCGATGGCGAGGTCGATGTGTGGGTGGGCGTCGAGGGTGGAGAGGGGGACGCCGAGGGCGGCGGCCTGCTACTAGGTGCGCCTCGAGGTGGGGACGCCGACGATGTCGGAGAGGGCGCCGGATTTGAGGAGGGCGCCGAGCTTGTCGACGACGAAAGCGGCGGTGGTCCGGTGGAAGAGCAATTGAACCAAATAGAGAGAATGAGAGAGAGAGAGAGAGCGTATTATGTATCGGTGGGTCCATTTTTTTGTTTAGGATTAGTGATTATTAAAAAAATTAATTAAGTTGGGGTGGAGCTGGCAAGGGGTAGTTGTTTTAAATAAAGTTGAAGGGTAAATGTGTCCAAAAAATCGAATAGGACTTTAAATATGGGACAATTTTTGAAGGACAAATGAGGCTTTAAATGCGGGACAGAGGGAGTAATAAAGTAATTTCTTCCCCATGTCTTCTTTCTTTATTTGCTACAATTGCTAGTATCTTTTTATTTTTTCAAACTTTAATTTTTCAAACCTTTTCTGATAATTTTAATTCTTCCTCAATTTCATTTACTGTTGTTTCTCTTTCGTTCTTTTAGATTCTTGTTTTCAGTAGATTTTTCAGATTGAAACTTTGATTTTCTCTTATCAACGGTAATACATAAATCATATATATATTCATGATTTTTAAGATAAACTAGATTTGCACCCGTGCATTACACGGTAGAATGCAGTATAAGAATATATATTTAAATTATCAGATCATATGAATAAGAAGTTAAATGTATTAAATTATAAATTTCCAGACATAGGAAAATGATATTATATTGGTTTTCAATACAAAAATAGCCATTTTAAGGAATAAAATAACAAATACTCTCGCCATTCCATTGAACTTGTCATTCTTTCCTTATTTATGTATCTTACTCATATTGTTATACTCCTTCCGTCTACGAAATAGTTGTCACTTTTGCCATTTAAGTTTGTCCATGAAATGGTTGTCACATTTACGACTCCACTCACATTTATTATGGGACTCTTACTCCACTCACAATAATACTTACTATAATTCACTACTACCTACCATTTTCTTAAAACCCGTGTCGTACAAAATGTGACAGTCATTTTGTGGACGGAGAGAGCATTTCAAATAAAAAAAGTTCCGAACCATCAAAATTCTTCAAAAAAGATTGTATCTACGCACTTTGTATCTTTATACCCTTATTCTTAATATGTGTGACAACAACATTATGACGATTGTAAAATTTATACTCCCTCTGTCCCCACTTAATATGATGCGGGGCCTTGGCACAAGTTTTAAGAAAAAGTAGATAAATATTTGGTATGAATATTTTTTAGTGGAGGAATTGACCTATTTATAATGTATTAATTTCTTACTGGAGGAAGAAACTTTATAAGAATTTGAACTTCTAAGGGTAAAAGAGTAAAAAGTATGTCCTAAAAAAATATCATAATAAATCAAGACAACTAAAAATAGATAGAGATCATACTAACACCTAACAGAGGAAATATTACAATAATTTATAAAAAATATTTGTACACAACATTTTTAATAGTTGTTGAAGACGGTTCCTCATTACCATATACCAACATCTTTAATACTTCTCTGAGTTACTTTTGAAATATTCAAATAAAGTTATATCGAGCTATCCAAATATAGTATGATGGATGAAATGCACTAATTATTTAATACGTAAATCATCGAATACCACAATTAAAATAAAACACAAGAATTCATGTATTACATCAATACTTTTATTAGAAATATTTCTAATAAAAGTATGATGGTCAATGGTGTGATAAAGTGTATAATACAGATTAGCAGAAAATTGGCGCACAATTTGCAATAATTTCCTAGATTATCAATATATAGAGATGACCAAGAGTTAATTAAAAGTCCATAGCTAATATCCAATATGCTAGTTTGAGCGGGAAAATGACATATTCGTTATTATAGCTATAACTCACTTTTTTTAGAATAGTATAGATTCAAAAATTCCTTCTAATGAGTAGCACTCCATCATACAAGCAATTAAAAGTCATAACTGAAATTTACTTTAATTAAAAATTTATAAAATATTAATTAATATTAATAAATTCGAATTGGAAACAAAATTCTAATTGAAAATCAATAAATTCTAATTAAAGATTAATAAATTTTAATTGGATATTAATAAACTGTTGGGAAGAGCAGATTAATAAATTTCAATTAGAAATCAATTTGCTAATTGGACATTTAATTTTCTAATGTGTGACGACAAAAATAAAATACGAGTATGAAACCAATGTTTGATATAATAAAAAGATAGTAGAAGAAAACGAAACTAGAAGAAACGGGAAAATTGCCAATAAAGAACTAGAAGACATGTGGAAAATAAATTAATTTAGTGGGAGTGTAGTACAAAGGAAATAGTTTGACGCACATCCAGCCGATTAAGCAAAAAAAGGAAATAGTTACAACAAAGTAATTTAACAACATAACTAGATATGCGCATATCAATTATACAACTCATTATATATAGAGAGAGAGACAAACTAGGTTGTCCCCTTGGGATGACCTAGTGGTAAAAGTGGCCGTTTGAGACTGATTCGAACCCCATGATACGTTTTTATAGATCGAACCTAAAATTAATATACATCTTGATATCAATTGCGAAAAGCGTGAGTGAAGAAATGAAGGCGTTGGTTGCATTGACGATGATTCAAATAAGCTTCGAAGGAATGTTCTTGCTAACAAAGGCCACTCTTGATTCCGGAACTAAACCTTCGGTTTTCGTTGCCGATCGACAAGCTCTCGCCACTCTTTTCTTGATTCCAAGGATTAATTAATTTTTTAATTTCTTTATTTTTGTTGTTGGTTATGTTGTAGCAAAGAAGACTCTTGTCCTCTTACATGGGGTGCGCACTGCCAGTTTTTCATTGTCTCTTCATTTGAGTACGAGGTTTAATTAGTTTTGTCTTTGACACCATATGTTTGTGTAGTTAGTCAATAATGTGTGTGAGTGTGTGTAATTTCTTATAGTTGATGGTTTGTAGGCTTGCATTGAGTTTTAATCTAAATTTCGCGGGCTTAAGTTATGTTTCAGCTGCAACATTGGGTACGGCCATGTTGAATATAATTCCTCCATCGGTCTTCGTTATGGCAGTTTGTTTAAAGTAAAATTCGGAATTCGGATCCAATGGAGTGTTAATTTGTAACTTTTTTTTGGAACTTAATTAAGATGAATATTTGTTTAAGGTGAAATTCGGGTCATTATGATGTTTATCATATACTATAATTTGTCTCATTGCATCTCAACTATATATTGTAGCTCAAGTATTCTCACAGCCTTGTCCTAAGAATGTGATCCCAACATGATAATTAATAGATACTGATATTTGAGTGTAAAATCTAAATAATCTAAATTGAAAAGGAAAAAAAAAAAAGGATAATTTCCAATAATTGTATGAAAGAAGTGGACTCAACACTAAACATTACCATACCATACATAATAATCTTCTTCCTTACTTTAGAAAACTCAAATTAAAACTCAATTTTAATTAGTTTTTATTAGAGTTGTTAAATTGATCGGGTTGGACTCAATTATATGGGGTTTGGATTCCGATTAGCCAGTCCAAAAAGGAAATGCCTATTGATCCTGAATCAATGGATTTTCTCCCCAGCTTGAGCTTGTATTCCTACTTTTCACTTTCTTGTTTTCCATTTATGTACCATACGAATTCATTTATTTTTTTCGATTTCAATTTCTTATGTTTTAGTTACTTTTGTAATTACTAGTTGGGATGTGTATAATTATTTTTAAGGTCCAATTTTTATGCTGTATGTATTCTGTGTTGAATCTATTTTTTTTGTTTTTTTTTTTTGTCAACTATGAATAAATAGCTCATTTTAAAAAAAAAAAACATTACATGATCTTCGTTGACTCAGCCTCGTTCCTGGCCACTTTTCTAATTAAACTAGTGTTTTGGAAGGAGTACTACTTGTTGGTGGGCTTTATTGGTTTTTATGGGCTAAAAATCGAGAGATCCGAAGTGAAACCCAACAAGAAACGGATCCTGCAAATGAGGAAGCCCAATTGCAAACCATCGTTACATCTGCACCGTCCACTGCACAAGCTACACTATACAGATGTAGTAATTATTTGATTTAAAAAATATATATATATTATTTGATTATCCTGTTTAAATCAATGTTTCTCATAAAGTCATAGCTGCAAAGAGAGTATTGCGCACGTATATGTTTTGTGTAAATCATAGACTGGTGTGTAGCACGTCGAAATCGACGAATTTTTTTTTATTTAAAACTCCCTTCATTCTGTTATTTTTGACATGTATTCTTTTTCAGGCTGTTTCGTTATTTTTGTGTTGTTTCCTTATTTGGACATAATTACGAGATGATTAGGGATTAATTAATTTTTTAAACAACCTACTTTACACCTTTCATCATATTTTTCTACATCATTTTCTGTGTCATTCATTATTCTCCTTTCTCTACCCACTATATTCTACTTTATTTCACTTTAAAAACTCCACTAAACATATCTTCTACTCTTAATTATTTTCTCCTTAAACCCCGTACCCAAAAGAAACAGGTCAAACTTGGTGGGACGGAGGGAGTAGAAACTAACAAAATTTAATAGAAAGATATTGTTTGTTATTATTTTTAAATTTTGTTAAAGGAAAATTATTTCCGTAATTTATTACTCCATGTCCCATTATTATTGATCTGTATTCGTTTTTGAATTGTTCCATTATTCTTGTCATGTTTTCTTTTTTGGAAATAATTAGGAGATGAATAGAATTTAATTAATTTGTTAAGCAACCCACTTTACATCTCATCCTACATTTTCACCTCAAATTTGTGTCATTTACTATTTTCCTCTCTCTCTACCCACTTTATTTTACTATTCATTCTCTATTTACCCACTTTATTTTACTTTAAAGACTCCACTAAATATACATTCTATTCTTAATTATTTTTTCTTTAAACCTCGTGCCTAAATGAAATAGACCAAATCTGGTGGGACGGAGGGAGCATATAAAAGATAAAATGTAATCCACACCCATTTTTAATAGTGCAATTGTATATTTCTTCTCAAAATCAATGTGGGGATAAAGTATATTTGGTTCTCAAAAAGATTCTTCCTCCTCAATTTCGTATGATAATTGTGGTTGATCTTGTAACATCAATATCTCTTTGTCCCATATTGTTTAGAGATTTTTTTTTAATATTTTAATATTGTCTATATGAATGAAGGTGAAACTAAATATCCTATACTATGAGATTAAAATAAAAAAATTCAAAAAAAAAAATTGTACCGCCGGTTCGGAATCGACCCGTCTACCCCTAAAGTTTCTGATCGGAGTTGACCCGTCGGTCATTTTTTTGGGCATCTGCAATATGCCTTTTACTAATAAAAATAGAACTATTTATTTGACCAACTAATTAATTGATCAAAAAATATATTAGTGGTGCAAAAAAAGTGAAAATACACATTAACACAAAATATTTATAGGTTTTCTAATAAGTGAAATTTCATTAAAAAGCAATATGAAATATAAAATTTCTAATTATATTAATAATGACAATAATATAATATGTAGATAGAATCAAAAGATATAATATTACTATGATGAAGACGTCAATATTATAAATTAGTTTGCCAGGCTTAAAAGGCCTAGCTGTTTAGAATTTTGTGATTCTAAAAGTTAAGGCTTTTGCCTCTTCTAATAAAAATAAAATTATTTATTTGATCAATTAATTAATTGATTAAATTATACGAACTTGATACTTAGTTCAAATTAAAATTTTGCTATGAAAGTTAATAATGTTAAATTTTTTTTTTGGCATTACTTATTTATTATGTAAACTTGATTAATTAAACTTTTCTATAAAATATAATTAATTATTCATTTAACTAATAAGTTGGCTAAATTAAATTAATAGTACAAAGAAAGAGAACTATATATCGATTTTAAATATTTTATAAATTTTATTCGGCCAATCAAAATATTGGCCAAAAAAATGAGTGTGCAAAGGATATGAAAATAACATTGATTCTAATGTATTTATAGGTTTTTCAATAGATGAAGTTTAATTCAAAACCGACCGTGATAGAAGATTTAACGATTAAGATTAAAAATCTATTATTTTGTATCTATTAATTCAAAAAATTGAGAATTTAGATAAATAAGAATAGAGGATTAAGATAAATTAAATATTAAAAAAACTATAAAAATATAGTTATTTATTCGGCCAACTAATAAATAAATTGGCCAAATAAAACTGGTGGAGCAAAAGATGAAAAAATACACATTGATTATATGTATTTATAGCCCTTTCAATAGGCGAAATTTCATTGAAAAATTGATGTGGGACACAAGATTTTAGAAGAAGAAATACTATTATTAAGAACCAAATGTGGGATGTGATTTCTTTTATTAATGGCTTTCCTGTTGTAGGGGGATTTGAAGATCATTGATATATAGATCTTCTCTTAAGGGGGTACGTTGTTAATTTCATAAGTTTTGGTTTATTAATAACAATAATTATAAGTATAATAATAACAATAATAATATGATTAAAAAATTATACATAAGTTGATATGTATATAAAAAACGTGAGAATTGATATGGGATTTTGGGGTTTTATATATATATATATATATATATATATATATATATATATATATATGATATATATTGATTTTGAAGATTTGATTTTGTAAAGATTTTGTTTTCATATCATATATAAATATAGAATATAAATATGATAAATATTACTATTAAATTCAGAAAATTTGAGAATTTAGATAAATAGAAACGGAGGAATATGAAGAGTGCCACATAGGATTTATTTTACGAAGAGTCAGTTTCGTTGATATAATAACTAGCGTATAACTCGTCGAAATCGACAGGAAATTATATTTAAAAAATTAATAAAATTATTAGATAGTAATATGTGATGGATGTAAATTTAGAAATCGGAGAGAATGTCTCAAAGTAATCAATTTCTTCCTTTTGATTATAACCTTTGGCTACTAATCTCGCTTTGTACTTATCAATAGTACCATCAGTTTTGAGTTTCTTTTTCAAAACCCATTTGCAGCCAATAGGTTTAGTCATAGGAGGCAAATCAACGAGGATCCATGTTTGATTATCAAGTATAGACTTGATTTCATCATCCATGGCTCGTTTCCACATATTAGAATCTGATTGGGACATAGCTTCTTGAAAAGTTTTTGGATCATCTTCTAACATGTATGTTAACATGTTAGGGCCAAAATTCTTTTCAATTCTATGTCTCTTACTTCTCCTCAATGGAATAATATCATCATTCTCTTTTTCTAAATTCTCATCACTCGCACCTTCATTGCTAGATGCATGATCATTAGAATTAGATGCATGTTCATCAGAATCAAGTTCACTAAATAAATCCTTATTTATTTCTAATTTATCAGCATCTCTAATGTTCAAATGTTCAAATAGCATGCGCAGATTCAAACACACTATTATCATGAATCCTAGGAAATCTATATGTTTTACTAAGAGCAGAATATCCAATAAAAATAGATTTTACTGCTCTACTACCAAGTTTTGGCCTTTTCAGAGTAGCATCTAAAACATATGCGATACAACCCCATACTCTCAAGTGTTTAATACTAGGCTTATGCCTAATAAATAATTCATATTGAGTTTTCATATGTTTCTTGCTCACAATCCTGTTACTAATGTAACAAGAACTCAATAGTGCCTCACCCCAATAACTAATGGGCAATTTAGATTGTATAAGCATGGCACTAACCATCTCCATTAAGGATCTATTTTTTCTTTCGGCTGCTCCATTTTGAGGTGGAGTATTAGGTGCTGAAAATTATCTAACAATTCCATTTTGTAAACAAAATGATATGAACTCGTTAGATAAATATTCACCACCTCTATCCGATCTCAATGTTTTGATCCTTAAATTGGTTTTATTTTCAACTTCTTCCTTGAAGATTTTGAATTTTTCAAAGACCTCATCCTTGGTTCTAAGCTAATACACATAAGAGAACTTAAAGAAATCATCTATAAAAGTTATAAAGTATCTTTTACCACCTCTAGTGATATGCTCTTTATTATCACACACATCTGTATGAATAAGTTCTAATAAACCAGTTGATCTAACTACACTTCTAAATAAAGTTTTAGTCAACTTTGATTGAGAACAACACTTACAAGTATTTGTAGTAAAAGAATTTGAAGACTTAGGAATAAACTCATTTCTTATCATGCGACTCATAGCATTATACCAATATGTCCTAGTCTATAATGCCAATTAACATGCTCATCAACATTAAGTAAAGAATCACACAAGTAAGCAGAAGATGTAGTATTATTATAGTTAACATTCAACAAATACATGTTGTCTTTCAAGTTTTCCTACAAATTGTCTATTCTTAGTGATAGACGATTTCTGGGCACCAAAGGATACTTTGAAACCATTCTCATCCAACTTGGGGATGGATACAAGATTCTTTCTCATAGAGGGGATATGATACACATTTCTCAAAGTTAGGTTATTTCCTGATGTGAGCTGAAGAACAACAGTTCCTACGCCGAGAATTTCGCTAGAAGAAGCATTTCCCATGTAGACGGCCCTGGGCTCTCTCACCAATTGATATGTAGTGAATAGACTCTTGTTAGGAGTAACATGGCATGTAGCACCTGAGTCTAACCACCAATCAGTAGAGCCGTCATTCACAAGGAAGATTTCAGACATGACCGCGACAAAGTCTTTGTCAACCACATTAGTTTCTTCCTTCTTCTTGTCATTTCCTTTGCGGTGTCGGCATTCCTTAGCATGATGGCCAGGTTTGCCACACACAAAGCAACTTCCCTTCTTTTTCTTATTTTCATTTCCATTTCTTTGAAAGTTCTTCCTCTTCTTGAATTTTCCTTGGTTTCCCTTAGAAAATCCAGGAAGACTTTTGTCATCAAAGTGATTGACACCATCAACTCTTGAAGAAACTGAATCATCTCGTTTGAGACTCTCTATTCAATTTGAATGCCTTGAAGAAGTTCATCTAAAGAGATGGATTTCTTCTTATGCTTCAAATTCTTTTGGTAATCTTTCCATGAAGATGGAAGTTTACCAATGATGGTCGAAACTTGAAAAGTTTCAAAAATGGTTTCACCAGCATCAGCACATTCTGTTGATATGTCATTTAACTCGTTAACCTAGTCAATGACTGGTCGAGTATCCACCATCTTGTATTCAACATATTTATTAACTAAAAAAAATTTATTACCTGCATCTTCATTAACGTACCTTCGTTTACTAGCATTCCAAAGTTCGGCGGCGGATTTGTGGATGTGAAACACGTTGAATAGCGTGTTGTTCAGCGACTGCAGAATGGTATAACGACAAATGAAATCATCGTTTTTCCATTTCTTTGCCTTCTCCATGGTCTCGGTCTATTCCGCCTCCGTTGCATCCAAACCAATGTCTTTCTCCTCTAGCCAACTTTCAAACAGAACATAGAATACCTTTGCAATTGTCAAAAGGTATTCCATCTTCAGACTCCAATGTTTGTAGTTAAGCCTGTTCAGCCTCTCGAGCTTGTCTCCTTCATTTAGTTGTGCCTTCACCAACATCGACTCTATTGCAGAATATAATACCTTTAAAACTAATGTGTATAATGTGGGTAATGGATATAAAGATAGGTTAGGCACACCGAAAAACGATGCTATCTTTAAAGGTATTAAATCCTCCCACTTTAGTGTAAATGGTCTCAAGGAATTAACCTTCCAGGATACAAAACCTATATCAAAGAAATTCGAAGGTTACACTCCGACGAATTTCTCGAAGTAAGAACTCACAAGTTTCTAAGAAATATATGAGTAAAAAATATAAAAGAGAGAATTCTATATTTCGATTGTTTTTTCATCCTCCATGAAGTCGAGTATTTATAGATACTCAAGAATTGTATTGAAAAACACAACTTTTAGTGAAGGGACGTGTTGCATCACAAAGTTGCAACCTTTCATTGAAGAGGTGCCTTTTCATGAAGAAATTTGATTATAACTAACCAATACAGCCGTGACTTTCTAAAGCCTTATCCAATTAATAGTTTATTAATTATTATTAATATTGTTATATTATTATATAAATACATACACATATATGTAACAAATTATATGTTTCTCTATTTCTCTTTTTCCTTCCCTTCATTTTTGACTCGTTTTTTTTTTCACTTCTTCTTGCTCGTTTATTCTTTAATTTCTCCATTTGTACTTGTTTATTTTTTCTTGTACTTTCCCTTAAAAAGATATACTTTCTCCGTCCCGAATTAGTCTAATTCACTTTTAATTATATTTAGGTATATAATATTAAACATGATACACTTTCGGGGACAGAGAGAACAAATTTTTGTCCTAATATTTTAGTTTTTATTATTAGACTAGAAACTGTTTTGTTTCACTAGTTGGGCATGTTCGTCATGCATGTTCACAAACTAACTCGTTAAGATTCTAGCTAGCTTGGACATGGTTATTAATTGCTTTTGTAGGATTGTTAGTGCAAACCATTTATTTGGACTCATACCAAAGTAATTCAGAATGATATTTTATCCTCTATTTCATTGTCGAATTTTTGACATTTGGAGATTTGTAGATAATTATATAGCCTATTTGGGTAGAACAAAACCCTAGTCAATGCTACATATCGTTCAACCAATGAAAAGAGTAGAGAATACAATACGAAATGAGAGTAAGAAATCTGATTTGATACCCAAGTACCTAGCAATATTACTACACTAATATATGTTGAGTAGTCTCTTTGTCTTGTTTTTCTTCTTTTTTTCTTTTTTCTTTTTTTAAGTTATGCACATGATCATGATTTGATTGATATTGATATATTTGGATAGAACGTTGCTCACATTGAAGATCAGTTAATTATCAGGAGCATAGAGACCAACCATTTTTAATAAGGAGGTTCCAGCATAGCTAGGGAAATTGATCAACTTAGACTTAGAACTTTGTGACAATTTATGAAACATTTTGATTGAATGGAAGTTTGTGTCTTACTTCATATCCATGAAAATTGATTAGAATTTGAGACAATTGCGAGTTTATTGGTGCCATAAGACATTGGTTATATTTTGAATAGTACCATTAAGTGAGAACAATGCATTAGGCTTAACAATAACTTTTGAGGTTTACTTTGAGAAACCTCTAAACGTTGTATGTAGTTTTGTGTAAATTTGAATAGTGGTAAGATGCATATGCTTTGCACGAGCAAAACATGTGCGTATTTCTAGTTTTAATACATACAAACAAAATTTAATCAAGTAATATATTATATTATATTTATAAATATAATATTGATATCCTTAAATTAGTAATATAATAAGGTCATAATAGGCAAAACAAAATTTGTAAAATAAGACTTTAAATTTACGTGCAAAACACGTGCACATTTCTAGTTTTAGCATATACAAACAAATTCAATCAAATAAAGTTAAATTTTGTAAAAGAAAGCTTTTTTTATATTAGTATTGCCACGTGTCGTACATCCAAAATGTACAATGTGAAGAATGTGTAGAAAAGATTGCAACATTTTTAATTTCCACAGTGTACAATGTGAAGAATTAATTCAAATTCTTTTATATAAAGGGAGTTCCTGTAGGAATTTTTTAAGGGAAAAAGTTGTTAACATTTTTTTCCACCATAGGTTAAATCTAATTTAACCATGAAAATTGTTTGATAGATACTTCTGAGATAGAAGCTAACTCTGAAGTTGAGATGGCTCCACTGCCAACTAAGGCTGGGGTGAAGATATTTCCACCATCAACTGAGATCACGATTGAGGCCGAGTTCGTGTCCGTGTCCAAGACCATCCCATTTTGCAGTAAAGAGATTTCTCCTTCAACTGATTTGATTTTGATACATGGATAACGTACTTAATTGTTGCTAATGTAAATTTGCTCTTTAAGAAGACAATCCGGCAGCTACACAGGTGAACCATGATGAGTCTCTGCGTAGCTGGGGGAGTTACCTCGATGAGCACAACAATTGGGTCGACGCACACAAAGGCACGGTGATGCTCTTGGCTACTTTCATCGGGGGCTTCGTTTATAACGCCAGACATAACCCTCCCGGCGGGATCTGGAATGCACACTCAGACGACAAAGATAAGCATCTAGATGACATTTCTGTGCTAGCGGTCAACACTTTGCTAGCATATAGGACATTCTGCATCACCAATGCGGTCGTGCTAGTAGCATCTTTTAGCACCGTACTCCTGTTGCAGACTGAGTTTGTCATTTAAGCGACGAGTCTCAATGCCCATCCTTATAGTGATCATTGTCATTGCCGCCGTGATGAATCTTCTAACAGTCGCGATAAGTTCCTTCACGCCAATTAACTATGAAGCACCAGAACCAATTTCGATTATGCTAAAACTATGCAATGATTGTGTGGTGCGTCATTGCGGTCATCTTCATCATTGCCAACATTACCCGCCATGTTGCGAATCATGTGAAGAGTAAGAGGGCAGAGAGAAGGACACGAGAATGTTGATTTTATATCTATATAGTTTTCATGTTAATTTATATTTCAGGCATTTGTTCACTAGCACACTAGATTTCGCAATGTAAGCTACCGAATTAAATTGTTTATTTGTTTAAGAAAATAGCGACTTAACTTTTTTATTATTCAATGCCTAAACAAGATATTATCTTCCAATTTTGGACTTGGAAAGATCACGCTATGATTTTATGATCCGAACGTGAATCTATCATCCGAGCACTATAAAAACCATGCAGTTTTTTTTTTTTTTTTTTTTTTGCATATATATTACTAGTTCTTAATGAGATTAATGTATGAATGATCTACTAAAGTTACTTGATTTATCATTTCAAAGGGATCAAATAAATTATTTTGTAAAAATCATCAAATTCTTATGAGTTCTAAGATTTTGGAATATGTTAGAATCAGCCAAATTTTGGAATACGTTATACTTTTTTTTATTAGTACTAGTAAGAGATTACATGCGTTGCACGTATAACCTTTCATTCAATATGATTGATTCATTACATTGAAAATATTTTTAAAGCTGAGTCGAACCTTATTTACATTCCATAAAAAAAACAAGTTCCCTTAGAAGAAGCAAAAATATATAGTACTAGTATTTATATTTTAAAGATAATTATTATAACGCTTCAATTAACTCGGACTGAATGGAATAATGTTATCATGTTTTCATTTATTTTTAATTCACTTATTACTAAAATAATGATAAAATTAAAAAGGATACATTTGTCTTTTGAATAATCTAATATATTAATTCTAAATAATACGAATATCATATATGGCTATATTTCTAAATTAAGTTAATATTCATGAGTACATTAATTAATATATTAGTTATATGCTAGTGATTGCTACTATATAGTGATATTTTAAAGCCTAAATTATTCTATTATACATAATTATACATTTAATTTAGGATTAATTGTTGAAGAATATGTAAAATTTACTACATGACTTTTGAAAATTGGAAACACTATCCATTGTCCCTCCCACTCCCACTCCCACTCCCTCTCCCTCTGCCCCTTCCCTCTCACAACAACCACCACAACCTCCTACTGTATCCAACCGCGTCCCCTCCTCCCTCTCCTCATTTTCAATTTTTATTTATTTTCTTAGAAATTGTTTTATACAATTAAACTTGAATAAAATTTATAATAAATAAGTTAAGCTTGAGCTTGATAGTACTAATCATCTTAACTCTGACTCCATAAATATTATTCACAAATAAGAACTATATTGTATAAATTAATAATAATAATAATAATAATAATAATAATAATAAGGGAGAAGTGCAAATATAGCCACCCCTGAAAAGAAAAGTGTTAATATAGCCATTTTTTTTTAAAAACAATTAAATATGGCCATGCATACACGACTAGCATACACAACCTAAACTGGTCGTGTATGCTGATTATGCATACACGACCAGCATACACGACCATAGCAATATACACAATAATGCACACACGACTAGCATACACGACTATATCAGCATACACGACCTGAATATACGACTATATACACGACCATATCAGCATACACGACCAATATACATGATCGTGTATGCTGATCGTGTATGCAAGTCGTGTATGCATGACCATATTTAATCTTTTTTAAAAACGTGACTATATTAGCAATTTTCTTTTTATGAGTGGTTATATTTGACTAATTCTCTAATAATAATAATAATAATATTCTGTGAAGAGAGTTATATTACAAGTATGAATATATTATTAATTAATTTACTATATTGAATTATTGTAGGAGTATGACTATTATTAATTTATTTAATTAATATAATCATAATAATAAGAATATATTAAGTAAATTCAAATTGGTAAGAATTTGCTCTTTTATAATACATATATATTGGAAAAATGAAACCTCTTTTACTAGAAACCTATGCTGAAGTTATGTTGACTAGAGAGAACTCCGAGCCTGCTTTATACACTAACATTTCTGTTAAGAGATGCTAAGACCAAATCCAAATTAAGCAAAAAGGATATTCCTGTCGATGTCGATGAAGCATCATTAGCTGCCAAAAAATTGAAGAATTGTTGAGATTGAGAGGCGGAGCAAATGTTCTTGTGATTTGTCTTTCAGGTAAATACTGACTTGGTTTATGCATCATCTTGTGCAGTTAGAAAACAAATTGATTTTTGTTGTATAATGATAGCCTGATAAGTTGCCTCTTCCTATTTGCCCTTACTATACATCGCTGAAAAAAGAACTCTGCATGTTTTCTTGCACTCTGCTGAAAAATTTTACATCTATTTTGTCTCCTTTTTCAGTAAATAGTTCAGTAAATACCTGAGAATTTGCTTAGGGATTCGACTGAATTCAAGATTTCAGTAAATAGTTCAGTAAAAAAAGAATTGTGCCGTAAATTGCTTCTTTTTTTAAGGAATGTCCTAAAATTGCTAGGATGTATTCTATTTTTGTCCAAATTTCTTGCTCATCCTGCTTGCTGTGATTCGAGGCCGTTTTCACATTTTAAAATCCAGAATTATGTGTAGATGTGAGGGAATGTGACTTCTCCTTGCGTAAAGTCAGATTCTTGAGCTTGACTGCTTGAGGAATAAAGGAGTGTGTGTTCTGTATTCTTCCCAAAATTAGGGAGATACTTCATTTTTAAAGTTCTTAGTTGTAATTTTTTAGGAATTAAAGAATGCTTGCATTTGGTTATTTTCAGCAAGTTTGTTCTATGAAAGTTTGGTTTGTTGCATCAGCATTCTCTGATGACCTGACATGGTCTTGTTCAATAATGAACACAGAACATCTTATTTTGGACTTTTTTTTTTCTATTTTTCTTTGTGTATACAGAAAAGTCGAAATGAGAGGCGTAAATTAGAGCAAAATTCCATTCATGTGATGTTTGTTTGAGCCCTTTAGCCTATCTTTCTTTTCTGCCATGGTCGTAGAATTATCCGAATCAGTAGTCTAAGGAGCCCCAGAGTCACAGTTGTACACCACAAGAAGTGTCCAAGTGTTCGAACTGCATGATTTCCGTCGCTTCATGTAATTTTATAAATAGTATAGATAATATCTTAATCCAGATGTTGATGTTTATTAGCTGTGTCTATTCAATATTGATTGCTAGTAATAAATTTTTGTATTTTTCGTTATGAGTAGTTGTTCTTTTTAAGTTCACTCCCTTGGCACTAAAAAGAAATTTGAAACTAATGCAAATATTAGACTAAATACAGAGAGTCTTAATTCTCTGGAATTTCTAAGCAAATAATGTAATGCTACTATCAATTTAAAATGGTGACTATCTGATCAAATATATCCTCTAATTGATTAGACTATTTACTCAATTGTTTCTGGAACTGTGCAAGTCTGATCTTATAAGCTTCTTATAATATATAATCACGCATGTTCTAGAAAAACTTGGTGAAAAACACAAATTCTGCTTTAGGAGCAGAATTTCAGAAAAATGCTTGGCCTAATACTTTTTCTAGAATCTAGATGTAGTTGCTTATCGAAATTCTTGAATTTGCTTCGCAGCAAAATATGCAGATCTTTGAACCCTTTTTGGTTTTTCTTATACATTTTCAGATTATTTTAAGTGTATGTATACTAATCAAAGTTTTCATGGTGTATACTCAAATGTGCAAGCGGCCAAAATGAAAGAAAATTCAGGATGTCTCATTGGAGTTAGGCAACAGTCTTATTAATATTTTTGTTACAGCATAAATTTTTAGAGGCATCGAACTTAGCGGCCCCTTTTCTCATTGGCCTTGAACGCAGCTTTGCTACGTTTAAAGATTCAGTATTCATACAATTGTTAGAAAATGTGCAGCATATGGAGCTGCTCTCTCATTGATGAGGCTTCCTTCTCCCTTACAAGAAAACTATGGAAGTGGTTTGCGATGTGCAACGCTTCCAACTTTCTGGTACACAGAAGAACGTTGGATAGTAGGACTAGTTGCAGATATAGAGCTCTCTTCAAGATTGTAAGGAGCACCAGGAATATAGTTGTAGACCACGAGTGGCATCCTGACAATATGCGTTCCATCTGCCCAAAAGATCGCACCCGAGGATATTGGCTGCTGCGAAATAGATGGTCCCGTGACAGTAACAGTGAATGTTTGGGTTTGTCCAACAGCTGAGAATGTTAGGATGGAGGGCTCAACGGCGACATTAATCAGTGCTGGCATGTACAGGAAAACATTGTACGTTGAGTTTGCTTCACCAACATTAATCACATCTCTGGTGAAGGTTCCAGAAATTGGTTGCCCATCTTCGACATAGAGTGAGAATGATGGGTAGTTGAGATCCCAGGCCCTCCCGGGCAATATACCGTCACAAGTGCTGTTGTCTCCTGTGACTAGCTTGAGAGTAGAAGCATTGTAGCCCTGTTTGCAGAGGAAGGTGATGTAATCGGCTTCTGATGCATCAAATACTAGTCCAGGGTCGGTTGCAGCAACTGGGTTGATTTGGCCCGAACCGTATGCAAATTCAAGGTCCTCGCTTTTTTTTGGGTCCATGACGTATGCTGATCATCAAGAAATATTGTTTGTGAACAAACTGTTATTAACTTTTAAAAGACATGCTTAAATAGTGAAAGTTTTTGTTTAGTACGATGAGTGAGGATGAAGTGATTCACCTGTGGTCATGAGGGCTGATTTGATAGCAGCAGGTGACCAATTCGGGTAAAAAGATTTGACGTAGGCAGCAGCACCACTGGCATGAGGACAAGACATGGATGTCCCTGAAATGATGTTGAAGAGTGTGCTTCTTGTGTCGTCGTAGGAGATTGAGGACGGTGATAACGGAGACCATCCAGCAAGAATGTCCACGCCAGGGGCTGTGATGTCAGGCTGGTATTGAAATAGTAGAGGGAACATTAGAGACAAAGAAATGCTTGAGAGTAAAAAGATATTTCAATGATGAAATATTACGGCAATCACCTTGAGAATGTCTGGGGAGATGGGACTTGGCCCTCTGGAAGAAAATGAAACAACAGTTGGAGCCATCACGTCTGTCCATGCATCGGTGAAGAAAATGGTTGCTATAGGATTCCTGAAACAGAAATGTTTCATGCAATTTGTAAAATTATTGGTGATTATTAAAGAGAACTTTAAAATTCAACTGTACACGACACTCACTCTGTGCTTTTAATATATTCCAGAACACTTTTCCCATCAGCAGGGCTGATGAGAGATGTTGGTAATGGCCAGCTGAAGGCAACATCAAGATTTTCAACATTTACGTCAGACATGATATTTCCCATACCATTAGCCAGCAAAACTCCAGAACCATCCCCGAGGGCTTCACAGTAAACAATTTTGCCACCCACTATGTCGGCATTCATTGCTCCAGGTAGGCAATAACTAGCAATTTCTGGATTGGCACCAACAGTGTAGTTCGCAGCATCTCCTCCCCATATTAAAGGATATGAAGTCCCATTGAGGTCAAAGGCATTGATGTTAATTCCCTTCATGTTTTGGAGTTCAATTTGTTAGATTGAGAAGACTGTTCTATAAGCTTCATGAGAATAAGTTTTATGGTTGACTTACAGTGAAGATTTGGCCGTTTCCAAGTTCCAATCTGGCAACAAATTTTCTGTCAATGGTGCTTGCAGCAACTGTGAGACTCCAAGGAGAATAGTTAGAAACTGATGCTGGGAAAGGACCAGAATTTCCAGCTGAATTTGAAGTTAGGATTCCGTTCTTCATGGCATGGAAGGATCCGATGGCGATAGAGTCATCAAAATAATCAAGAGGCCAGTCTGATCCCAACGAGACCGAAATGATATCAACTCCATCTGCAATTGCATCATCAAATGCTTTAAGGATATCTGCATCACTGCACCCATCTGACCAGCAGACTTTGTACACTGCAATCCTTGAATTTGGGACACCTCCTCGTGCTTTTCCCTCTGCTATACCAAAGTAGCTTGCGTCTACCTCAACACCTGAAGCAGTTGATGCTGTGTGTGTTCCGTGTCCTTCTGAGTCTCTGGGAGAGGGGATGTCACCATCGTAGTACTGATCGTCACTATGGTAGAAGCGCGCTCCTATGATCTTACTGTAGTCAGTGTATGAGAATTTTGATCAGTATATCCTGTAGATAGATTAATAAAAAGGCGAGTTCTTGGTGTTGAATATTTTCAGCCTTTTGCTTGCTCTATTTGTTTATAATTGCAATGGTGAAGCTTTATCCCTCTTTGTTTAACTAATTTCTGTCGATGTTAACTTTGAATTAGAATGCTTACTTATTGCATGTGAAGTTTTGGCCTGTGCAGGTACCCTTCCATTTAGATGGCGCAGCACTGAAACCTGTGTCGTTGAAACTCGGATGCTCTGGCCAGACTCCTATGGAGATTCACAGCAGTTGAAGCAAGACTTTGAGATAAAATTTCCATATATTCCTCGTATGGAATAGAAAAAGTGATGAAAGTTACCAGTGTCGAGGAGGCCGATAATGACATCTGTTTTAGGTGCTGCTGCAAGCTTGTCTTTGGTAAGTTTCAAGAAGTCCCAAGACCTTGTTGTATGAAGCTTGTGCTTACGGCTTGGATTTACTGAAACCACTCCTTTCATTTCTGCAGCAATCTATGAGTTAAATACTTAAATCGAATGTGTTTGAATCTTTTTGATTATTTTGTTTCTCCAAGATAGGTTAGGTTAACTCACCTGAAATTCTGGTGGCTTCCTCTTCCGTGAGTTTGGCTGCAAATCCATTGAAACTTCTCCCGTAACTGTGGACCAGCGAATCTTTGGCTGCTGAAGCACTGGAATCATGAAAGGGAGATGCGTCGAAGGATCAAGTCTCTTTTCTAATAGTAAGGTATATGAAGATTGCTAACTCTTGTTTCAACTTTCACATTTCATTCTTTGCATAAAATGATACTCCCTCCGTCCTGGATTAGTATGGTTACTTTTCTTATTTAACCGTCCCAACTTAGTACGGTGTTTACTTTTTAAGACATGTTTTTTATCTTCTTATCCTTAAAAGTTCAATATGTTAAGTCTTATAAAGTTTCTTCATCTACTAAGAAATTAACAACACATCATAAATGGGTCCCTTCCTCCACTTAAAATATCTCCACCAAACATTTATATATTTTTTCTTAAAACATGTGCACGGCCACCGCACCATACCAAGTGGGGACGGATGGAGTACTTTGCAATTCATTAAATTAGTAGTTTTAGTCACTTCATCTGTACTGCACATTTTCCCTATATTCTCAACCCACATAACATTATTAGGTTTCTGTTATGTTTGAAACAAACCTTCCAAGTGCTCTATGCAGCATAGAGTGATGCTTGGAAGCAACCGATACACCTTCTTGAGGTCGATCTCCCATGTAGACAACGTGAAGCTGCAATCCAGAACAGCTACACTTAGAGAGGGAGATAATAATGAGAGAGAGAGCGTTGACAACTTTGGCATACCTTTCTTTCTAGGCAGTGGCAGTTCAGGACAAGGGCTGTAAGCACTAAAGTATGGAGAAGCGAAAACATCTCGGTTTTCGCCATTTTGAATAGAGAGTGTTATTTTGTTCTGCTATCTTCTTTGGAGTCTTGGTTTATATAGGATTGGATATACAGATTGTTTTCTCCGTATGGTTTGATGAGCTTAACTGGCAATGACATATATTGAGCAGGCTTCTCTCTCGTCTTGTTTTTGACATTGCCGTCTGTATTTTTACATAATTTCTTGTTGAATAGATTCGGCATTTTGGGATGATTTCTGTATGATTAGATTTGGAGTATTTTGTTCACAATGCTCTCATCCTTCTAAAACAAAATATTAAGAGGAGCATGTTTTTTCTGAAGCATGACTAATATAGATCAAATTTAAAAATTATCATTATTATATCTGCTAATCCATTTGCATTTTAGTAGGGTACGGTACACAACATTGCATCACTAAATTATAGAAAAAACTGTAGGTGTTTGTTAGTAAAATATCTTCTTATTTTGAAGTTTATTTTATATATACTAGGAGAAAGGAACATGCGATAACCAATTTCATCTTTTTGTAGAACTCGTTGTGCATATATAATGTCTGAAAAATTGGAATTATACTATTGATGAACAAATAAAACTACAAATATCATTATTCTTAATATACTATTTGAAAAAGATATGAACATAAATTATTTAAGACGTTAATCTATATTTATATTATATATTTTCTTGTTTGATCTTGATGGATGTATTTTAACATCCTGGCATATTTGGAGAGAGAAAAATTTTCTCCTTCTAATTTTATAATTATTAAAAATGATTTTTGCTAAAATGTGTTGCACGTAGTTTAGATTATTATACTAAACATAAATATAATATAGTAGTTAATAATTAATCTTTGGGTCGGACAATAAGTGTCCCATTTTCTTTTTTGGGTTGTCGCACCCAAATATCTCATTTCTTTTATAAAATACTACTCTCTCTAACAATAAGGTATGTGCTTCACTACTTTTTATCCTTTTATCTTTTATATCAACTTCTCCTCCTGCTGAAAAGAAATGAGACACTTGTTATGGGACGACATAAGTATAACTTATACTCTCTCCATCCAATAGCAAGATCACTTTTTTTAGGCACATATATTGAGAAATAAAAGTAAAAAGATAAAAGTGATACGCCCCACAGCTTTTAGAGAATTAATTATTTCCATTTTTGGACGGAAAACTTGCTATTGGAGCAGACGTAAAAGAAAGAAGATATTTTGCTATTGGGAGAGAGGGATACAAGATACAAACTTTTTTTTTTCTTCTTTTTTTTCTCATGTTCTTAATCCTATCTCACATGAACGTCTACATTTAACTTAAAGTTACCTCCTTAATTCCTCTTAATTTTGGAGATTACAATTCAATGTGTACATATTGTCCTCCTAATTTTGGAGATTACAATTGAATGTGTACATATTGTCAATTTTATGGTGTATTTTCTTTCCGATGTATAACACATTATTTTTTGAAAATATCATGTGATATAGCTAATATGAGCATTAAAATATAAATTATGGCTCACTCTCTTCATAAATATATATTATGACATTTTTTTTTGAATTTAGGACCTAAATACCCATTTCCCTCTTGTAATTGTGATCTATCACTCCTTGACCCATTTTATTAACATTTAATTCCCTTTCTAAGTTTTTTCTTTCTTTTTTTCTTTTTTTTTTCAGTTTTTTTTCTTATATTCCAAATTTCTTTTTCTTTCTTCTGTTTTATTTTTTATTTTTCAGATTTTTTTTTCTTATTTTCCAGATTTCTTTTTCTTTTTTTCTGTTTTTTTCAGAATTTTTTTCCTTTTTTTCTGTTTTATTTTTTTAATTTTTCAGATTTTTTTTAATTTTCAAATTTTTGTTTGCCTCTTTGTTTTTTGTTTACCTCCTCGTTTTTTTGTTTGCCGCTTCTTCTTTGATCAAGATTCAAGCGAGGGGAGCCGAAGGCCTCGGGGCGAGCCAAAAAAATCTAAATTATTGCCCGATGATTATCCTTATATTACTAATCAGAGCGAAGGCGAAGCCGTACAATTGGAGTCGAAGGCAGAGCCGCAAAATTGGAGCAGTATAACTTGGAATAATTGGAATCTTCGTCCTAAGAGTACCATGTCATAACTTGGAACATATGGAACTAATTCGACAATTCGTCCCAATTGTACCAAATATGGAACAATTGGCACTAATAAGACTAAATTTGTATCAGACGTACTAGAATAATTGGTACTAATAAGACTAAATATGTACCAAACGTACTAGATGCCCCATACCGCTCGAACCAACCCGCGCCCGCCCGCTTCAGACTCGACCCGCTCCGCGTTTCATTAAGGGTATTTTCGTCCCAAATTGAAAAAAATGGCCAAAATTTATATTTTTAAAGAAGATGGGCCAAAATTTATATTTTAATAGTCAATACGGCTATTTTAAAATATGTCTCATATTTTTTTTACACTAAAACTTGAATGCGACTGGTGTGTGGCGCGTGTAATACACGTGCCAGCCGCCCACACGCAGCCCATGTATTATACGCGCTAGATTTTTTTTTTAATTTCCTATTTTCTTCAAAACCTGTTTTCTGATTTTTTTTTATTTCCAGCTTTTATTTCAATTTTTTTTAATTCCACATTTTTTTCCAACCTTTTTTTTGTTTGCCTCTTCGTTTTTTATTTGCCGCTTCTTCTTTGGCCAAGATTGAAGCGAGGGAAGCCGAAGGCCTTAGAACGAGCCGAGAAAGTCCAAGGACAACCAACGCCCCAATGTGGGACACAATTTTACACGCCCCAATGTGGGACACAATGTAACACGCCCCCCACGCGCAGCGTGGACAACTAACGCCATCTGTTAACAACGATATTGGGTGGCGCCCATCATTGGATTGGCCTGGCTCTGATACCATATTAGAAATGGAATATTTGGCTCATTCCTCCGTTAAATGGCCTTTTAAGGGAGGAATGAGCCCAATATTTCATTTCTAATATGGTATCAGAGCTTCCTACTACACTTGCTATCTCACGAACGAGAAACTTCACACATCGACTGCTCATAAAATCTAATATTCCCAAACATTCTTGGAAATCTGAATCACTTACCAACATCACCCATTCCTCTTCGTCGTTCAAATACTCCAGTTGAAACTGTCCTATCTGGAGTTTGAATCTCTTTGCTATTTCTTTATACAATTTAGTACACCCGCAACCAGTTGCAAATTTGAACCGGACAGTGTTTTCCTTATAAGTTGCCTTCACTACTATTTTCGATCCACTATCTACATAACCTGTCTCGCTTTGATGATTCTGCGTATTGCCTGAACTTCTGGAGCTTGATGAACTATTATTCACCAGTGATCCAAAACCAGACCCGTCGGATGAGTCTGTCATGCCTGAAGAAGTTGGTTGGTTGTGTTCGACAACCCTATCATCATTGATGTAGCCCAAGGTTCGTCGTTCGTGCAAGATCTGGTGCATGTTCCTATTGGACCGGTTACAAGATCACGAGCCAAGAAGTTCAAGGAGAGCTTGATGAGTTTAGTCCAAGAAGTTTGGGAGCAAGAGTTGTTGAAGAAGCCCATCGAAGATATTGGAGTTGGCGAATTGGACAGCCCAAGTTATGTTAATCTTATCATGTGCGAGTGGGCTCAAGTTTAAAGATTTGTTTTGTTTTGAAGACTTTATTTACTTATTTTCGTTTTATTTCAGCCCATTAGTGTTAGTTTTGTTATTTCCGACATTATGGGCTTTGTTTAGTCGATTAGTTAGTTAGGTTATTATTATAAGCCCGTCCATTAGTACTTTCCTTCCTAGACTAGGTTTATGATTTTCACCTATATATAGGCTATGTTGGACGCCGTTTTTCATACCTATTGATTAATATAATTGTGAGTTTTATTCTCTCTTGAGAGTTCTCGAGTTCCTCTTGGTTTTGCCAAGACGAGTTCATTTATCGGCGAATTAGCGAGTCAATCATCATCGTTGTGTGTCATTCATCATCCCCGAGTTGTTGTGTCATCTTATCGTTGGATTTTAGGAAACATCCGTATGCCTAATTCACTTCGCTAGATAGATCCAGCAGTTTTGGGATATTCCATCTTTATCTGGTTCGGTCAGATTTGGTCTTGGGTGTATACTATTTACGTCGGCGTGTGCAACTTCGACGAGGATCGTATCATATAGCTGATATATTCTTTAGAGAGATTGTTAGATTGCATGGCATGCCTAGAACTATTGTTTCTGATAGGGATTCAAAGTTTTTGAGCTACTTTTGGAAGACTTTGTGGTGTAAGTTAGGTATTAAGCTCTTGTTTTCTACTACTTGTCATCCACAAACTGATGGTCGAATCGAGGTAGTAAATAGGACTTTGTCTACTTTACTTAGAGCTATAATTAAGAAGAACATTAAGTCTTGAGAAGAATATTTGCCTCATGTTGAGTTTGCATATAATCGTTCTGTTCATTCTGCTACTCAGTTTTTGCCATTTGAGATTGTTTATGGTTTTAATCCTTTGACTTTGTTAGATTTGTCTCCTTTTCCTGAGTATAAACACACTGATCTTGATGGCCGAAAAAGGGCTGATTTTGTGAAACATATTCATGAGAAGACAAGGATGAACATCGAGCGACACACTGAGCACTATGCCAAAC
The DNA here is from genome assembly GCA_029490685.1 of Schizonepeta tenuifolia. Classification (NCBI taxonomy): domain Eukaryota; kingdom Viridiplantae; phylum Streptophyta; class Magnoliopsida; order Lamiales; family Lamiaceae; genus Schizonepeta; species Schizonepeta tenuifolia. The sequence continues at coordinate 23,123,783 of CM055960.1, read as the reverse complement.
AAGCAAACAAAGGACGTCGCAAGGTGGTGTTTGAACTCGGTGATTGGGTGTGGTTGCATATGGGCAAGGAAAAGTTTTCATTGCAGCGGTGATCCAAGTTACTTCCTCGAGGAGATGGACCATTCCAAGTTGGACTTACCGGGTGAGTATAATATGAGTGCTACTTTTAATGTTACTGATTTGAGTCCTTTTGATGTAGGTGACGACTTGGATTTGAGGACAAATCCTCTTTAAGAGGAGGGAAATGATGTAGCCCAAGGTTCGTCGTTCGTGTAAGATCTGGTGCATGTTCTTATTGGAGCGGTTACAAGATCACGAGCCAAGAAGTTCAATGAGAGCTTGATGGGTTTAGTCCAAGAAGTTTGGGAGCAAAAGTTGTTGAAGAAGCACATAGAAGATATTGGAGTTAGCGAATTGGACAACCCAAGTTATGTTAATCTTATCATGTGTGAGTGGGCTCAAGTTTGAAGATTTGTTTTGTCTTGAAGACTTTATTTACTTATTTTTGTTTTATTGTAGCCCATTAGTGTTAGTTTTGTTATTTTCAACATTATGGGCTTTGTTTAGTCGATTAGTTAGTTAGGTTATTAATATAAGCTCGTCCATTAGTACTTTTCTTCCTAGACTAGGTTTATGATTTTTGCCTATATAGGCTATGTTGGACGTCGTTTTTCATACCTATTGATTAATATAATTGTGAGTTTTATTCTCTCTTGAGAGTTCTCGAGTTCCTCTTGGTTTTGCCAAGACGAGTTCATTTATCGGCGAATCAACGAATCAATCATCATCGTTGTGTGTCATTCGTCGTCCCCAAGTTGCTATGTCATCTTATTGTTGGGTTTTAGAAAACATCCGTATGCCTAATTCACTTCGCGAGATAGATCCAGAGGTTTTGGGATCTCCATCATTCGTTGTTCAGTTCGAGTCTTCCGTCTGTGATCGAGGTTTATATCAATCATTGTCAAGTGTTTCTTTGGGAAGGAAAGAACCTGGTAAGACATTTGGGGAAATTGTTCAAGGTATGTTGTTTAGGCTGATAGGTCGTGACAGCTCAACATCTAGTGCAGAGTGGTCCAAAGTTGGCAAATGAGGAGGATGTGCCTCATACTCGCCTACCATTTGGGTTCCAACTTGCATGCACTCATCTTCCATTTTAACAATGGAGGTTTGAATGTTCATGCAAGAAGATGTCGGTGCCGATTTTGCATTTTGGGTTACCAAGTCACAATCTCCAATCATATCATCTTTCTCAGGCACGACAGCTCTTTTTCTAGTGTCAAATTCTTGGTTGATTAGCCAATCAGGCACAAGTCCACATATTGCTGGTTCAAACTTTAATCCTCCCTCCACCCCCTCGACAGAGTCAAGCACGAGCTATATCTTCTTCAAAGAACGATTCACTTTATTGATTTTGCGAGGAGGCCATCTTGAGATACCATATTATCTGCGTATCCTTTTGAGAGTAGTTGGGTACAAACCTATACTTTTTGCTGCGTCTTTGAGGCTCCCAGAGAAGTATTGCTGAAGAACATTTAAGTTGACATGCTTCTCTGATGTGCTTCACTTTTTCTCCACTTGTTTCCTCAAGCCAACCACATTATGTTCATGAGGACCATGAGCTTCTTTCCTAATGGTTGTAGATTCACCTACATTTTGGGTTTTGGGATCAACAGTTTCTAAATTTCCACTAAAAAATAACTGCTCAGAACTCCTCCGAGACACTGATATTAGTGGTATGTTTCTCGTTTCCATATCTTGTACTTTAACTTCGAAATCGTTCATCACGTGCAATTCAGTATCTGATACTGTCCTCAAACTCATACAGAGCCTTTGCATGGTGCTAGAAAGGTTATTCAGCAAAAGTTGTTATTCTGTACTTCCCTCCATACTGACAGGAAGAAAGAACTTCAAGGTATAGTCATTGTCACCCATATAAGTACTTCTTAGCCTGATTGCAACAACATCATTTAATCCAAATTTACGGGCATGGTCAATAAGTGGATACTCACTTATATGATATTCCTTGACATCGGGATAGAGATGGGTGATTTGATTGAAGAGTCTTTCCAGCAATTCCTTGTCCCTCCTCAAGAAGATGTTCCCGACATGCACGCACAAAACCCTTTGCATCTTTGTCATTCACAAAACAGGCGCTATCCTCTATGCACAGTACATATTTCTCATTTGCATTCCTATTGTATCCTCTAGCACGTGTTTTCATAGTTCATTCACTCGGACCCGCTATGTTACTACAAGGAATCCATGTTAATGCAAGAGGTAGTCGATGTGCATAGCAGACGACACATAAAACATCCGTAATCTCAACTAAAGTTGCCCTTTAATTCTTGGAGAGACTTTGGGGATAAAGTCTCGGAGGTGCAGGGCTCCTTAAATTCACAGCCTGCAGTGCGCAACAAACATTCTCCATTTCCAAATCAAAATTGGACTTTTCCGTCGTGGTAACAAGTTCTAGCATGGCACAACATGGCGATTCATGCGATTTATCTTCAAAAACGGGTATAGCCATAGATCCTCGAACTTTATGATCCATAGCATATTGTACCCGCAGATACTCAGCCTTATTGTAGTACATTACATCTGAGGTCCACTCTGGAATTCCTGATGTATATACACGACCGGGTTGCCCTGAGAAAGACCCTGCCTTCACATCCGCTGCAAAAGTAAACGATCTAGACACTTCACGATATCCGCTAAGTGTTTGGTCAAGTAAATAAGGCTGTTCGGAAGTGCTTAAAATGTATTGATCTCCATTCTTCATTGGAACCCACACTTGGGCTAAAATACCCCCTCCGGACCATTCTTTGAATAGATTCAATGCTCTTAGCATTTTCTCTGCCAGTGATTGGAGAGGAGGCCTTGGGTTTGCTCTATATCCAACATCACCTATTAGCTTATGCTTGGCTCCTATCCATTATCTCAGTCAAACTGAACTCATCATCAACAGGACTTGTTGCAAAAGGAAATTCATAGTCAATATTATGAAGCATCACATTGTCTTCATTCATTATTGAACTTCCATTAACATCATTATCCAATACGGATATTCCTGAATTATGTTGCTCCTGCGCAAAGTTCAATCTGTCAAGAGGCGAGAGATTTGCAAATGAAGGAAACACCTGGTCAACCACATTTATAGGGTTGTTGCACCATCCAACATATGTGTCAAAATTCATCTCATCTGCTACATTAACAAATGACTCCTCCAAATTTGTACCCTGCACACTGTCATCTATTAACCTTCCAGTCATATTCACCGTTTTATTTTTTGATAAAAATGGAAACTCATTTACCTTTTCTATAATAGAAAATAAGTAATCCATTTTAACTAAAGTACCAAAAAAAAAAAAAAAACTAAACAAGGGGAGCAATTGTTAGAGAACTTTCGAAGAACTTGATGTACAATATAGCTCAGTAGACTTTTCCATAGGTGCCTCAAAAAACAAAAATAGTCTCCTTGGTATCATATTCATCTAGGAAACACTTTTGGCCCAAAATGTAACAACCGTCCCACACTTGTCTAAAAGACTAAAAGCCGACGGAAGCGCGACGGAGGCAGCTGCAGCTGAAATGGAGCGGTGGAGAGAACAACGACTGATTGCGGCATTAGAAATGGAATATTGAGCCCATTTCTCCCTCAAAAGGCCTTGTAAGGGAGAGGGTTGTCTCACCATATAAAGTGGCTCAAGTCACTATCTCTAACCAATGCGGGACACAATTTAACACGCCCCCAATGTGGGACACAATTTAACACGCCCCCTCACGCGCAGCGTGGACAACCAATGCCATATGTTAACAATGATATTTGGTGGCGCCCATCATTGGTTTGGGTTGGCTCTGATACAATATTAGAAATGAAATATTGGGCCCATTGGTTGGAGATAGTGGCTTGAGCCACTTTATATGATGAGACAACCCTCTCCCTTACAAGGCCTTTTAAGGAAGAAATGAGCCCAATATTCCATTTCTAATAATAATAAATATATTAATAGAATATATACTTATAGGCGTGAAGTTTAAACTCCTCCAATCAACTGAAGCAATGTTGTTTGAGATTTAGACAAAGCTGGATGCTCACATCGAAACCACGACTACTGAAGTTAAAGAGTCACACGAAGGCCACTGATCACCTCCAACTTCACCAAGTTTCGTGAGACATTCACAATGAAATAGGAGTTCGAAGGTCTCTCAGACAAAGTCTTTGCCAACAAACAATCTATTGACGACAGAGAGCCTCGCTTTCAACTGATGGAAGGACAAATTGTCACTCTTCTCACAGATGTCAAGTCTCTGCGAACTGAGAATGAGACCCTCAAGTCGGAGCAGAAGACTCATTAGCTCCTCATTAATGAGCTAACTCAGTCCAACACGCGTCGGGATGAAGAAATTTCCTCCTTGAAGGATGTTGTTTAAGAAATGGTTGAAGAAGTTCGAGGAAAATCAGAAATCCAAACTTGAGAAGTTTCGGGAAGCCATGCTCTAAAGGCTTGAGGAAAGCTTTCCCAAGGGCAATGACCACATCATTTACAGGATGAAGCTGCATCAAACTGAACGGTGGTCAAAGTCCAGAGCCAACATGACTGCGAGAAGAAAAGAATCACAAAGGGAACAACTCAGACTTCGCTTCCCCCATGTCGATAAGTGGATGCCTGAGGAACTAAACGACGACTCAGAGGACATCAAGGTGGAGTTTGCTCACATGTACTATTACGAGCTTGCTTTTGAAGCCATGAAGGTTGATAGGGCTTTCCTGATGCACCTCGAGATATTTTCACTTGAGGATACCATGGTGGGGAAGAGGCTAATTGAAGCCCTCAAAAAGGCAAAAAAATATCATCCCCAGTCACCTGAAGCTCGAACCTACCCTTCTCCGAAGATTGCTGGCTCGAACCAGATCAACTACATGAAAATCGAGCGTGAAGTAAGGGTTTTCGCAGACAAGGTGAAGATAGATCAGTCTTGACATGCTGACAAGTTCGTGAGAATTCGACAGCTGATATACTATAAGTATGGTTTAGAACTGCCTACTGAGAAGTGTAGCTGAAGAGACGAAGAGAAAATGATGCAACTGATGAGCTTTGTAACTGTTCTGTTAAATTCTTAAATTCAGTTGTACTGTAATATCTCCAACTTGTTATGCTCAATAATAAGTTGTTTTTGAAATAAAGTAAACCTTTAACTCGATTTGACGATTACTATCTCGTTGTCCAAGTCTCGAGTTAATTTATATATTTCTTTTCTTGTGCTAACTCTCTGAATCTTATAGACTAGAACTCAGTTCGTCATAGATTCTAGATAGTGTCAGTTTAGGTTTTGATATCATCAAAAAGGGGGAAATTGTTGGGAAAATTAGTAAGGTTTTGATTTCTACCAAAACCCAACTGACCCCAACTTAGTAGATGTGCCTTTGATTAGACTTTAGCTAGAGCTCACTGTTTGAATGTAAGAATCTTATCTTTACATGATCAAACTGAAGAATACAACTTAAGATCGAGACGGTTCAAGTTCAGACAGTTATCATCTCAGTTGACTCCAGAACTAAGTCATGCAATCTAACATGTTGATCAACTCTATTGAAGTCACACGTCCAGAAGTCTAAAGAAGAAGACTTAGAAGATGAAGGAGAAAGAAGAACTTGAATTTGAAATTCAAATCTGCTCAAAGTACAAGATAGACTGAAATTTTTCATTTATGGATCAACAACACAAGCATAAAAACAAGTCCCGCATTTACCATTTTAGGAAAGTTTGCAGAGATTAGGTGAAGAGTTATGATTTGTGGGAGAGGTCAAACGGCTCTTTCCAACGGCTATGTCGACCTACTCTCCATAAATAGATATCTTCACTCTTGCGAGAACCACAAAACTATCCATAAGATTCACACAAGCAAAGAGCATTCAATCTCTTCCAGCAAGAAAAATACGAAGTGTTCAGAGCCAAAGCTGCAGAGAGTTCCATCCTCCTCCTTTAACTTCCTTCTACCCTCTCAGGAATCTTTTCCTTGATCGAGTCTAAAAATTTATACCTTCTTTTCTGAGTAGACTTATTGTATTTGTTAGTCTCTAAATCTTAGAGTAGTAAACCTCCACTGAAAAGTGTAGAAGATTAAACAGTTTTCCTCCAACCCCTTAATTTTGTGTCATTCTCTTAATTTTGATTCCTACGTTACACGTTCTATATTCTCTATATTAATATAAAACAATATTTTTTATATAAATATTCAAATTCAATGTGTCATTCAACATTTATTTGTACAATCAATTTAGTTGTACAATCAATTTAGTTTGGCTAACTAATTAGTTAACTGACCAAATAATAAGTTATATTTTCATTTTCATTTTCATTTTATTTTTATTTTGGGTTAGGAAATTTTAGTGTAGCAAATTACTAAACTTAGAATTATATTTATAATAAATTATATTGTAGAATTTCGATCAGAAGTAGTGAATTGATAGAACAAAATCCGTAAATTAAATGCAAGGGCCTCTCTATTTTTTTCATTCCTTGTGTCATGATATTGAGCAAACAAAATTCTATCCAATATTTAAAAATAATAAGGAAAAAAATTAATTTTTCATATTAAAGAGGATTAGATATGACGTACTCTTTACAGGCAATAAGTAGTTCCTTATTCAATTTGGCCAAACAATTATTAGTTTGATTAAATAAATAGTTTGATATTTAATAGTATTTTAATAAGTAATTTTATTTTGGCTAACGAAAACGAATTTGAGTCATTCTCTTAATTTTAGTTCCTATGCACGTTCTATATTCTATATGTTAATATCAACAATTATTTTTTCATTTATATATGAGCAAAAGAGAAGAAAATGTTTGCTAACATTTTTTTTGAAAAAAAAAAAACAAAAAACCCTTATTTCTTAAAAGTCAGAACATCTCTTCTAATCATAAGGAAGTAGAAATAATGAACCATATGGATTGAAATTAATTTAAAAAGATAAAAATAGTAAATGAAGACGGGATAATCGCGAAACGTTTTCTTGAATTTAGTTAGATACTAAAGATTCTCACTTTCAAAATAATTTTTTATCACTACCAAGCAAATTTCAATTAATATTTTTAATAATCTTAATGAAACATGTGGATTAACATTGAATTAAAAAATGATCAAAAATAGTAAATGAAGACGGAAGAATTGACAAAATAATTTTCTTAAATTTAATTAGAAATAAAAAATTTTATTTTTAAAATAAATTTATAACTTACAAAGTAAATTGCGTCTAATAATTTTAATAAATAATGAATTCCCATCGATTTATGACAGAGTATACGCTAGTTTTTATGTATTTACGCGATGATTAAAATTTATGGTTTGTGTATTGTTGTACTAAGAGATTTAGGATAGAATGGAATATTCGCAATATTTTGAGATATTTCCCCCTTTTCTAGTGACTAGGACAATAGAATAATAACTAAACACACATTAATTAAAAGCTAGTCATCACGAATACTTATATGAAAAACAATAAACACTCTATTTGGTCTTCACATTGCCACGTGACTAACGGACATGTGGAGCCCGTGCGCACAATGAGTAGGTAAATATTTGTTTGTCAGGATGGGATTCTATTCTAAACAGTTTCCTATCATCTATGAATGATTTTCATCCAATCGGTTAAAGTATTTTCATTCATGATGTGAATTAAAAACGAAATTGACAACTAATTCATCCATTATGAGAATTTAACAATAAATTAAGGCGTTGATTAAAAATAAATGGGCCAAAATAGAATTGAAAAATACAAAAAATTCTACCACTCACATCTAAATAAAATGATTTCAATAACTTTAAACACTAAATAATTTCTTCTTAATCTCTGTGCCTACCCAAGGTAGACAAGATGAATAGAACGAAAGAAGTACTTTTTTCAAATTGTGCTAGAATTGGGTTTTTTAATCCATATATTGTTATTTCTTCCTTTTATTTTATGTGATAGAGGAAGACAGCGAGCTAAGTAAGTCTTTATATGAAAAATTATTTTATCCACTAAGGAGCCAAAATTAATCTATTTTTTTTCTTCCCTAAAACAGACAATTAAATAAATATCCTTTTTTCGAGCCAACTTGCCAATACATTATCTATCCGTTCTATTTATAAAGATCACTTTATTTTGGGCACACGTATTGACAAAAAGAAATTAGAAATAAATGTATTTGGTGGAGTTTTTATTGAATATAAATATTGTTTAATAATATAATAAATTTATTTTATTTTTTGGACGTGACTGCAATAATGTAATAATGTAGTACTAATAAGGAAAGTTTTGGGCCAAAAAAGGAAATTGATTAACTTATGTGTGACCTTCCGAAAAAGAATAATACTGACCATCAGAGGCGGATCCAGAAAAAATCGTTAATGGGAAATATATTTTTTATATTTCAAATTAAAAAATATAGAACCAATTTTACATGTATTTAATTTGGTAATGGATGCTTTTGTACAATAGCTCAAACAAAATCTTATTTTTCATAATTTTACAATTAAATATTAAAAAAAAAAATTTGTTTGGTGAGTCGCCCCACCTATGTCCGCCGCTCCTGACCATTATAAATACGATGGAAGTTGATTATAGAATAAATGAATAAATATTGGCGTTAGGTCGACGATTTCATGTGTATATACTTAACTTTCCATATACAGCAGCATTGTTTAGAATGGCTAGTGTAAGCGGTGACGCATTGTTTTTGTCGACTACATATATATACGGTGCACATCATCATCGGAGCGCTAGAGAGAGAAAGGGATAGAGAGAGAGAGAGCTGATACCATATTTCCCAACTCCTTCCTCTCAGTCAGTCCCCCACTGCCCCACCAAATACCACCATTACATCCAGCATTATTACTTTTTGCCGATCATTAATAGTAAGTGTTTCAACCCTATCGTTAAAGGAGCCTTTTATCTTGTTCACTGCCCCAGAATTCTTGGCTCACTTTTCATATCTACTGAGTACGGACAGGAGTCCCACTTTTTGAGTATGTATTATCAATCATATTAATTGTTTTTTTTTTTTTTTTTGAATTTGAGTTTAAACCAAAAAAAATACTCCTAAAAAGTTTGAGCTTCCCACGTTCTGTGCTCGTGGGTGTAAAGACTCTTTTTTCCTTTATAGTTCTTTTTGAGATCTTGATCTTTTTGTTTTTGTTTTTGTTTTTTCTTTCTTTGTGTCATCACGTTATTGGAAGTTTGTTTGCCGATTGAAGTGTTGATTGGTTAGTGTTCTTACTTTTTCGGTTTATTCAACGCTGTATTTTCCAGTTTGAACAGCTCATTTTGTTGTTGTTTTGATGAGGAAGGCATAATCTTTAAGTGTTCTTGCAAAGAGTGATCGTATTTTCATTTTTATTTTCCATTATTAAGTTCTGTATCTTGTTGCGTAATGACTTGAAATATGCAGTTTGTACTTAATAGTTGAAACTGAGTTTGCTTGAAAACGGTATTTTCGTTTTCGTTATGGTTTTGTCTTTTCTAATTGACTTTAATCTGTTTTTGTAGTGGGGAAATTAATCGTTGAATTTTTTTATATTATTTTGGATCAAACAAATTTACTACTGGTTTTGACTTTAACTAGGTAGGAGAGTATAATGTATGCTGGATTTTAAGATCACATGTTCTGATAATCTAGACTTGAATCCCTGCAGGAAAGCACTCGATTTCATTCTGTATTTACATGTAGAATTGAAGAATAGTAGTGCAGTAGTTGAATAAAATGGCTTTCGAGCCATTTGAGTGGTACTGCCAACCTATCGAAAATGGGGTCTGGTCAAGAGCAGTGGAAAATGCCTTTGGAGCTTACACCCCGTGTGCTACGGATTCTCTGGTTATCTGCATTTCACATCTGGTGCTTCTGGGGTTGTGCATAAATCGGCTATGGAAGATGAAAAGAGATTTCTCAGTTCAGAGATTCCTCTTAAGATCAAATTATTACAATTATTTCTTGGGTCTGCTCGCCCTTTATTGCACTGGAGAACCTTTGTTTAGATTGATAATGGGAATTTCAGTATTCAACGTGGATGGTCAGAATGGTCTTGCCCCGTATGAGGTAAATTGCTTTCTTTAGCTTACCATAGTGTTTTGCAGGGATGCACATATTCTCCCTAAAGAAATGGTGATTTTTTTTTCCCACTTTTCTTAGCATTTATTTACATTTATAGGATTGCACAATGATCATATGGACATTATTAAGCATTGGATTCTATAATGCTGGATGAGTTTTAAGAATTAAAACAGAATAAAATTACTAACTATAATGCACACTGAGTAAAAATTGATCAGCCATGTAATTTTACTCCAAATATCTGCAATGTGACTATGTGTCTTGCACGTATTGCTTATGTCAACCTGTGATTATATTTAGCATGAGCCCAACAACTTGCTCTTGTTCAAGTATTTTAACTTATATTTATGCATGTAGATGGCTTCTCTAATCATTGAGGCTGTAACATGGTGCTCTATGCTTGTGATGATTGGACTGGAGACAAAGGTTTACATCCGTGAATCACGTTGGGCTGTGAGGTTTGGGGTTATTTATGCTCTTGTAGGGGATACTGTAATGCTGAACCTTGCTCTTTCTGTCAAGGACTATTATGATTGGTTAGTCTTCTTTTTAACATATTTGATGAAACTAATATATTGAGATTCTGTAATGTTATATCAGCCTATTTCATCTTTTTTTGTTATCACTGTTACTTACTGACATACTTTTTAAATTTTATATGCCAATCAACACTTCAATTCTTAAAAGATTATACTGTCTCTGATTGTTGTTTCTCTAATGAAGTAGGCATACTGATTGCAAAATATAAGTGTCCTCATTTGCTCTAAATGCTCATTCCTGGCATAATTGAATTATCTTCTATGACCTATGAACTATGTTTTCATTTATGTTCCTTATTCAGTTATTTTACAAATGTGACTTACTTATGACCAACCCCATGTACAGTTACCTATGAACGTAAAGGAATTAACCCTGATCTTTCTATGCAACTCCATGAACACTACATAGACAATTGAAATTTCATTGCTTCAAATAATACTGCTTGGTCCATATCTTTCACTCTTGAACTTGAGATAAACTAAGTGATACGGCTTGTCTTATGGTGGAGGAAGGAAAGTAATTCATATTGATTCGTTGCCATATCATGCACATAAAATGTGTTGCAACTTAGGCATCATCATTCATGATTGTACATCTTTGCAGGTCTGTTCTCGCTTTATATGCTAGTGAAGTGGCTGTCCAGGTTTGTTACACATCTAGTCATTTATCTTTTCTTATCCCCCAAATACGAGTTTTCAATTTGAAATTTGTAATGCTTTTCATGAGCCGTCGTGTCTTGCTGGAAACATCCTTCTCCCAGATGTGGTCACTGTCAATTTCAGTTTGAATCCACATGTCATAACTTTTTAAGATTACAGGAGGCATTGGCCTGAATCCTGTGAAAAATGGGTCGACATTTGAACTGAAAAACTAAAAGCAAGCAAATATGAAATAATTTTGTTCTCGGTAAACTGGGTCGTCATCAATTAGTAGGTTCCACCTCACCTAGTAGACTATTGGGGTGAGGTAGAGTAATAGGTTATTTTGGCTGAACAGTGACTTAGAAGTCTTTCTTAATTTCTTAATGTGCTTGTCCCTGTAGAACTCCAGTTTATTCTTTGATTGCCATGCAGGTTTTATTTGGTGTCCTCTTGCTTGTGTATATCCCTGACTTGGATCCTTATCCGGGATATTCCCCAGTACGAAATGAATCTGAGGACAATACTGCTTATGAAGAACTTCCTGGAGGGGAGCAAATTTGTCCCGAGAGACGAGCCAACTTTTTCTCTAGTACGTTATTATAGTGTGAATATAAAAGATGCTACTTTTTTTTATTAGCATTGCCATTATGTTTGATACATTTTTTGAGATGTTTAGCTCTTTTTCTGTGAGATATTTTCATCTCTTCATTGGATCCTTTCAAGCCTCTTATTTATAGATCGTTTCCTCCCAATAAGTGCAATTGCCTAATGGTTTGCTTTTGAACATGTTCCTTCCAGCTAATTATTGTTATTGCTTCTTGTTCAGGCATTACGTATGCATGGATGAACCAGATCATGCGACTCGGTGCTAGAAGGCCTCTCACAGAGAAGGATGTTTGGAAACTTGATACTTGGGATAGAACAGAAACACTCAATGACTCGTATGTTTATAAATACACATCTATCTGTCTTTTGTTCTGTTTCCTTTTGATTTCCCCTCTTTTTGCCCTTCAGCTAATGATTTTGTTTTATGAACTGTTTAGATTCCAGAAATCTTGGGCCGAAGAGATACGGAGACCCAGACCTTGGCTATTAAGAGCTTTAAATCGTAGCCTTGGTGGAAGGTTAGTCTTGGAGGCCATTGCTTGCAAATATGCTCATGACATATGAATCTGTTCATACAATATTTTTACTGCTTTATTTTTATATTGCTCAAAGACTTGACTCTTGTGCGTTTCTTTGTTTTCCATTAATTTCTCAGATTTTGGTGGGGAGGCGTCTGGAAGGTATTAAACGGATTATTTACATGCTTATCATTTCTTAAGCCCAATTTTTACAATAACATTTTATCCTTTGAATTTAGGCTTATGTGTCGTCTGGTACTTATTTGCATAACATGAGAAGTTTTTTTTGTTTTTTATTTCTCCATCATGCAGATAGGAAATGATCTTTCTCAGTTTGTTGGTCCCCTTATATTGAACCTTCTGTTACAGGTTAGTTATTTTTTCATTTGACCTTTGAGAATCTTGATTCCCTCTTTATTGACTTTCCCCAGCTTGCTGACTTAAAGGAAAAAGGTAAAGGTTTTTTTCCCCATCCTTGAGTATGATAGAAGTTTGCTTATTTTTGTTATTTGTGACATCTACAGTCAATGCAAGAAGGGGGTCCCGCTTGGATTGGTTACATATATGCATTCTCAATTTTTGTTGGAGTGGTACGTAGTGACAGCCATTTCTCTTGTCATAGCTGCATTTATTACTGGTTCTTTTTTTTTTTTAATAATTGTAATGATTTTATTATATAAACTTGTCATTTTGGAGAAAGACCACTAATCATGATTGCGGGTTGGAGAAGTCAGGTTCATATTTTATATCCTTTCAACTTTGATGTTAATGGTAGTCTCGCACAGCTACACTAGAGGATAATGAAACATAATTGAATAAGCATATTGCTAACTACGAAAAGGAAATTCAGGACCACACAACACAGTCACTGGATTAAAGACCGTACTCTGCATCCAGTTAGATGTTTGCCAAGTTCATGATTAAATACCTTTGCTGCAATAGACATTTAGCCTTTTAAACATATATGTATCTTGATATTCATGTTAGATGTGCTTGACACAATCTTTAATTTACTATTTCCCACTTACGAAGATCATAGTCTGTTATTGATGGATTTACCTTTCTTATCATCCATAAATTTCAGGTACTTGGTGTGTTATGTGAAGCTCAGTATTTTCAGAATGTCATGCGTGTTGGCTATCGTCTAAGATCAACCTTGGTGAGCTAGCTTTCTGTAGTCTCCTATTATCATGCGATCCTTTTTATAAAGCCTACTGCTCAAATCATCTAAGTTCTAGAGTCCGAAAAGTACAATTGATATTGTTAAATTGTGTCCCACATTGGTTGGAGATAGTGGCATGAGCCACTTTATATGGTGAGGTAACCCTCTCCCTGACAAGGCCTTTTAAGGGAGGAATGGGCCCAATATTCCATTTCTAATAGATATGAATATCCTTTTAGTTTGTGAATTGTCCCTCTCCATTTTCGTATTAAGTTTGGTTTGGGTGGGAGGAAGGTTCACAGTTTTAAAGGGCACTGTGTGCTATGAGTAACTTTTGGTTCTGCAAGTCTTGTTAGTTTTTTATCGTTCAACTAGCCTCTTATATATCTTTAATATGATTAATAGGTTGCTGCAGTCTTTCGCAAATCTTTGAGGCTGACTCATGAGAGCCGCAAAACGTTTGCATCCGGTAAAATTACTAATTTGATGACTACAGATGCTGAAGCTCTTCAGGTATATTTAATTTCTTGATAGGAAGCATATAACCTATGATTCTTCATTATTGCATGCATGGAAATTTGAGGACTGACTTTTAAGTGAAAAAACGTTAAAGGAGTGCTCACAATACATGAGCTCATGTTTGAACAGATTCTATAATGATAAAATTATTACTTTGTAACATTAGCTGTATAGTTCATTGTTTAATGTTACCTGACATTCTTTGGTTTTTGCAGCAAATATGTCAGTCGCTCCACACTTTGTGGTCAGCTCCTTTCCGTATCATTATTGCATTGGTTCTTCTCTACCTGCAACTGGGTGTTGCTTCTCTTCTCGGTGCACTATTGCTTGTTCTTCTGTTTCCGATACAGGTACATGACCTTACTTTGCTGAAGGCTTGCTTGTGTCTTTTCTCCTGAAATTATGTCTTACCAACTTCTCGATGTGAATCCTTAATGTCTTGAGTGAAATAACTAAAGCTGCTCTTTGGCCCATTCATCTTGCCCTCAAGGTAGTTGGATATAATGATTCTAATCTTCTGAGTTTTTCTAGGAGGGAGGCTCTTACAATCACTCCTTTCAAGAGTATGTATAACTCTTAATTCCCTATGCAAATGGGGAAAATAGATACACAAAGTTAGTGTGGTCTTCCTATTGAGAAATTTAGTCCTTGTTAGATGTTAGCAAGGATCAACTTTTCTTTTTGGTTGGCAGAATTTGGTGCTTCGGATTTTAGCCTGATTTGTTTGTCATAAACCATATTCTCATTCAGTCTGGCTTGAGGAATCCGCCAGCTTCTTCTTCTCTATCAGATTGTTTGTATGTCTTATATTCATTCTTCGAACAGTCGAAGACAGTCCAAGAAGATTTATGTGGATATCATTTAATAGTAATCCAGATTAACTGATAGCTGATAAGAGATTAAAAATGAAACAAAAATTAATAGGTTGAATGGATGGATCTTACGACTATGAGTTTGCTGTCCATGTGACATGAGATATATTGTGGATTTTTTTCATTGGCCTTGGGGTGATTTATGTGGCAGATTTCCAAAGTCGGGTAGATGGCCATTGTAAGAATGTAATCATTAACTAAGACTGAGTTGGCTATAGTGTTGAAGCCTAGACAATTTAACATAAATTGCAAAGTTACCTGTTCTACATGCATACTTCTTAATGCTGCTCTGGTTTTGGTAACTTTCTTGAAGTCATTTCATGTTTCTTGGGAGTAACATCTATCTGCAATTGACTTATTTAAACAGACAATGATTATAAGCAAGATGCAAAAACTGACAAAAGAAGGATTGCTACGTACAGACAAAAGAATTGGGCTGATGAATGAAATTTTGGCTGCTATGGATACAGTCAAGTAAGCTCTACATACAATATAATTTCTTAATCTGTGATTTACATTATTCATCTCTCTCTCTCTTAATGCTGAAATGGACGCAGATGTTACGCATGGGAGGATAGTTTCCAAACAAAGGTTCAGAGTGTTAGGAATGAGGAGTTATCATGGTACCGGAAAGCTCAGCTGCTTGGAGCTGTATGTTTCTTCTGAAAATTTCTTTTGACTTACTATTCAAGTATATCCAATTCATCCCATTTGCAGTTAAAACAAATTTTTAAGAGTTTAAGTGAAAAATATCATTACACTTTTTTTTTTTTAAATTTATTTATTTATTCAACTTATTGAATGAAGCCATTTCATCAAAATAAAGTTTTCCATATATCAAAACAATCAAAGAGAAGAATTGAGGATAGAAGCATATGGTTGGTTATGTACTACATATGAACCTTTAGGATTATCAGAAATTCGCCTTAGGTTTTTTTCTGCTTTGAACTCTCTCATTGTAACCTGTTTCCAACCTGTTTTCGACACATAGTGGAGTTTTTTCCTCTACCCATGGTTTTTTCCACAAATAATCTGTGTGCTCTTTGTCTTCATATTTGCTTCTTTACCGTCATCTCATTCATAACCTGTTCAATTGATTTTTAGTATCGGACCTTCATGATTTTTTCACCTTGGGTTTCTTTGAACTCTCTCATTGTAGTTTGTTTCTCGATACATGATGAATTTCTCGCTTCTGCCATGAATCTTATTGTCTTTGGTTTTCTACGTAATTTCAGTGTCTCCATTTGCTGCTTCACTGTCATCTATTATATAACAGTTCAATTTGTTTTTAGCATTAGACCTTAATGGTTATTTCGCAGGTATATTCTGCATTGAACTCTCTCATTGTAAAATGTTTTTTGACACATATTGAAGTTCTCTCCCTTACACATGTTTTTTCGTGTGTTTGATTTTCCGCGTAAAATCTATGGTTCTTTGTTTCCTTATTTGCTCTGCTTTATCTATAATCTATTTTGTAACAGGTCCATTGTTTTTATCATCATCTATTATTTATGTCTTCCCCATTTTTTTTTTTTTTTTTTTCTATCCCCCACTGATTTTGTGTGTTTTGAACATTCATTATTGATATTTTATGACACTATATTTGTGATTTGCAGTTGAACAGTTTCATACTTAACAGTCTACCTGTCGTGGTGATTGTGATTTCATTCGGGATATTCACTTTACTCGGAGGAGATTTGACACCTGCAAGGGCATTTACATCTCTGTCATTGTTTGCTGTCTTACGTTTCCCACTTTTCATGCTTCCAAATATTATAACACAGGTATCTTATGCCAAAAATTACTTTCTTTTATAGACTACAATGTTTATTTTCAGTTCTCTGCATTTAATTATGGTAAATTCAAATTTTCTTCTCAAAAGAGACGAGTCTGTATATATTAGTAATGGACTTTCCCTGTGTGAAAATGTTAATTTATGGTAATACTTGTAAATCTATGTAAGGTTCCTTACTTTAGATTATATAGTTTTAACTCATATTACCATGAGGTTATAAACACCTTGACATCATGTTACTTTGCTAATACCGATACAAAACCTGCATGTGATTTCATTAGTATTCCATGACCAACTTTATAGATTTCATTGGTTGAATATAGTCTAGTACAGTACTATTTAACTTGAAGTTCTTTTAACAGTGGTGGGATAATTATTTGGGACTCTTTTCATGTTTTAGTTGCTAAAAGAATTAGAACCGTATTTACAAAGTTTTTCCTATCGTAAATTCCCAGGTTGTTAATGCAAATGTCTCTCTAAAGCGTCTTGAGGAACTTCTTCTAGCTGAAGAACGAATCCTCTTGCCTAATCCACCTATTGAACAAGGATTACCAGCTATCTCAATTAAGAATGGATATTTCTCTTGGGAGGCAAAGGTTTGTTTGTTTTACACTTGTTTATATAATTGCATTATTTGATGGTGCATGTGTTGTTTGGACCTCAACTGTGTACTATGTACTCAATTTGATCCAGATTCGTGGAATCACCACCTTTCTACTTTATTATATGACATTTAGTGTAACTGAAGTCCTTTTTTCTTCAATTTCTTTTCACTTTGTTCCTTGTTTAAGATTGCTGGTTAACATATTATGCTTTATTGGACCCTTTTTGAGACTTTTTTTTAATATCTATGACAGGAAGAAAGGCCGACTTTGTCAAATATCAACTTGGACATACCAGTTGGTAGCTTAGTAGCAGTTGTTGGCGGCACTGGGGAAGGAAAGACATCACTTGTGTCAGCAATGCTTGGGGAGCTTCCTCCAGTGGCAGATGCTACTGTGGTCATCAGAGGAAAAGTTGCTTATGTACCACAAGTTTCATGGATTTTTAATGCTACGGTGAGTTATGTAGTGCTTTGTTTGCGATGCTGATGTTTGGTTAATGTTTAAATGACATTGGTCTATGTCAAGTTATTGAAATTGTTACTTTTGGAGTGTGCAGCATTTTAACTTAAGTTGAATTGACCTCTTCACATAAAAATTTATATTTTTAGGTCCGCGACAACATACTTTTTGGTTCCGCATTTGAACCTGCAAAATATGAGAAGTCACTGGATGTGACCTGCCTGCAGCATGACCTTGAAGTACTACCAGTAAGAATCTTAGAAACATTAATGCATGGTTAACCTCATTGATTGTTACTGAATTGGAGGTTTTTTTCTTTTCCTGACTTATTTGCAACCTTGAATACTACCATGATAGGGTGGTGATCTTACTGAAATTGGAGAACGTGGGGTCAATATCAGTGGAGGGCAAAAACAGAGAGTTTCCTTGGCTCGGGCTGCATATTCGAATTCAGATGTTTATATATTTGATGATCCACTAAGTGCTCTGGATGCTCATGTGGGACGCCAGGTATTGTTCTAATTTAAGCACATGTCCTTCAAAACCACCCAACTGCAACTTGTTCGTGAATTGATCGAAACGTTATTGTTGGTTGGTCCTTCTTTTGGTAGTGTGTGCTTTAATGATTTTTTCTGCCATTTCTGATTTTGCATAAATAGAGTGAAATAATGAAATAATTTTATGTGATTTGAAGTAAAATATAGTAAATCGAGATTTATATTTAGAAATTAATTATGACCACAATTTTATTTTAAAATTGGAATGCAAGGATTAGTATTGATACTCTTTCTTAAATGTCTACTCATTCTGTGATTTGCGCTATAAGAACTTGCAATATGATCTTCCTTCACATTGTTACTTTCTGTTTATGTGGGTTCTGTAGGTTTTTGAGAAATGCATCAAAGGAGAATTAAGAGGGAAAACAAGAGTTCTAGTCACGAATCAGCTACATTTCCTGTCAGAAGTGGATAGAATTCTCCTGGTGCATGATGGCTCGGTGAAAGAGGAGGGAACATTTGAAGAGCTCTCAAACAATGGTGTTCTATTCCAGAAATTGATGGAAAATGCTGGGAAAATGGAAGAATATGTTGAAGAAACTGTAGATGTTGGAAATATCGACGAAAAAGATTCTAAACCTACTGTTAATGGCACGAACAACGAGATGCCTAAAGATGCAAACCAAACAAAAAAAAAGCAAGGGACGTCTGTTCTTATAAAGCAAGAAGAACGGGAAACTGGTGTTGTGAGCTGGAATGTTTTGATGAGGTAACACGGTTTCCCTTCTGGCACAAATGAGTTTAAAACATTATTTAGGGCTTAATTTTTAACTTAAACTCTTTCATCCTTTAACTTTTTCATAAGTATCGTACATGGTCCTGTATTTTTCTAAGGCGGGAGTACTTTTAGGTCAATTTTAGCTAGTATATATATTTTCTTCTTGTAAGTATATCATTAATTGATATCATGGCGAGTTACTACTTAGCACTAATTGTTGATTTTTCCTTTCATGCTCTGTTTTTGTAGGTTTTTCACTAACTACCTGCATTAGTAGACATCTTTATTCCACTCTTGCTTTGCAATTTTTTAAGCTTTGTACATCTTTCTTAGTCTCAGCCAATTGTGACTTTTAGATGGCTCTATAGATCTCACTTCGTGAACATGAAATGTGGCGCTTGGTTAAAAATTATTTAATGCATGAGAATCTCCTTGTGAGTTATGAAGAAGAAGACCGATTAAAATTAATGTTATTATGGTTTTATTTATTAATATGACACATGTTTTATGTCAAATAATATATGTAATAAAATATGGAAACCGCATCAGTTAAAATAATGGCATTTCTTCTGCTGATTTGTGGATTATCTTAAAATTTCTTCTGAACTGTTACAGATACAAAAATGCTTTAGGAGGTGCTTGGGTTGTTATGATTCTGTTTTCATGCTATGTTTCAACGGAAGTTCTGCGAGTCTCAAGCAGCACATGGCTAAGTTATTGGACAGATGAAGGCAGCAGGCCGGGTGCACGCGGGCCATTCTTCTACAACTCAATTTACTCGCTCCTCTCATTTGGTCAAGTAAGTTTTATGCTACTCTTTCTGAGTATATTTTACAGGAACTTCATTGTCTTCATGCTTGCTCATAATGATGTAATTATCTTCATTCACTTTTTATATGATGAAAATTAAATACCTTGTTGTTTCCCTAAATTTTCAAATCTCAGGTTCTGGTTACTTTAACAAATTCATTTTGGTTGATCACTTCGAGCCTTTATGCTGCTAAAAGATTGCACACTGCCATGCTAAATTCTATGCTTAGAGCCCCAATGGTGTTCTTTCAAACAAATCCACTTGGGCGAATCATCAACAGATTTGCCAAGGATCTAGGCGACATTGATCGAACTGTTGCTCCTTTTGCAAACATGTTTCTTAGTCAAGTGGCACAGCTTATTTCAACCTTTGTGCTCATTGGAATAGTTAGCACAATGTCTTTATGGGCCATCATGCCTCTTCTGGTCTTGTTCTATGTAGCCTATCTATACTACCAGGTACGTAGGTTGCCGGTGATTGTTACTACTTTGTCGTTTCAATGTTAGTACTCCGGTTTCCTACATGTCTTTTCATATGCACCTACTTTATTATCTCATTTATTGCTTCTCATTTATTTACTTATGGACTAGGCTTGAAATTTATGATGATGCATTGTGTCGTATGCAGAGCACTGCACGAGAAGTGAAACGCTTAGACTCTATCTCTAGGTCTCCCGTGTATGCCCAGTTTGGAGAAGCACTAAATGGTCTGACGACTATTCGTGCATATAAAGCATATGACCGGATGGCTACCATCAACGGGAATTCAATGGACAACAATATCAGATTCACACTTGTTACCATGAGTGGAAACCGCTGGCTTGCCATTCGTTTGGAGACTGTTGGAGGCCTTATGATTTGGTTCACTGCAACTTTTGCTGTTTTACAGAATGGAAGGGCAGAGAACCAAGAATCATTTGCCTCCACGATGGGATTGCTTCTCAGTTATGCATTAAATATTACAAGTTTATTGACTGCTGTTCTAAGACTTGCTAGTTTGTCTGAAAACAGCTTGAATGCTGTTGAGCGTATCGGCACTTATATAGATTTGCCCTCAGAAGGCCCAGCCATAATCGAGGACAACCGTCCACCTCCTGGCTGGCCTTCTGAGGGATCCATTCGTTTTGAAGATGTTGTTCTGCGTTATAGGCCGGAACTCCCTCCTGTTCTACATGGAATATCCTTTAAAATTTCTCCGAGTGATAAAGTTGGAATTGTTGGAAGGACAGGGGCTGGGAAGTCGAGCATGCTTAATGCTTTGTTCCGAATGGTTGAGCTTGAAAAGGGAAGAATCTTGATTGATGATTGCGACGTTTCGAAGTTTGGATTGATGGACCTCCGGAAGGTTCTTGGCATCATTCCACAGTCCCCTGTTCTTTTCTCAGGTTTGGGCAATCTTAAAACATTATTTTCAGTTTTTCACGTACACATCATACGATTTTCCTTTCCGTTCTGTACCCCTCCATGTTGCATGAACTCGTAGCCTGACAATTCCTTCTTGTATTTTGGACAGGAACCGTTAGGTTTAATCTCGACCCATTCAACGAACACAACGATGCTGACCTGTGGGAGGCTTTAGAAAGGGCACATTTAAAAGATGTCATCAGGCGGAATTCTTTGGGGCTGGATGCTGAGGTAGATAGATCTTTATCTCTGGTTATGATGTATTTTAATGTTCAGTTTGCTACGGAGATGTTTATTTTAGGTGATAGACAAGATTTGCAATATGTATGATTGAGTATTTAAAGGATTATACATGAAAACAAGCTCAAAATTATTCAATCCATCTAAATAAACACCCCGTAATATGTGAATTAACACTTAGTTATGTGGTCGGCATTCTTGATCCAACTCGATCCTACAATGGTACAAAGTTATCATTTATGCTAAAACCTTAGTGCCATCATGAATTTAAGCTGTTAAATTGAGTTTATGCATGATATATGGAATTTATTTTGAGAGATTTTAAGACTTTCACATCAATGTGCTTTTGATACATGTTCCTTACCTTTATTCTTGAACTTTTATTTTGCTCTCCTGTACTTTGTTTCTCAAGGTCTCTGAAGCAGGGGAGAATTTCAGCGTTGGACAGCGACAGTTATTGAGTCTTTCTCGAGCATTGCTTCGCAGATCGAAGATTCTCGTTCTTGATGAAGCAACGGCTGCTGTGGATGTCAGGACAGATGCGCTCATCCAAAAGACTATCCGCGAAGAGTTCAAATCTTGCACCATGTTGATCATTGCTCACCGTTTGAATACG
Organism: Schizonepeta tenuifolia; assembly: GCA_029490685.1. NCBI lineage: Eukaryota > Viridiplantae > Streptophyta > Magnoliopsida > Lamiales > Lamiaceae > Schizonepeta > Schizonepeta tenuifolia. Next base: position 23,101,627 of record CM055960.1, on the reverse strand, counting down.
ATCATTGATTGTGACAGAGTCCTTTTACTTGATGCTGGCAAGGTACGTTACCATCACATCCTTATCCATCTGCATCTGGTTATTATTCCGTTGCTGTTGTTTTCGTGCATTGTGTGACTCGTCTGCATTGTGTTTACCAGGTTGTCGAATTCGACACTCCGGAAACACTGCTGAAGAGAGAAGACAGTGCATTCTCTAAGATGGTGCAGAGCACAGGGGCTGCAAACGCTGAATATCTACGTGGCCTTGTGCTTAGGGAGGGCGAAAAGCACGAAAAAGAGAAGCAGCTCGATGGCCGCCGAAGATGGCTCGCCTCCTCCCGGTGGGCTGCAGCCGCACAATTTGCGCTCGCGGTCAGCCTCACTTCATCACAGAATGATCTCGTGCAACTGGAAATCGAGGAAGACGACAACATCCTCAAGAAGACGAAGGATGCCGTGATCACTCTCCAAGGGGTGCTGGAGGGGAAGCATAACAAAGAAATCGAAGAAAATCTCGAAAAGCACAATGTTTCTGAGGACCGATGGTGGTCGTCTCTCTACAAAATGATTGAAGGTGAACACTTGAAATCCCACTATTTTAGAGTTCGTTTTTACATGGTGGTTGATTCAAATATTGTGATTTCGTCATCGTACAGGGCTCGCCACGATGAGCAGACTTGGTCGGAACAAGCTCAATCAAGGGGATGAATTTGAAGACAGGACGATCGATTGGGACCAAGCCATGTAAGGAGTTCTGAATCTTGGCCTCGAACATCAATTTCGAATCGAATAAAATCTCCGACCTGCCGGAAAGACATGGCTGTTCATGCAGGGAATTGAACGTGGGATAAATAGTAGTCTATTGCGCTGACTTCAATACAATAGTTGTAACATCATCATTTTTGGTGAGATTATATTGCTCGTCAATTTGGATATTGTATTACATTCCTGTCATTTCCACAACTTTTCAACTATGCTTGAAGGATTTTTTTTTTTTTTTTTTTTGAGATAGTTTGAAGGATTATTTTAGATGCTGTTAGAAAGTTTTGGAGGTAAAATTGTAATTCAAGAATTCCCATATTTTGGCATCGTCATTACAATAGAACCATGTTTGACATTTGGAGCAACATTGTATATCAGTACTACTAAATTAAAAAGGACTTATATAACGTTATTAATTTACTTAGATCTCCTTCTAATAAAGACTAAAACCATGTTGAAAATATGAATGTATAACTTAAATATAATATTATTTTTGATTTAACAAGTGTTTATAGAATATTTAAATTTAAATTATTTGATAACTTATATTGGCATTCAAATCCCAAATCCAATGTCCCAACCGACCGACCCACATCCATATTATTATTATCTTTATAATTACCGCAACTATGAAACCTTAAATTCGATCGAAAACCAATCTCTCTTCTTTCCTCGTTTGCTGTGCCCTTCCTCCTCTTTCCTCCTTTTAATCTAGCCGCCGCACCTGATTTTGTTACCAGGTAAAATTCTAACCCCCGGCCGCCGCATCCCCGTGAAATTAAGTATTTTTATATGTTTCTTTTATCCAAATTGATTGTGTAAAACGATGGTTTCCCGTCCAAACATCATCAGTCATCATTTATTCATGACGATGAAGCCTTAACTCCAAGAGCCGTTATTGGATTCTGTATCTGCAGGTATCAATTCTTCATCCTTTTGTTTGTTTGTTTACATAACATTGATCAGACCATCTTTGAACTTATTTATTTAACTGACGTTTACTAACTATAGACACTACTACTTCCAACGGCAACGGCAACGGCGAGACTAATAGTAATGGTAATAGTATAGTGAAAATAATGGAAAAGGTGTGTTATGAGTTTGTGGTGGATAACTACTCCTCCCACATTGGCATTGGAATAGGTAAATCGATTGACAGCAGTCCGTTTGTAGTGGGAGGCTTCACTTTTACTCTTCACCTCTTTCCCGACGGAGCCGACCGCTCATCCCACAATTACGAAAGGGCGTCCTTGTTCATTAAGAACCAGAGTCAAAAAACTGTACGTGTTGTTGGTGCTCTCCACACCCCAACTGGTGCTAATGAGTATGAATATGGTGTCACTCTATTTTGTAAGAGTGAATATTCATATCATCAAATTGTTACTGTGGAACCTGGACAACATTATGGCCATTTGAATTACGTATGTAGTTCCTATCTTATGGATCACCTTCGAAGACGTGATCGTGTAGTCATTAAGCCAAATATTGCAGTTGTTCTTGATCACGATGATCATTATCAGCCTCCTCTGATATCTCATGCCAAATCGATATCATCATCACTCTGTATACTTTTTAAGGTGGGGGATAAGTGCTACTATGAGCAACAGTCCCTAATAACTACACGATGTCCGGCTCTTCTCTCAGATTATCCTCATTCTGTATCCGACCAAATTGTTGTCATTTCGGATGTCGACACTCGTGTGTTTGAGGTTATTTATTTTTAAATTTTGTAAAACTATTTATGTACCTAGGATTTTTTTTTTTTATTTGTTCAATTGCTTTTCTTTCCCATTCCGTTAATGCAGGCTGTGCTCTGGTTTTTAAATAACAAAATGCTTCACGAACGAGATAGCAGAGCTATTGCAAATTCCAAAGATGATTCGTTTGCTGTCAAGATGCTTGAAGCAGCTGATAAGTTTAAGTTGAAGGATCTTACAAGACAATGTCAATCTTTTCTATACTATGGCGATGTAGAGGTTGGTTATCTTTATACTTTAATCTTTTTATACTTAATGGAGCATAACGACAATAGTTTTGTTTAGTAGTATTGCTAATTACTATATTAAATACACGAACTTGTTACCATTTTGGTATTGATAAGCACTTGTGATGTGAGACCGGGTCGAGGCGTCGAGCCAGTCCAGTCCTGACCGGATTCGAGTTGACCCGGTCAAATCCTTTGACTTTTTTTTGATTTATTTATTTGTTTTTATAGGGTCAAATCATATGTACTTATATGCACTACACCGTATAATGAGATGCATCACTAAGAACATCTTCTATGATAAAAAAAAAATAGACTTAGGTTCATCCCTGATTTTAGTAATTTTGGTGGTATCCCAATGATTGATTTTAATTCATTTGATTTTTTTTAATTTTATTTTATTAATTTTAATTTTAGTTGGAAATGAATACATAATTACACACACTACAACATTTTATTAATAATTAATTATAGATTAATTATCTAAAAATTAAAAGCTCATTATCCTATTAAATCCAAAAAAAACCCACCACTACCGTATCTGCTCTACCTACCACGGTACCCACCACATGTCCACACCCATCTTCTTCTTCCCCACTTCTTCTTCTTCTTCTTCTCACCTCCATTTCTACAACCTGCAACTCATAAAAAAAAAAAAAAAAGAAATCAACCTCCATTTGCCGCTTGTCACCTTCTTTGGCAAAGAGGGAGTCGATGGCTGTGTCGAAAAAATGACGCACCGCTCAACCTTCTTGCTCAACCCTCTCCCTCGACTAACCTCACTATGGGCATCGACCCTGGCGAGGTTGATGAAGAGAGTCGATCGACTCCTTCGACCTAAGGATCAACACCCCGTAGTAGGTGCTCTAAGTCTATTGAGATGTACCAATTTATAGTTTTTATTAACATTTTTTTCTCCTATTTTTTTGAGATGCATCATATAGTGTATCCATATATGTGCACCACCATGTATAATGAGATGCACATCCATAGGGTCAGATTTTTTTCCACCTCTTTGTTATTTTATTTGTCTCTTCTTCTTTTGTCAAGAGTCGAGCGAAGAGAGCCAAAAGTTCAAAGCGAGCCAAAGGATCTACATTGTTGTCACTAAGATTATCTTTATATTAGTAATCAGAACCGGAAAAAAAAAATCTGGAAATTAAAAAAAAAAAAACTGGTGCATTTCAATACTCTTAATTGTTCATCTCATTATACAATGTAGTGCATGTAAATACACAACGCAGTGCATATGACCTAACCGTAAAAAAAATTGAAAAAAATAAATAAATTCGAGCATGTACACAACACGCGCCACGCGCGTCTTTGAGACGTGTTGCACACAAGTCTTAACTCTTTGTATTTGACATGAAATTTCAATTTTTTTTCAATTATTCTGCTTCTACGAAACAATTTCAACTATTTTCGTGCAACCTGTTTTCTAAATTAAATCTGAATCTGGTGATGCCTACTGGCTGACATGGAATAACTCTCACCATCGGGTACAAATGTGCATGGCTTATTGAGTCGAGATGTTGTCGACTTCTCGTTTCATAGATACACAACGACAACTGTTCTAATCAAGAAATCACATATGTGCTAGATGATGGAGTTATTCTATGTCGGTCGATACGCATATCACCAGATTTCAACTAGATTAGGTTTAATTGGCCTAAAAATGAGCTGCGTGATAAAATCGAATGGTCATGTTAAATAGCAAAGCTCGTGTAGTTACACCTAATTAACCCTTAGGGTGTGTTTATTTACCTCTAAATGGAGGTACAGAAACCAAACACAACCTTAACGTATTATGTAAACTACTGATTATTGATATGGTTAACACTGTGTTTGTAGCCGGTTCGTATTTATTATGAAACGGAGCGTGATGTTAAGCAATTATGGGGGAAGATATCCAGGCTGCCACAAAAGATAAGAGGAGCTTGTCCACAAAAGATGAAGGTGGCTTAGGTTGTTTAAGGTTATATCTTTAGGGCATGTTTGGTAGCCCACATTAAACGCTACTAAATTATTTATCTTGTCTAATCTGGTGTTTGGTAGCGAAGAAAATTTATACGACCAGCCCTATACTAAGTGAAAGGCCCGGTCTTAAATTACTGTTACTTCATCAAAATTAAACTCGCACCTCCCCCCAATTATTTATCTCGTTGTGAACAATATATGAGATTGTAAAAGACGAGACAAAACTACCCCGCAAATTTGCCCAAATCACAGCTCGTCGAGCACATAAACTCATCGAGCAGCTCTGACCCACGCCTCTCTTCTTCATCTCTTCAATTTCTTCTCTCTCTCTTCTGTCTCTCCTTCTCTACAGATTCACCCCCACCGCCGCCGCCTATACTAACCCCGCACCACCGCCTCCACGAAACTCTATTTATCCTCTGCTCCACGTACATCGACCAACCCATTTATGTATTTTAATTCTGAATTATTGATGTATTTTGGCGTTTACAGAAATTGGAGATTGTAGTGATAAAGTGACGAAGAAGGAACGACGGAGCTATAGGGGACGCAGGCGGAGAAGAAGAAAGAACCCCCAAAATTGAATGTTTGGTAGATTTTGAGCTGAGAGAAGAAGCGGTGGAGCAACAATTGGTGGTGGCGGCGCTGTTAGTGCTAGTACCATTGCCGCCTCCTTCTTGCTCCGAAATGCTATGTTTCACACTATAACATCACAAACACATGGGTGTGATTTTATGACTGAAAGCCCTAGATGAGTTTCCTTTCACTTCTCAGTTAATTTTCCATAAATCCTCCATTTGTGATCGATAATGTGCAGAGAATCGAAGATAAAACGGAGAACAAATGGTGTTTTGCTATGAAGTCGCAGGTCTTTATTTCATTTATTTATATATGCTTAGTTTTTGAGAATTTTGGTTTTTGGTTAACTAAAGCAATTTATTTGGGAATTTGATTGGCAGGATAGTTCGAACTCACGAAATTTGGGTCTCAATCATAGGCTAAAGAAGTTTTATTTATTTAAATTACTTCAATTTTGGAAGATCTGTTTTTGCTAGTTGGTTGCTTTTGTTTCCGTTTGTTAATTGTTGGCAAAGGAAGTTTAGTATTGCATCATTCATTTGCTTATGTTATATTTCCGGATTTATGCTTTTGAAGTGAATCTGTTGCCGTTGGTTTAGATGCAAGCTGTAAACATAATTTTTGAGTTTACCTTGGCTTTGTGTATGCCTTCGTGATCCAAATGTTCTGTATGAACTTTTGAAGTCATGTAATGTGATCGATTTGTAAACAATATAATTGTGTTTGCATAATTGCAGTTTTCTTGAATCATGCATCAGAAGGAAACCATAGTTCAAGAAGGAAACCATTGTGTTTGCATAATTGCAAGTTATTGATTTGAAGAATTAGCCTGGGTTGTTCTTGTTCAAGAAGGAATTGAGGCAGGCTACCAATCAAGCCCTTCAGCTGCTAGAAGAAGAAGACGACGAAGAAGAAGCAGCAGCTAGCACAAGATGTCAGTTCCTAATTCCGATCTTGATGCTCGCCCCATTGCTGAGCATATAGTCGTCATTATTTTTATCGGAGTGGTGTATCGGATAATTAAAATGACATTTTATCATGTTTTTTCTTTATTAATGGTGAAGCTATTACCTTCAAGAATCCCTACTCTTTCATGTTTCATTCTTTAATTGTTGCTCAATAATTTTGGAATGAGGAGAGGGTTAGAATTGAAAAGTTCAAATTTAGTCTTGTGCTTAAAATAGGGTACCAAACACGAAAGCTTGATAACATAAATTGTAACTTACCTATCAAACACACAGATAGAGATAAACAATCATCCTAATCTATATTATTAGTCTTGAGTTTATTTATCTTCACTTATCCTAACTAACCTACCAAACACACCCTTAAGATACTAGAATGATGTATATTAATGTTGTTAAATTTCTAGGAGGTTTTTATTTTCAAAATAAAGTTGGCATTTTCCTTGTGGAGATATGCGGAAATAGTTGATCAACTCTTGCAGGTCTATTAAATTCTAATGCTGAAATAAGGATTTTTTTAGGGAAATAATTGCTCGATTGTTACTAAGATTACCTGCAGTGGTAGTGTCTCTAAGGGGTGTCTCTAAGAATTTTTTGGAGATAGAGACAATAAGCTGCAGTGGGGCTGTCTCTAAAGGGGTCTCTAAGGATTTTCTGAATATATATTTTGCATTAATTTTAATAAGAAAAATTGAAATTTTCATTAATTTAAACAAATAACTAGTACAATACATTAATTGAAATAAAACAAATAAAAACATTACATTAATTGAAATTAAAAAAATAAAAACATCATACTCGTCAAGGGCTCCAAATCGGCTCCAAAGATGGTCGATCAAATCATTTGTGAGCCGATGGTGCTTCCTCACATCTCTCAATGCGGCGTCCCGTTTGAGAAAATTCTTCCATGAATGCGGTGCGGGGACATGAGTAACATTACTACCCGGCGTTGTTTCTGTGTCTTCTCTCCAGTTCTCGGCATCTTCCCTCTCATCTTCAATGATCATGTTGTGCAAAATAATGCACGTAAACATGATGTTGCGGAGGTGCTGTGTGTACCAGCTCCGCGCCGGGTTCCGGATAATTCCCCAACGGGCCTGAAGAACACCGAATGCCCGTTCGATATCTTTCCTCGCCGCTTCCTACATCTTCTTGAAGCGCGCCGCCTTCTCGTCAGTTGCAAGCGGAGGAGCCTTGATCAGAGCATCCCAATCCGGGTAGATCCCATCGGTTAAGTAGTAACCGCCATCGTAGGGCTTTCCGTTCACCACGTATTGGCACGGCGGAGCACGTTCTTCAAGCACGTCCTCAAATAGGGGTGACTGACTGAGGACGTTGATGTCGTTGTTGGAGCCGGCTACTCCAAAAAAGGCGTGCCACATCCATAAGTCTTCAGACGCCACGACCTCAAGAATTAAGGAAGGCACGCCTATATCTCCTCGAGTGTAGGCAACCGACCACGCCTTCGGGCAATTCTTCCACGCCCAGTGCATGCAGTCCAAGCCACCGAGCATCCCCGGAAAGCCGTGTCTCTCCTCGTGCATTCGCAGCAGCCGAGCGGTGTCTTGTGCATTTGGCCTCCTCAAATACACGTCACCAAATAGCTGGATGACACCTTCGCAGAACTTCCGGAGGCTAAGACGGCCGGTGCTATCGCCGATCTTCAAGTATTCGTCGAATGTATCCTGAGCTCCACCGGTGGCTAGTTGGCGAATGGCCATTGTGCACTTTTGCACCGACGTGAGGCCCCATTTGCCGGTTGCATCTTGCTTCTGCTGGAAGTATCGCACATTTTGCTCCAACGCGGTGCAAATCCTCAAGAACAGGTTCTTGTGCATCCGAAAACGCCGGCGGAAAAATGTTGGGCCATACGTCTGGTTGTCGTTGAAGTAGTCGGCCATCAACTGCTGCAGGGCCGCGTCCCGATCGCGGTGTACGACTGTCCTCTTCGCCTTCTTTTTTTTCTTTTTGGCGATGAGTCGAGCCGCAACAGCTTGGAGGTTGGTCACCATCGACATAATCTCGTCGTCGGTGCCATGGGAAGAGTAGCCGGTTGAGGAGTCGGACGACGAAGACATTTTTTTTTTGCAAGAAATTTGAGAGAAAACTAGAGAGAAAAAGAGGAGGAAGATGAATTTGATGTGGAATAATTTATGGTATAGAGGTTGGTATTTATAGGGATGAATTAAAAAAAATAAATAAATAAATAAAAAATCGGCTGTGTAGCCGTTTGAATTTTGTAGCCGTTGGAGTCCAAGCCGTTGTCCAGATTTTTGATTTTTTTTTTCTTTTTGGCGCGTGCAATGCACGCGCTGTTTAAAAAAAAAAATACAAAATCGGAAGCGCGTGAAGGCCACGCGCCATCTCGAGACTGTCTCGTCGCGGCGAGACGGTCTCGAGCCACCACCTGCTGCATCGGGGTGTCTCGTCGACGGCGGTGTCTTGAGACCGCCGACGAGACACCCGCTGTGGGTGGTCTAATATATTTATCTCTATTCTCAAGGAGGAATCACAATGTTTATATCTTGTTCACTTGGATGAAATTGATGGATAAAAGAGTAGATATCTAAAATACAAGCATGAGAGGTATAATATTCAACCTCCATTTTGAAGGTATAAATTTATACTCTGGGCAAGGTAAAATGGGTTGCCCAAAACTTTATACCTCCTACTCGGATTTTTCTTAAATCAAAATTAAACAAGATATAAGAAAGTAAAATAATATTATATCTCAATTTTCCTTCTTTTCACTCTAAGTGAACACACCCTATAAGTAAATAGTGCCTCTATTGTCCCCTTGAGGATGACCTAGTAGTAGAATGAATTGAGATTAAGAAGTTTCAGGTTCAATCCCCACTAACGCTTCTATAGGTCAAGCAAGCATGAGAGGTATAATATTCAACCTCCATTTTGAAGGTATAAATTTATACTCTGGGCAAGGTAAAATGGGTTGCCCAAAACTTTATACCTCCTACTCGGGTTTTTCTTAAATCAAAATTAAACAAGATATAAGAAAGTAAAATAATATTATATCTCAATTTTCCTTCTTTTCACTCTAAGTGAACGCACCCTATAAGTAAATAGTGCCTCTATTGTTCCCTTGAGGATGACCTAGTGGTAGAATGGATTGAGATTAAGAAGTTTCAGGTTCAATCCCCACTAACGCTTCTATAGGTCAAGCCTGTCAACTCTATACTTGGAAGGTGTAGTTTACCTGCCTCATATGGTTTACAGGCTTACTGCACAACAACGCAGTTTACCTATTGCACACCAAAAATAGCAGCTGCGGGTTCCTGGAATTAAAAAAAGAAAAGTACCTGTATCAATAAATAAATAATGAAATTAAGATATACTCTCTTTGTCCCGTTCAAAAAGTCCTATTTTGCTATTTCGGGTGTCCCGTTCGAGAAGTCTCATTTCCTTTTTTGGCAAAAATTAACACACTAATCCAACTCATTTCCTTTATTTTATTCATTTAGTACCTAGGTGAATAGTGTAGTTTACTTTAGTCTACAGTGTTTTCCCACTCAACTATTTTACATCAATAATAAAATATTACCTTAGTTACACTCTTCATAATCTAACTCTCTTTTTCTTAATCTACGTGCGGTTCTCAAATGGGACTTCTTCACTTGGACCGAGGGAGTAATAAACGACTATAAAAACTGAGATCAGACCACACAAGACACAACAAAGCATAGAGACTATAGATCAAGAACTTATGTTTACATTGTCTCTAAAGATGTTAATAGAAACATTAACATCAAAACAAAATTATGGTAAAATGTTGCAAAGCCACATGGATTTATGTTGTTGGATTGACAGATAATCTGTAATAGCAAAAGTTACATAGATTTCACAAAAAATTGAATCTTTCGGAGAGAACTATTCTCAAGCCATGCTACTATATATGTGTACACACACATGTTGTATGAGTCAAGCAAAAATGGTGTGTGGAGCCTTGTTTTCGTTGTTTCTGGCTGCCCTTGTGCTGACCTGCCGCTGTGATCAAAGAAAGGTACGTCCAAAAATGTCGTCTCGTCATCTTCTTTATCATTTCTTTAGGTGTTGATCCTACATTTTATGTGCAGTTACATGTGGTTTACATGGGAGATCGACCTCAAGGAGACTTATCAGTTGCATCCACACATAAGTTTATGCTGCAGAGTCTGCTAGGAAGGTTGAATATAATTTCTTCAATATTCACTTCTTGAATCATTCATGTTTTTCTGCATAATGTTTTGGATTTTCAGTGTTTCATCTACAGAGGAGTCACTAGTCTATAGCTACGAACGAAGTTTTAATGGATTTGCAGCCAAGCTCACCGAGGAAGAAGCTGCAACCCTTGCAGGTAAGACCATATAATTAGACAAATTTACAATATTTTTCTCTGTGAATAATGTCTCATGCTCGTCAAAACTCGCATACCAAATAATTAGACAAATTTACAAATCGGATTTCCTACTCCCATTTCGTGTTTCATTCTCTACTTCTTTAATTGGTTGAACAACATGTTGCATTGATTAGAGTTTATTCCACCCAAATAGGGTATATAATTATCCTCAAATTGCCAAATGTCAAAAATCCGACAAATGTAATAGAGGATGAAACACCATAGGGAGTAGAGGATCCGAGTTGACAAATTTACTCATTTTACATCCAAAAACAATAATTGTTGCATTAAGGATAATTGCTAAATGAAATGTTTGACACTATCTTTCTATAGAGATGAAGGGAGTGGTCTCAGTAGCCCCTAATCGCGTGTTTAAGCTTCACACAACGAGGTCATGGGACTTCATGGGATTCAGCAAAGGCAAGCTCGGAGCTGGCCAAGAAGGAGATGTCATCGTAGGACTCATTGACACCGGTATATATGCATTCTTACTTAGTACCAACCATCCAAGAAAATCGCGTTTCTTATGCCTTGTTCTTGGTTCTCTGCAGGAATATGGCCGGAGCATCCTAGCTTCAACGACACGGGATATGGTCATCCTCCTGCTAAATGGAAGGGAACATGCCAGGCCACCAATTTCATATGCAATAAGTATGTATCCTTTTACTCATTATTTTTTTTATGTGAGAATGCACATACTTTTTGCTAGTTTTTACAAATATGCTACTTTAATTTCTTGCAGCAAGGTCATTGGTGCTCGTTCCTACAACAGCGAGCACAACTACACCGACAATGTTCCCTCCCCTAGGGATGTTGAAGGACATGGTACGCACACGGCCTCCATAGCTGCTGGTGGAGTTATTCCTGGGGCGAGCTTTCTTGGCCTAGCAGAGGGTGAAGCACGAGGCGGAGTGCCTAATGCTAGGATTGCTGTCTACAAAGCCTGCTGGTACTATGGATGCGATTCTGCAGACATTCTCAAAGCTTTCGATGATGCTATTGCAGACGGAGTTGATGTTATATCTGTTTCATTAGGATTCGACTACCCTTTGTACTATTTTGAAGATCCCATCGCAATTGGATCTTTCCATGCTATGAAGAGTGGGATTCTAACCTCCAACTCAGCTGGAAACTTCGGCCCCGATCCTGTTACAGTCTCTAACGTCGCACCGTGGACATTGACAGTTGCTGCTAGCTCCATTGATAGAAAATTTGTTTCTCAAATAGCACTTGGAAATGGCCAAATCTTCACAGTATGTCAAAAGTTAGTGCATAAATTTCTCTGTTTTCCTCTGTTTTCTTTCTAACAATTCCTTTTTCCAAAATGAAGGGAATTGCCATCAACAACTTTGATCTCAAGGGAAAAACATACCCTTTAATATGGGGAGGTGCTGCAGCAAACATCACCTTTGGTTATGGTGTAGATGATGCAAGAAAATGTGCAGCAGGCGCGATGAATCTTGATGACGTAGAGGGTAAAATAGTACTATGCGAAGGCCCTCAAGATGGCTCCACCATTCTCCTAGCTAACGGCGTTGGAACTGTCATAGTGAACACGGATGACATAAACCCCGACTACGCCTTCAGCTACCCTTTACCAGCGACTCTGATCACTCCAGACGACGCTGAAAGGGTCATGGACTACATAAGATCCACAAAGTAAGAATCTTTTCAACTCTGCTACCTCTTCTTAACCATTCATCCTTATAATTAATTGGTTTTTATCTCATTAATATCATCAACTTTATACTCTATCTAGGCATCCTATAGCAACCATTTTGGTTGGTGAGACTTGGAAAGACGCCTTCGCCCCTAATGTTGCTTCGTTTTCTTCAAGAGGGCCAAATGCCATTAGCCCCGACATTCTCAAGGTGATCATATATAGTTCATTCTTCAAACTTCATAATATTTCATCTACACTTTTCATAATTCTCATTCTATCTTGCTAACTCTAAAATTTTGCAATTTCATCGACGATCTAGCCGGATATTACTGCCCCCGGTGTTGATATCCTTGCTGGATGGTCTCCAATGGCTCCAACTTCAGTATATTCAAATGATACTAGAAGCCTATACTTCAACGTGGTTTCCGGTACATCCATGTCTTGCCCTCATGCAAGCGCGGCTGCAGCCTATGTTAAAGCTGCCCACCCCGACTGGTCGCCTGCTGCAATCAAGTCCGCCATCATGACAACAGGTCTATCAACAATGCCTCAACCATTCTTATGTTCTCAACAATATTTAAATGAGAAAGAAGCACAAAACTTGTATCCTAATTAACACTCCATTTCTTGGTAATGAAACCAGCTTATATTATGGATCCACGAAGAAACTCCGGCCTTGAGTTCTCGTATGGGTCCGGACACATCAACCCTGCTGTAGCAGTGGATCCCGGCCTCGTCTTCAATGCATCTGAAACAGACTACGTCGACTTCCTCTGCAAGCAGGGCTACAACACTACCACATTGAGACTAGTGACTGGAGACGAGAGCGCATGTGCTAGTACAGCGCCTGGAAGAGGTTGGAATCTCAACTACCCATCGTTCTCATTGTATGTGGACGACGGGCAGCAGATCAATGGCACCTTCACTAGAACAGTGACAAATGTGGGTGCAGCAAACTCGAGTTACAGTGCAAGTGTACACGTGCCGCCATTGATGAGGGTGACAGTTGAGCCGTCAGTACTGACATTTTCCTCCATTGGAGAGACACAGTCTTTCACAGTGAAGGTGAGTGGAGGTGCCATTTCTCAGCAGCCAATTGTGTCGGGGGCGATTACGTGGCACGACGGGATGCATTCGGTGAGGACTCCTCTGGTGGTGTACACCTACATCCCTGGAGCTCCAATCTATGCTGAAATCTGAATGAATTTATTCTAACACCAATAAAGGAATGTTGAAGAGCTCTTACATACATGATTTGAGACTCATTCATAATTGATCAATAATCATTGGACTCATATATCTTGTATTAATGTAGTGGACTTATAGTTACAGGCTACAACATAAAACAAATGTAATTAAGTAAAAATAGTAATAATAATAATAATAATAATAATAATAATAATAATAATAATAATAATAATAATAATAATAATAATAATAATAATAATAATAATTGAATCTTTCAAGTGGAATAACAACCACCTAACTTTCAGCTTAAGAACCATCAAGAAATGTTACAAACACAAAACCAAAGCAAGAAAAAGTGTAAGCTGATTAAAAGAAGCCATCTGCCCTAATAATAAGTAAAGAAACACACACACATTCACACACTACAATAATACTGCCTAAAAGCAAAACTTGAGAAAGCAGCTGAAATCAGAACCAACATTTCTGAATAAGCAAAGAAAAAAATAAATAAGACAAGTATAATGGAAATAAAAAATAAATTTCTGTGAATGCAGAGATGTAGTATGGCTAAGAGAAATAAAAAACGAAAATTATATAAATTTATATAGAACTAGCAACAATATAACGTGCGAATGCACGTTAGAAAGAATGATTCTAACAAATATTTTTTTTATGGGTGCATATCATATATTTCTTACACTAATATTCATAAGTTTTATTATATTTTTTTACATTATTTTTGAAATTTTCTAAAGTGTTAGGCTAAATTGCATATAAATTATCCACCTTTTACCAACTTCTTCTTTATATCTCACCTTTTTTAATTAGGTGAAATTTTTTTACCTTGTAAGTTTTCAAAATTCAATACCTTCGACCATTTCCCCCCAAATTAGCGCTGACATGGAATTCGGAAATGCTTATATGGCAAAACCCGACAGAAAAACAAACGACGTAATTTTAAAACACAAAACGTCGTCATTTCCTCAAACACAAACACTTATATTTATATTTATTTATGTGTATTGGGGCAACGATCGATGATTAATATACGTGTTTATGTTAGAGGAAACGACGACGTTTTGTCTTTTTTTTTTAAATTATGTCGCTTGTTGTTTTGTCGGGCTTTGCCATTAGTGAAATTAGTAAAAGATGAAGAATTTATATGCAATTTAACCAAAATATTATATGTGATCTCATAGAAAATGAAAATAAAATAAAAAATTATAAATTTATACAATCTTTTCGCGATGTTTCTGTCAAATGGAATGAAAAAAAAAAACAAAAAAAAAATTCTATATTCAAGCATGTGGAAGACTTTCTTAAAAAAAAAAAACGAGCATGTAGAAGATTTAATTAGTTCTTGCGTGTAGAACATTTAGTTCTTGAAAGTCTATTGTTGTGATTATATAGCGTGTAAAATAAAGAAAATGGAAGAATCATATCTCCCATATGTAATTTAAGAGTGTAATTGTGGCAATGAGCACTAAAATTTTCAAGCATAGATTAAATTTTGAATTTAGTATACGTCAAATATATCATGGTCTGTTATGTGTTGGGTTGGTTGATATTTTTCTTACACTTGAAGTTGATCTGTTTTAGTTTATTTTTAATAGTTAGAATGCATTAGCCTCATCGAATCTCTTCTCAATTTTTTTTTTCGTATTAATGTTTGAAAGAAACTTCAAATATAGCAACAATATAAAAGTTAAATTTGGGAAATATATCCCTCGTTTGTACATGTTCCCAACTTCTCATCGTGAATTCACAATACTATATTTTATAATTTAATGAGATAATCCTGTAATTTATTTACTATACATAAAATATGTTAAATTAGGTAATTAAATTTCGATATAATAAAATATGTTAAATTAGGTATTCCAAATCGATACAAGGCTAATTTAAATCCTAATAAATTATTATATTTTTTATTTTACATTATTACCCTCAAATTAAACATATAGTAGGGATATTATAGGCAAAACATACTTTGTAAAACAAGACTCTTTTTATATTAGTATATAGATTAAAAAAGAAGAAACAATATACTTAAAACGAAAATATATATACTGATCAATGCAGGTGGAAACCATAATAATGAAATGAAAATACGGGATAGGTTGTATGAGGATCAATGGTCTGGCCATAGAGGATCCGCTCAATGCTACTAATCATAAAGTGACTCGACGTGATCAAGCCAACTGCTCGAAAAAAGATTATAAATAATTTGTGATAAAACTATCTCTAATCTGCTGGAAATTCACCATATACATGCAATACTTATGTTAGTATAAGTTTTGGAACATGAATTTAACCTTTATACTTTAGATTCCCTAATTTATAATTATTGTATAATTATCATAGATGGATTATTTCTATGCAATTGAGAAGAAACTTCGTTTGTGTACAGAAACATATTAATTCTACTGTTATTGTTACATCCTTTCTGAAAGTTAAAATGGAGTAGGGAGGCATTATCAAGTTTTCAACTAAGCATTCTTGTTCCACAAAAACTTTCCCCTTGTCATTAAAGGTGTTAGAAATAATAAAAAGACAAATAATAACTACATTGAACAAAGCAGCATGTTTGTATCTTCGTGGACTGATTAATAATCTTGATTAACAAAAGTTTTACTGCTAACAAGATAGGTTGTCTTTCTTAACACTAACATTTCGTGTTAATGTTATGCGGAGATCACAATTCAGAACACATACTATATATTTAACCATACTTGTAATTCGAGTTATGACCTAACTACATTACTTAGGACTGATACGAACGCCATGATGGTTTCGATTTTGTACACATTATTGTTTGCAGGCCTTTTTCTTGGCTGCCATTGTGATCAAAGGGAGGTATGTAGATCTAAAAATGTCAACTAGTTGTTGGTCTTGTGTTTTCGTCGTTGTACGTTGTGTTTTCTCCTCTGACACGTGCTACATTTTTACGTGTAGCTACACATTGTGTACATGGGAGATCTGCCTCAAGGAGATCGACCAGTTGCATCCACACATCACTCTATGCTGCAGACTGCACTTGGAAGGTTGATGCACTCAATTTACCTAAATATATATATCCAACAATTTTAGTGTTTGATTTTATTGTATTTTATTAATTTCAATCTAGTGATTTTTCAGTGTTGCATATGCCAAAGAGTTACTGGTCTATAGTTATGAAAGAAGTTTCAACGGATTCGCAGCCAAGCTTACAAGAGAAGAAGCTGCAACAATTGCAGGTAAAACTATTTCATCATCATCACATCAATGAATATGTTAGAAATTTTGGTGAGGGTCATATTCATGTATACTTATAATGGTGCTAGAGATGAAAGGAGTCGTCTCTGTATTCCCTGATCGTGTGATTGAGCTTCACACGACAAGATCTTGGGACTTCATGGGGTTCAACCAGAGCAAACTCAGAGCTTCCCAAGAAGGAGATGTCATCATCGGACTCATTGACACCGGTATCAATATATACTTGATAATCTCAATACAATTTCATTTGTTTTAAACAAACTATAACCTTCTATATACAGGAGCCTGGCCGGAGCATCCAAGTTTCAACGACACGGGCTATAGTCCTCCACCATCGAAATGGAAGGGAGCATGTGAAACCACAAATTTCACTTGCAACAAGTATACACACATACACATATACATGATTCTGAATTTTGACTAGTACAAAGGCCATGAATCTTGTAAAATTTTCATTTCAGCAAGCTCATAGGCGGGCGCTACTACAAAAGTGACAACCAATTCTACGGCAACATGATCCCATCTCCAAGAGACACACTAGGTCATGGTACCCACACGGCCACAACAGTTGCTGGTGTCGAGGTACCAGGCACGAGCTACTACGGCCTAGCAGAGGGCGTGGCAAGAGGCGGAGTCTCTAATGCAAGGGTTGCAGTGTACAAGGTGTGCTGGTTCATATTCTGTGCTTCAGTAGACATCCTCAAAGCCTTTGATGATGCAATCGCGGATGGAGTTGACATCATCTCGATATCCTTGGGATCTTTCAACCCTTCTGATTACATTTATGATCCCATTGCAATAGGATCTTTCCATGCCATGAAAAGGGGGATATTGACCTCAACCTCGGCAGGAAACTCCGGCCCGGATCCGGTTTCTGTCTGCAACGTTGCTCCTTGGACGCTGACGGTTGCTGCTAGCACCATTGATAGAAAGTTTATAGCTAACTTGGTACTTGGCAATGGCCTAATCTTGACGGTAAGTATATACTCGTATTGTCATCCTTTCTTTATTTAGGTGTGCTACTCATATTGTCATCTTCCAAATATGCAAAATTTTAACCCTTCAAAATCCTTCGAAAGTGATGGGACCCGCCCATAACTATCTTTTTACCCTTATTTTTAATATCCGTGCCGAACAGTAACATACAATTTGAGTGGGTCGGAGGGAGTTTTACTTGTCATATTTGTTCTACGCTCTCTGATCTTCTTCCGCTTTCAACAAAGTAATTTTGTTTGTTTTCTTTTTTTTGATAAAAATGAAGGGAACTTCGATTAATAGCTTTGATCTGAATGGAACTTCGTTTCCATTGATATGGGGAGGAGATGCTGTGAACTACACTGCTGGTTCGAGTCCGGACTATGCAAGTTATTGTGGAGGTTTGGATTTGAATCTTGAAATGGTGGTGGGGAAAATAGTAGTATGCCAGAGTTTACTAGGAATTCTTGCGATTCGTGAGGTTAAGGGCATCGGAATAATCTTGATCGGTGAAGATGCCATTAATCCGGAGTATGCATTGAGCTATCAAATGCCGGTAACACTCATAAGCCCAGATGATGGCAAGAGAGTTATGGAATACATAAGAAGCACAAAGTATGTATACAAATTAATACTTCTCCCTCCATAATAATTAGACCATATGGATCTCGGCACGAGTTTTAATTAAATGTTAGTAGGTCATATTTTAATGGAGAAAGGGGGATCACTTATTACAGTTGGTTGATTTTTTTCTTTGTTTTTAGTTACTTTAATTTTAAGCAAAAAGGCGTGTGGTTAGGTTATAATGTAAATAATGAAAAAAGTAGTGGAATTTATAAAGAAGGGTTGTGAGGTGCAATTCACACATAGAAAGTGGTACCAAATAAGAAAATTGTGGTCTAATTATCATGGACGAAGAGAGTACTTATATATATCTTTATCTTTATATTAGTTAATTATGTTGAATTATATATAAGTTTGAAGTTGACACATTTGCAGATACCCTGTAGCTACGATTTTGGTGGGAGAGACATGGAAAGATGCCATGGCTCCTAGAGTGGCTTTGTTTTCGTCGAGAGGGCCCAACGCCATTAGTCCAGATATTCTCAAGGTCAACCCTCTCTCTCTCTCTCTCTCTCTCTATTTCTCTATGTCTGTCTCTGACTTGAAAGAAAATAAGTTCAGCCTGATATAAGTGCTCCGGGAGTGGACATTCTGGCGGGGTGGTCGCCGATGTCGGCGCCGTCGTATGATTATGGGGATACGAGGGAGGTGTATTTCAACATAGCATCGGGAACATCAATGTCGTGCCCGCATGCAAGCGCGGCGGCAGCATATGTCAAAGCAGCTCATCCTCATTGGTCTCCGGCTGCCGTCAAGTCCGCCATCATGACAACTGGTCATTCATTCCACAACTAATTTACAACTTCCATCTTCCATCAAATATGAACTCTTAAAAAATACTACTACTATATCAATTTAATATCTAACTTTTTCTAGTTTTATTAAATCTGAAATCGGATAATTTCGACACCTGAAAATTGACGTGAATGTCTGGACCTATTCTAACATCTACACATACGAATCGGCTAGTTTTAATGTGCTTGAAAGCCCTGCATGGACGAGACATGCATTTAAAATAATTATTTAATTTGATAAATTGATTATAAATGTAATAAAAATTATAAATAATGATTCCCTTTTTATACCAAGAAAATAACCAAATTTAAGAATGGACATGATATAGAAAATAAAACTTGTTCGCTTGTTATTTCTTTTTATTAATTCTTTTTTTTTCCTTTTTATTTCTTTATAGTACTAGTATAAGATTGTATGTAAGTAAAAAATGTTTAAAATTATGGGTTCGTCTATTCAATACTCGTCAAGCATGATGGAATTTGCGAGTAGGATACCAATATTTCCTTCATTTTTCAAGTACCTAAAATACGATCATGTAAAATAATATACTTCCTGTTTCTCATATTATCATGTTAGCACAGAGATTAAGAAAAAGATTAAAAAAATAAAAAGTGGGTAAGTCTCATCACATTTAAAGAGTTTAAAATTTCCTTCTTTAAAATATAACAATATGCATGATTGCGACACTTAAATAAGAAAATGATGATAATATCAACATTATTGAAGAAATATTTATTTTCTTCTCAATTAATTTTCAAAACAAAAATCTCAAACACTATGTGTTGATCTATATGCACCAGCTCAAGTGATGGATCCAAGAAAAAACAGCGACATGGAGTTCGCCTACGGCTCCGGTCACATCAACCCTGCGGCGGCGATAGACCCCGGCCTTGTTTTCGACGCGTCGGTGGCGGACTACGTCACCTTCCTCTGCAAGCAGGGCTACAACACCACCACTCTACTGCTGATCACCGGCGACAACACCACCTGCCCTGACACCGTCGCGCCGGGAAGAGGTTGGGACCTCAACTACCCGTCCTTCGCCCTCTACGTGGAAGACGGCCAGCAGATTTCCGGCAGCTTTGCCAGAAGAGTAATGAATGTGGGCGAGGCGAACTCTACTTACACCGCCACCGTCCACGCGCCGCCGCTGATCAGCGTCACGGTCGAGCCGGCGGTCCTCACGTTTTCATCCGTCGGAGAGACGCAGGCGTTCACCGTGCATGTGGCCGGACCCTCCATCAAGCAGGTGCCGATCGTCTCCGGCGCCGTGACGTGGAGCGACGGCAGCCATTATGTGAGAACGCCGGTTGTGGTGTACAACTACTCTCCCGGCGCTCCGTACAATCTTAAGTCTCGAAATTCTAAGTCGAAACGTGTGCTCAACCACCACTCTCTAGTGATTTGAGAAATGAATGTTTGCAGAAGTAAATGATGATTCAATAAATGTAATGGGAAGAACCCTACGTTACACACATGGTTCACCATAAACTGAAGTTTACTTTTTTGGTTTTGGACATTCAACGTTTTAAAAATGGTACAAATTGATCTAATTGTTAATTTGAGCTTTAGCAACCGTTCCAAAATTAACTATTTTTCTATCTATTTTTTTTAGTTTTATTTTCTATGGCCCCCATCAAATTAGCAATGAGAGACACAAAAAAGATAAAATAATTGTTTTATAAAAAAACGAAAAAGATAAAATTTTGGATAATTCACACACAAGACTATTTGTATGTTGGAACTAAAAAAAGTTAAGCCCAATACAAGTATGTGGAGGAGAAGAAAATCGAGTTTATAAACTTCACTTTCTACTTGGAATTGAATAATTTTTTTTTATGAGTAAATTAATAATACTTTGTTAGGATTTACATAATTCTTTTTGTTTTTGTCAAGCACAACAAAAATTCTTCATCGACGTAAGTTACTAGTAATTTTCTAAACATTCTATTAAATATTTAATCATATTGAGACCCTTGACCAAATTATACATACATGTCTGTATGGTTTCATATCTATTCAAGTCAATTCGCTAATAAAATTATGTTTTGGAAATTTATATTGTCTATCTATATCTATACATCTATACTAATATAAAAAGAGTCTTATTTTATAAAATATGTTTTTACCTATAATGTCCCTACTATATATTTATTTAATTTAAGAATAATAATATAATATAATATATAAGGAATTAGAATAATTTACTAGGATTTAAATTTTCCTTATTTTTTATTTAGATTACCTAATTTAACATATTTTATTATCTCGATTTAGATTAACTAATATATATATATATATATATATATATATATATCGATGCGGATTCAAGGTCTCCCCTTGAATTTAGATCCTACGTGATGCAATCACAATTCGATATTCTTATTTATTAATTTTAAATCATAGTTTTAAGCAATTTTAATTAATATATATAATAGTTCTCAATTTTGATCATATGTAAAGAACTAATTATGGTATTAAGATATTCTATCCAACTTTGTATAAGATGAAAATCTATCAGTATAAAATAAGATATTCATACTACTCCTATTTATTAATTTGGTGTCACCATAAATCAATATGGCTATTAAATTATTATAAATAAGAACGACATTATGAACATAATACAACTTTAAGGTATAAAGGTAATAATCAATATATATATATATATATATTTTTTTTTTAATTTGACAGGTCATATAAATAAAACATGGATATTGTATTTTTTTTTGAACAATATTACAAGGAAATTTAAATACCGCGTGACGGATGATTCAAACCCGTGACCTTTGGCCCTGCCATTAACCTCACTGCCACTAGGCTAACACACACACACTGGATATTGTATATTATTATTAGTTTGGTATCCTTCATTAGTACTCCACATTATTTAATAGTATGATATATATTTTGTATCCCACATTATTTTCCAATGAAAACTCTACTCTTTAAATATCTATATAAATACTCAAACTTAATATGTATTTTTTCATCTCACATTTATTTCCACACTCAATTTAATTTGACTAATTAATTAATTGATACTGGTCAAATAATACATTTTAATTTTATTTAATATCCCATATACTACTAGAAATGACTTTTGAATATTTTATTTAGCTACTTTATGCTCACGTATATATACGTGTATTGAATATGCATCTATGAAAAATTTAATCTTAGTGAAGCATGTGATTTATAATTGAACTGAAAATAACAAACAAATCGTAAATGAAGATCGGAGAATCGTAGAGTAAACTTTTTGAATTTAATTATAAACTAAAATATATCAATTTTAAACTATAACTATTAAACAAATTGCGTCTAAATCATTTTTTTCTCCCTCTCAGAATCGTTAATTTGAAAAAGAACTATCTATGTGGGGGGGGGGGGGGGATCATCACATTCTAAAGTGTGAAAATTAATTAATTCATTCATTCATTCATTATTTTTCTCAAATAAAAGCAAAATTATGATTATCTTGATAGGATGGAAAAGATAATCCAAATAACGGATAATTGAAACATTATCTCTCTTTAGTTTTAGTATCAATATTTATTTTATTTACTTAGTATTATTTAATGATCTGACATATCAATATATAAATTATCTATCTATATCTGTCGATATATTATGATTATGTATGAGTATTAATCTCTTTCCACATTTTTAAAAGTTTATATGTCCAATGCGTCGAGCCAAGATCTTTGTGGAATTCTAGCTCTTACTTCATTTTGATTGAGTTTATATATAAGATAACTAAATAAAAAATTTCCTAAACGAAATAAAAGTGACGATGAAAACCAAAAAAGTTATTCCACACATCCTAAAGTTAATTCATTATTTTTCTCAAATAGAAGCAAAGATATGATTATTTTAATAGAATAAACGAGATAATTCAACAATAGGTTATTGAAATATGTAATAGGTTCAACTATGTTACATAATGAGTTTATTTGATGAATGAAAAATGACGCAAAATAATCTCATATTATAATAACATTTAATCACTGTCGAATTTCTACAGGTTATATACTAATAGTAAATAAAATTGCAGGCTTATCTCATTAAAGTTAAAATATAGTATTATGATGAGAAGTTGAAATGAAGAGTATACTTGTCAAATTTAACTTTATGTTGTTGTTACATTTTAATTTGCTTTCAAGCATTATTACGAAAAGGAAAAATGAGAAGATATTTTTCCGACTAATGCATATAATTATTATGATTAAATACCAAAACAATTATATTATTATGACTAATAGATAATTATTTGATTATATCATTCTTAATATTTTGCTATTCTTAATTTCATTTGATTATACAACTTTTAATGTTTTGCTAATTATGTATATTCTTAATTTCATTTGCATGAGTTTTTATAAATAAATTCTAAATTTAAATTAATAACTATTGTTTAGACTTTTTTTCTTAGTTAAGCTATTAGTATATTAGATTTTAGTATTTCATTATCAAGAGCTTTGAATGTTTAGGGGCATTCAGTTAGATGGATTAGACCTTAGTTTTATGAATGTTATTTGATTGGGTAGATTTAGACCAGTACTCAGTCTCAGGATACAATGTCACATTAGTAATTTTAGAATTTTTTCTACATTCAGAAAATTATGAAATGCGCCAATAAAAATAAATATTTGTTGGAATCATTTTCTTCAACATGCGGGTGCACGTTATTATTGCTAGTAGTATTAAATTTGGCTAATGGTCACCTAATTAAAATTATGTTTCCGTTATTAACTTCTAAATTTATTTTTTAGAGAATTATAGTTTTTAAATATGAACGCACATGATATTTATCAGTAGACAATATGGAATACATGCTTCAAAACCCCAATAGTTTAGCTATCAGTAAAAGATTAGCCATTCGTTCAGTAAAATTTGGCTCTCTCCTCCCAAAGGAACATCTGAATTCTTCATCAATTCTATAATTACACCATTTATTGATCATTAATTGTTACTAACATAAAAAATGATTGATCAATTTGCAAATATGGATTAGAAGTAGTTTATATTATACTATTTGACTTTGTTTTCAAGGCCAGCCGAACACAAAATATTCTCAACAATGCGTGCAAACATTGTTTGACATTGTGAATAACACTTCAATAACAAATAAATAATCCCAAAATGCTGACTCTTTTCAACAAGAAATTATGTCAATACTATGAAAATACATGCCTGCTAAAACTCATCAAAACCATGCGGAGAAAACAATCTGCAAATTCAGTCCTATATAAACCACAACTCTAACAACATAACCAACCATCAAATCAAACTAACACACTCTAGTCGAAATGGCGAAAACCGGGATGTATTCACTTCTTCATTCTTTAGTGCTTGCAGCCCTCGTGTTGAACTGCCACTGTCTAGAGAGGACGGTAAGCTAAATTTCTCAAATCTCTCTCTCTCTCTCTTATTCTCTTTCTCTTTCTTTCTAAGTGTAGCTGTTCTCGTTGCAGCTTCACGTTGTCTACATGGGAGATAAACCTCAAGAAGGTGCATCGCTTGCTTCAAAGCATCATGCAATGTTGCATAGAGCACTTGGAAGGTTTGTTTCCATTCATAACACGAAGCTAACAATGTCAAGTAGATGGACAGTAATGTGCGATAGAGATGAAGCTAAATGATGCAAAGTAGCAAGTTGTTTTGCTAATTAATGAAATGTAGAAGTTGAAACTTACATTAGAGAGGAAACTTGATCCTTCAAAGCATCTTTACCAAAAAACATCTTTGTTTTATGATTCCAGTGCTTCGGCAGCCAAACACTCACTGGTCCACAGTTATGGGAGAAGTTTCAATGGATTTGCAGCTAAGCTCACAGACGAGGAAGCCACGAGAGTTTCAGGTTTGTTTACCACTCTTTGAGCAACAAATCAACCAAAGAGGCTCAGACGTATTAGTAAAACTAAATGATTAAATTGTTGCAGAAATGGAAGGAGTGGTTTCAGTAAATCCAAGCCGTAAGCACAAGCTTCACACGACAAGGTCTTGGGACTTCTTGAATCTTACCACAGACAAGCTCGGAGCAGCACCCGAATCAGATGTCATTATTGGCCTCCTCGACACTGGTAACTTCATTAGTTGTTCTTATTTACCATATTTTCCATACCAGGAATATGTGGCAACATTATTTTCCTCGTTTATCTATATCCATAGGAATCTGGCCGGAGCATCCAAGTTTCAACGACACAGGTTTCAGTGCTGCACCATCTAAATGGAAGGGAACCTGCACAGGCCAAAACTTCACATGCAATAAGTAAGCATTCTAATTCAAAGTTGACATCAACAAAAATTAGTGAAACAAAGATGGACAAAGCTGCACAATTGTGCAGAAATTAGTGAAAAACAAAATTAGTGAAACAAAATTACAGAAAAATACTGAGCAGGCACAAAGCTGAAGATAATCGACACCAACAAATCTGCCTTTTTATGTGCTTACATATAGGATTAGCTAGTCAATAATTCTATTGACATTGTGACTGCAGTAAGATCATTGGAGCACGCTTCTACCACAGCGACGGTCAGTACTACGATGGTGACATCCCCTCTCCCAGAGACTCACATGGACACGGAACACACACAGCATCAACTGCTTCAGGTGTTGAGGTAGACGCAAGCTACTTTGGTATAGCAGAGGGAAAAGCACGAGGAGGTGTACCAAATTCAAGGATTGCAGTGTACAAAGTCTGCTGGTCAGATGGGTGCAGTGATGCAGATATCCTTAAAGCCTTTGATGATGCAATTGCAGATGGAGTTGATGTCATTTCGGTCTCGTTGGGATCAGACTGGCCTCTTGATTATTTCGAAGACTCTATCGCCATCGGATCTTTCCATGCCATGAAAAATGGAATCCTAACTTCCAATTCAGCGGGAAATTCTGGTCCTTTCCCAGCATCAGTTGCTAACTATTCTCCTTGGAGTCTCACAGTTGCTGCCAGCACCATTGACAGAAAATTTGTCGCCAGATTGGAACTTGGTAATGGCCAGATCTTCACTGTAAGTCAACTATCAAACTTGTTCTTTTGAAGCTGATAGCACGATATTCTCAATCTGACAAATTGAACTCCAATACATGAAGGGAATTAACATCAATGCCTTTGACCTCAATGGGACTTCATATCCTTTAATATGGGGAGGAGATGCTGCGAACTACACTGCTGGTTCCAATCCAGAAATTGCTAGTTATTGTTTACCTGGAGCAATGAATGCCGAGATAGTGGGTGGTAAAATTGTTTACTGTGAAGCACTCGGGGATGGTTCTGGGATTCTGCTGGCTAATGGTATGGGAAATATCATGTCTGACGTAAACGTTGAAAACCTTGATGTTGCCTTCAGCTGGCCATTACCAACATCTCTCATTAGCCCCGCTGATGGGAAGAGTGTTCTGGAATACATTAAAAGCACAGAGTGAGTGTCGTGTACCCTTAAATTTCAAAGTTCTCTTTAATAATCACCAATAACTTTACAAATTACATGAAATATTTCTGTTTCAGGAATCCTATAGCAACCATTTTCTTCACCGATGCATGGAAAGACGTGATGGCTCCGACTGTTGTTTCATTTTCTTCCAGAGGGCCAAGTCCCATCTCCCCAGACATTCTCAAGGTGATTGCTCTAATATTTCATCATCAAAATATCTTTTTAACCCTCAAGCAATTATTTGTCTCAAATGCTCCCTTTACTACGTCAATACCAGCCTGACATCACAGCCCCCGGCGTGGACATTCTTGCTGGATGGTCTCCTTTATCACCATCTTCAATCTCCTACGACGACACAAGAAGCACACTCTTCAACATCATTTCAGGCACATCCATGTCTTGCCCTCATGCCAGTGGTGCTGCTGCCTACGTCAAATCTGTTCACCCGAATTGGTCTCCAGCTGCCATTAAATCAGCCCTCATGACTACAGGTGAATCACTTAATCCTCACTCGTACAATCAAACAATAATTTTAGTCATTAGGAATAAGAATAAATTTTCAAGCAATGCTTAGAAAGTTAATGACATTTTTGGTTGATGACAAATTTCCTTTGATAATCAGCTTATGTCATAGACCCGTTAAGAAATGAGGACCTTGAATTCGCTTATGGTTCGGGCCAAATCAACCCAGCTGCAGCAACGGATCCTGGACTAGTATTTGATGCATCAGAAGCAGATAACATCAACTTCCTCTGCAAACAGGGCTACAATGCTTCTACTCTCAAGCTAGTCACAGGAGACAACAGCACTTGCGACGGTATATTGCCGGGGAGGGCCTGGGATCTCAACTACCCATCATTCTCACTCTATGTCGAAGATGGGCAACCAATTTCTGGAACCTTCACCAGAAAAGTGACTAATGTTGGTGCGGCAAACTCAACCTACAAAATTGAATTATACATGCCAGAACTGATTAGTGTTACCGTTGAACCCTCCGTCCTAACATTCTCATCTGTTGGAGAAACCCAAACTTTCACTGTTAATGTCACTGGACCAGCTATTTCACAGCAGCCAATCACCTCAGGCTCTCTCATTTTGTCAGATGGAATATCGCATTTTGTCAGGGCACCACTTGCGGTCTACAACTATATTCCTGGTGCTCCTTACAGTCTTGATGATAGTGCCGTGTCTGCAACTAGTCCTACTCTTAAGCGTTCTTCTGTGTACCAGAAAGTTGGAAGCGTTGCACATCGCAAACCACTTCCATAGGTTTTTTAAGCAACCTCATTAATGAAAGGGCAGCACAAAAATTATGCTGCAAATTTTATGATTTAATGCATCAATAATAATCTTCTACCTGGGAGTAAGTCCTTGAACATAGCGAAGCTGCACTCAAGGCCAGTAGAGTTTTAGAAAATGTTTTCATATTATGGCAACAAAAGAAGGTTGTTAAGTCCATTATCTTATGTTGTACAAATATAAATAAGACAGTTGCCAAAAAATTCAATAAACTGATTCTGAATACTTTCTTTTCCTAATCTATTTGCACATCCGAGCATAAATCCATGCATTGTCTGAATAGAATACAAAGATAACCATATTCTTCAAAATATTAAAAAATAAAAATTCTGATAATATTAGGACAAACTCAGAGAAGAAGATTCTGCTCCTGGGATAGAACTTCTGTTCCATCAGTTCAGCAAATATTTCTGGAAATTTATAGATGCTTTACGGAACTTATGAAATTAATAAACTAGAATGGGATAGTGCTAGTGATAAAAATTAGTTAATAGTAACATGAAATTGATTTTATAATTACTAAAATTAAAATTATTATTAATAAAGTGGATCACAAGAACACAACTATCCAACTCGGTACTTACTTCACTCAGCTGTAGGAAACAAGGTATTAAGGCTTGAAGAATACGTAACATAATGGTCTTTGACAATCCAAATGTATTCTAACACGACATTCAAATATGAAACTTAATTTACATTGTTTATAATATGATAATAATCAATAGATCAATGTTATCATGAGAACCTTCACCAGAACATTGACACATGCGAGCAAACCTAACTTACACTGACCAGCATCTAAGATGAACAATCAGTCCTAACATTTCATCCATTAGAGAGACGCAGTCATTCACGGTCAAGATCAGGTAATGACATTCTTTTATTCATCAAAAAATTAATTACTTAAAAAATGGAACAATCTCCCTAAATTTGGGAAGAACAGAGCACCCACTTTTTTACATGTCCAGGAATCTCCTATCTGATTTTACTCAAGGAGAACTTATATTCCATCAAATGTACTTTAGTAGTACTCCAACAATGTATTTAAGCTACGGGCACTGTTCATCATTGGACACACGATCTTTTCTTTTTCTTTAACTTTTTTTTTGTGTTTGAGGAACATTGTACACAAGATTTTAATTCTTAAGCTTTCAAACTTTTGTTGAAAAGTTCTGCCAAGTACATCGAGTTGCATTTTTTGCAGAAATTGGTCTAATTTCAACGCGTTACGAAAATAGGGCTCGGGTATGAATAGTGGAATGTTTAAGAATACCAGATTTTGCTTAGTCGTTTGCAAGGTAGAAAACTAGTGTAGTACAATCCTCAATCTGCAAAAACATTGGAATGCCTAGATGGCTGTTTATATTACCTATTTATCTAAGATTCGATGCCTTAATCTCAAGCTTTGTCACTGGCCAATAGTCAGCTAGTTCCATTGGAGTAAATAAGAGTTCAAGAACTGATTGGTTTCTATTTAATCTACTAATTATCCTTCTTCCATTTAGAGCCCTACTTGCTACAAAACTAAGAATATACAATAGAGCTACTAATGAAGTTTTGCTATACGAATAGATTAAAAACACTTCAAATACTATAAAAAATTTCAATCTAATTGTATCCACATAAAATAGCAAAATAATACAATAATCATGTTCGTGTGATTTGTGAAAGCATTTTGCCAAGAGCAATAATTTTATTTAAAAAAAAAAAATCAAGAGTAATAATTTTCAATTGATCGCAAATCCAGCAAACAATATTAGCATAATCCTAAATTTATTAACAGAAACTAACCGCCTAAAAAAAGCAATGACGAGAATTTCAGGAAAGTAAACACCACATTTCCTGATTAGCATGTCTCAGTCGGCAAAGCAATTAGAAAAATACAAAGCTAATCAAATCACCTTCAGCCTATGATTAACACGGAATTAATCAATGTGTTTATCCTCCCTGCACGCCTCCGCACCACCAGCGCCGCCGCCGCCCACCACCGTCTCATAGTTGTCGTGATCCGACAAAGCAACATTGAAATTAAATGCCTTTTTCCTTTCATTTTCACTACTCACATTCACAAATTGACCTTAAAGCAGCTGAGGTGAGGAGCAAAATAATCCCAAAAGATGAAGAGAATCATAAGTAGAGACGAAATATTTTTTTTCTAAAACAGAATAAATTAAAATTTAATCAACATCCTTTGTACTGTACTAGTAACTAGCGTATAACTCGTTGATTATATTTTAAAAAATTAATAAAATTATTAGATAGTAATATATAATAAATTAATTAAAAAAATTATTTGTTAACTATTTCTATTCAATCATTTGATTATGCAATCTATTAAATTCGTTTAAAGTTTATATATAATTAAATATATTTTAAATTTAATATTTGTTAAAGATTCTAATCTAACCTACCCTCATTTCTTTGATAATTTTCAAAGTTCTATTCTTCTCTAAAATCAATATGGGCAAAAACATATTTGACTCTCAAAGATATTGTCCTAAATTGACTTTGTATGAAAATTGAGATGAATGAACCTTTTTCATTGCAAATATTACTTGTCCCCACATTGATTTAAAAAATAAATTAATTTTGAAGATTGTTTATAAGAATGAAATCGATCATAAATACCCTACATTATAAGTTCAATATAAGATTAACAAAAAATAAAAATGGTGAACCACCACTTCACAATAATTCCATTTACCACACGGTTTCGACCCAGAACCAGCCTGTTAACTAAGATATTGATTTAATAGAAAATAATAGTAAATAAAGACTCAAATTTAATTTTAAAGTGACTGTAAACTAATTTAAATTTATAAATTATATAAATAATCAAATATTATGATAAAATGTATCGCTATAAAAAGTCAAATACTTGTCACACAATATTTAATAAATAAAAATTCATACTCCCTCCGTCCATTAATTATGTACTATTTGGTACTGGCACGGAGATTAAGAAAAGCTAATAAAGTGGAGTTGGTGGGATAAAATTGTTTTTGAGGGGTAGTGATAAAGTAGTAATTAGTGGAATAAAGGTTGTTAGTGGTGGCTCAATAGTGAAAAAGGTAGTGATAAGTGATAGTTAGTGGAATAAAGGTGTGGGTCCAAGTGGCAAAGGGTAGAAAATAACATGAATTAGTAAGGGTAGATGTGTACTTTTATACAAATGAGTACAGAATTAATGGACAGATAAATTTGGGCAAGTGGGTACAGAATTAATGGACGGAAGGAGTATTATATATTGAACCGTCAGTTTGGAATCGGCCTGTCTGCCCTTACAGTTCCAAATCGGAATCCTCCTGTTATGTTGTATAACTGTAACTGATATGACCCCCGTTATGTTAAACTGTCGTAAGTGGATCCTCCCTGTTATATTTACCTCCACGGTTCCGATCAAAATCAGCATGTTAACCATGATCTTAATTTTTGTGCATAATAGAATATATGAATAATGCACGGCATGTATAAAATAAGTAGTAGGTTATATAATATTATGACTTAATAATATATTAAATTTTTAATAAAAATTAAACTATTTATTTAACTAACCAAATAAATGGGCTCCATTTTTATAGATAATTTTTAAAGCTCTATAATCGTTTGGGGGTGCCACTAATATTTATTATTAGAATTAAGTGTTTAATTGTTTCTTACGTGAAATATCATTTAAGAAAAATTCCTTCACAATTGTGAATCGAATAGTGTAAAAAAATTATAAAATTTTGAATCAATATTAGAATAATATGTTTATAATAAACTTAAAAAAATAAATAAACAGAATATTTGATTCAAATTGAATATCATTACGAATCGAATACGAATTTAAAAAATATCCGAAGTTGATTCGAATATTGATTCGAATATGCGAATAATGCCACAAATTCGAATTTGAAACCATTTATTCGGTCAATTAATAAATTGGTTTTCTAATGAAATTAATTATTTATTCGGCCAACTAAAAAATTGGTCAAATTAAATTAAATTATTATTAAACTATAAAAATTACTTCCTCCGTCTCAGGTTAGCATGGTTACTTTCCTTTTTTAGTCGTCCCAGGTTAGTATGGTGTTTCCTTTTTAAGATATCTCTTTTATCTTTTTGCCCTTAAAAGTTCAATATATTTACTCTTATAAAGTTTTTTCATCCACTAAGAAACTAACAACACATCTTAAATGGGTCCCATCCTCCACTTAAAATATTCCTACCAAACATTTTTCTACTTTTCCTTAACATCTGTGCATGACCCCCGCATTATACTAAATGGGGACGGAGGGAGTAGTATTTATTCGGCCGATTGATGAATAAATAGGCCAAATAAAACTTGTGGTGCAAAAGATGAAAAAGTACCTTTTGATTCTAGGTATTTATAGACTTTTCAATATGTGATGTTTCATTGAATAATCGATGTGGGATAGAAGATTTTAGTAGATATTTAAAATTTATTATTTTATGTTAAAAAATTTAAAAATTTGAGAATTTAAATAAATAAGAATAGAGGAGTAAGAAAGGTACCACATAGGAGTTTTTTCAAAGTAAGAATCGTTTTTCAAAATCGACGGGAAATTATTTTTTAGTATAATTAGTAATAAAATATTGTTCATTAATTATTTTTAAGTTTTACATTTTGTATGAGTTTTGTGGGCAAGTTTTAAATCGGCTCTCTACTCTACGGTTGAAGGTCGGAATCCTCCCGTCGACTACAACTCTTAAAAAGTTGAACTATCGGTTTGAAAATACCCGTCTACCCTCATGGTTCTAAGTCGAAATCCTCCCGTTAAGTTGAACTGTCGTAATTGATATGATTATAATAATAGTAGTAGTAGTAGTAGTAGTAGTAGTAGTAGTAATAATAATAATAATAATAATAATAATAATAATAATAATAATAATATATTATTATTATTATTATTATTATTAATGATATGATTAAAAATAATATATAAATTGATATGTAAAATATATATAAAACGTGAGATTGACATGGAAATTTGGGATTATATAATAAAATATTATAGATATTGATTTTTGAAGATTTGATCTTGTTAAGATTTTGTTTTCAAATCATTTATAATACTGAATATAAATATGATAAATATTTATTTTAAATTCAGAAAATTTAAAAATTTGGATTAATAAGAATGGGGGATTACAAGACGCACCACAAAGGATTTTTTTTACGTAGAGTCGTTTTGTATGAGTTTTGTGGGCAAGTTTGAAATTGGCTCTCTACCCCATGATTGAAGGTCGGAATCCTCCCGTCAACTACAATTCTGAAAAAGTTGAACCATCGGTTTGGAAAGACTCATCTACCCTCATGGTTCTAAGTCGGAATCATCCCGTTAAGTTGAATTGTCGTAATTGAAACGACCCGTCCACCCCCATGGTTCAAGGTCAGAATCCTCGTGTCGACCACAATTATGAAAAAGTTGAACCATCGGTTTGAAATCGACCCGTCTACTCTCACGGTTCCAAATCAGAATTCTCCCGTTATGTTGAACTGTCGTAACTGAATCACCTCGTCTACCCCACGGTTCCAATCAGAATCAGCCCGTTGACCATGATCTTAATTTTTGTGGACAATAAAATAAATGAATCAAACGTGCACGAAAATAAATACTTATATAATAGGACTTAATAAGTGGTCATATTAATTTTTTAATAAAAAAATAGAACCAATTATTTGATCAACTTGATATGAGAATTTGGAATATAATTTTACATTGGTTAGTGGATACTATTTTAATACATCACGTCAATTTATATACAACCTAACACAACAAAAACCTACATATATTGTGAATATATATATAAATAGATATTGATAAATCTAAATAGATAAAAATTATTACAGTCGTTACAATTTAATATATGAATTCAAATTAATATTGCACAAATTACCAGAATAAATAAAAATATGATAGATATTGATTTTGGAAGATTTGATCTTGTTAAGATTTTGCCATATCATATATAATATAGAATATAAATATGATAAATATTGATTTTTAAATTCAGAAAATTTGAGAATTTAGATAAATAAGAACGGAGGATTATG
This sequence comes from Schizonepeta tenuifolia, assembly GCA_029490685.1. Classification (NCBI taxonomy): domain Eukaryota; kingdom Viridiplantae; phylum Streptophyta; class Magnoliopsida; order Lamiales; family Lamiaceae; genus Schizonepeta; species Schizonepeta tenuifolia. Next base: position 23,067,689 of record CM055960.1, on the reverse strand, counting down.
AGACGCGCCACATAGGATTTTTTTTACGAAGAATCGTTTTCGTTTATATAATAATAATAGATAATAAAGGTGACTCTATATTTCATACATTATGAGTTTAACATAAAATTACAGAACATATAAATTGACCGTTGTTACTGAATCGACCCATCTACCCCCATAATTCTGGGTATGAAGCGGGCCGTTGACTATAATTCTAATTTTTTATTGAGAAAATAATATATTAATTAATTTAATTATATTCCATCTTGTTATATAAGTTCTCTAATTAGTAAATACTATTATAAATTAAACATGTGATCATCCTTTTATATGGAAACATAGAAACATTTAAAGGAGCCTTTCTACCTCCGTCGTAGCATAATCTTATTTCATGTATATGAATATATAAGAGGTAACCTTTAAGATTTACATTGATTTTTTATGCACGTGTTGAATAAATAAATTTTAAGTTTTTATTATTGTTAATATATTTATAGGTTTTTATATTAGATCCCCCAACTAATTCATAATATATCCTATAAGATGAGATAATTAACTATCTCATTGATATTTCAATTATTTAAGTAATTAGCTCAACTATATAGTCATCGGACCGTTGCCCATACATATATTTATGTTATGGATCATATTGATGACTGAAAATGCTTACTTATATTAAAATCTAATTAAATTTTATATTATATTATATATATATATATATATATATATATATTGCACGACTTATCTAAAAAGTACTTGAATTTCAACAGAGATGAATGCATCATTTAATTTAAATAAACAACACGTTTAAGAGAAAAGAGAGGGGGGAAAAAACTATTACCCTCCACTTATGTCCTTTCCTTCACATATTCTCCAAATTAATAATAATTATCTCAACTAATTAACATGAAACATTCTCATGTCATCTTTTGTTTCTAACACTTTGCTTTCGCTAAACAATGTTTTATAGAAATTAATCAAAGATTACGATATTCCACCTGAATATAATCTAAATTAAAAAATAGGAAAATTCTTAATTGTCAATGAAAATAAACCTAAAAAGAACAAATTCATTCATGTTCGGCATGTATGTCTTCTGATGCTGATAAAAATGACAAAAATTCGTTGGACTTCAATATTTATATATGTGGTTTGAATATTTTAAGTTTTTTTTTTGGCGATATTTCAATCAAACTGAATTTGATGGAGTATATATGTGAGAAGTGAAATGTTTTATCATGCGATTCAATAACTTAAACTTGAATAATAGTGTGCTAATTAAAAATGACCACCACATAATTTGTTTGAAACGAGAATAAAAGAAGAAAGAAATCATGGACAACTACATGATCATATATGTACAATCAAACTCACAATAACAGAAACAAAGAAATAAGGAATACGAAAAAAAATTCTCGACGACTACGTGACCACTTATATGTATAATCAAACTAACAATAATGAAACAAAAAAAAATAATGAATAGTACACGAAAAAAAAAGTTCTCGACAACTACATGAACATAAAGTATAATAAATAAAAACAAATTAAAAGAATGAAATAATATAAACGGTTCCAAACTTTTTTCTCGATGGCGAAGTGTATACAGAATGAGGACCACAGACCTCTATTTATAACTGTACAAGTCTAGGGTTTAGACGATTTACTTGGTCAACACTCATATATTATATATTTAGAAGATATTTACCATAATACAATTATAATTAAAAAACAATATATCATTATTCCTTCCTTTGAGTGGTCATGGACAGAAAATTTAGAATAGACGATATAGAAATAATTAAATATTATATTGTAATTAGTTGAATAGTGATACAGATGATATATACAAAATCCAAATATATAGGAAATAAAATTTAAAATAGACGATATAGAAAATAATGAATTATTATATTGTAATTAGTTGAATAGTGATATAGACGGTATATACAAAATCCAAATCTATAGGAAATAATGAAATATTGTAATCAGTTGAATTGTGATAGAAATTCGACATATTTATAGGAATGAAAATCTATAATGCAAAATGGTGGACAAAATCTATATATAATATAATATAATATAATATAATAATATAAATGATAGATTATGGTTTTTAATTCAAAAAATTTAAGAATTAAGATAAATAGGAATGGAGGAGTAAGAGGGATGCCACATAGGTTATTTTTCAAAGTAAGAATCATTTTCCTTTTAGTAATATAATGATTATGATAAATTTTTTGCAAAAAAAAAACGAGAAATAGCACATTATACCATTAAAATATTAATTATAGCAATAGTTTATAAAAGTAGTAAATTATATTTAGACTTTTGTACCCTTTATTAATTTATCATTAATATAACCAGATTTTTTTTTTTCAATAAATCTAAATTACAAATCCAATCGAAATCTTAATATACGGTTATAATCATTCCCTTCCCTTTTATTTACCCTAGTATTAAGTGTTATACCTTATGCAGCCTCTTTTAATCGTTCTTTTTATTATTATTATACCTTCTACAACTCATTTTCTGCCGCTGCCACCTTTCCATCGCCGCCGCCGCCGCCACCGCCACATTCTCTCTCTCTCTCTCTCTCTCTCTCTCTCTCTCTCTCTCTCTCTCTCTCGTCCATATCTCTCTCTAGCAAGTTTCCACCGTTGCCTTCTCCTCTTGCCCTCCATCTCATCACTGCAGTACCATCTTCGCCGTCTACGACTCCGACCCCCGATGCCACCCTCCCTGCCCTTCTGTTGAATATACGAAATTATTATGTGTTGTTGGGAAGATGAAACGTTTCTCTGCTGCCCTGTAACTATTCGATGAAATGCTCAAAGGAAAACTTCCTGTAGATGAATACACATAGATTATTGTGGTGATTTTGGGGAAATACGTGAATTAGATACTTAACGTGAATTTCAGGCGAGTTATTTCATTTTTATTTTCATCTGAAACTTTTTAGTTTTGTAATCTTCTTCTTCTCCATCTCTCTCGTCGGCAGTTTCGTTTTGGTCTATGATGTATAATGCGAATTCGCATGGGAAAATCTGGGAATTCACATGAAAAAAGTGAATTCTCATGGAAAAATCTGGGAATTCACATGAAAAAAAATGTGTATTCACATTATAATTTGTGTGATTTCATATATAATTTGTATTCACATGAAAGATAATGGGAATTTACTAGAAGAAACAGAAATTCACATAAAAATTAATGTGTAATCACATTATAATTTGTGTGATTTCATATTTAACTCGCATGCACACAAAAAATAATGGGAATTCACATGAGAAAAAAAAAAAAACAGAAATTCACATGAAAAATATTGGGGAATCACATTTAAAATTGTATCATTTCATGTCGAGTTCATTAATACTGCAAAATCACAAATAATGCGAATTGACAAATTTTAATATGTGAATTCACGAGTTTTACTTCGTGAATTAAAGCGTAAAAAGGATATCGCCGGAAATGGGACGATGACGACGACGACGACAAGTAGGCTAGGTGAGTTGACGACGACAGTTTTGAAATCAATGATGGTGCCAGAAAAAATGGCAGGAATATATAAAAGAAATGAATAAGATAACATATTAATTCATCTGTTGGCAAAATAATATAATAAAGGGTAAAAAAGTCATAAAATGCTAGAATTAATACTTTTAAAATGTTACTGCTATAATTTGTATATTTTTTTTCCTTAAAACTGCTAGAATCCTACAATAACTCTATTTTTTTTGTATGTCGTGGTTAGCTGCAGCTGCTACTTATAACTCATACCCATCAATCTTTTATGCTTTTTAATTGGATTGTCACATCCAAAATATTACGATATCAATAACATTTTAATTTAAATAAATGTAGCTACGTTTAAGAGTATTGAAACTATTTTCCTAACAGATATATTAGAATAATGGAAGTTAGGATAATCGCATGATACTACTCCTATATTGTTTGCATTAGGGGTGAGCAAAAAAATCGAAATTCGAAAATCCAACTGAACCAAATTAAAATATGAAATTTGATTCGGATATTTTCGGATTTCGGATCGGATCAGATCTAATTTTTGGGTAAATTCGAATTTCGGATTCAGATCGGATTGTTGCTTTAAAAAACCGAACAAATTCGAAATCCGAATTATATATATAATATATTATTATTTTTATTATTAATAATTAATAATTTGATATATCTATTCAATTTATTATTAAATTTTTTTATTATGAATTATTAATAATTTAATGGGTAATGACATTCGGCTACACTGTGGCCAGCCACACGCGTAAAAAAAAGGAAAGTTAACTGTAAAAATGGAAATAATCATATTTTCCCGTTAGGGTTTATGCTTCCCAATTAGGATATATTTTCATTTGCAAAATTCATATTACCATTTTTAGCTTGTGTGATCGGCCACAGTGTGGCCGATTATCATTATCCTAATTTAATATGTTTGTTCAATTTTTTTATTAATTATTTTAAATTTAATATATTTTGAATTTTTGAATTGTTTAATCTTTTTTCTTTAAAATTTTGGATTTTCGGATCGGATCGGATTTGGTGTTCGGATTTTGGATTTTTTTCATTCGGATTTCGGATTGAATCGGATCCATTTTTTTCAAAAATTCGAATTTCGGATTCAAATCGGATTGAGCAAAAATCCGATCCATACTCCGAATGCTCACCCGTAGTTTGCACAACATATCTTTATGTTATTTAAATTTATACTAATATAAAAAGAGTTTTGTTTTACAAAATTTGTTTTGCCTAGAATATCCTTATTATATATCTAAATTAAGGGCAATAATGTAATATTATAAATTACATGTATAAGAAAAATATACTAATATAATATAATTCATCTGAAATCAAATTTGCCTTGTTATAATTTAATTTTTTACCTAATTTACATATTTAATATGGACTCTTCTATTTTTCTTGGTTATTCAAAAAAAAAAACATTAAACTTTCCTTATTACATATTCACTTTGTCCCGTTCAACTTGTTCCATTTTGCCATTTTGGGTGTCTCGTTCACCTTGTCTCATTTCTTCTAAGGAAATAATTAATAAATCACTTTATTCACTTTATATCACTTCAAAACCATTTTATATCACTTTATGTCACTTCAGAAACATTTTATATTACTTTATGTCACTTCAAAAATATTTTATATCACTTTATCAATTAAATAATACTTTATATCATTTTATTTACTACACTAAACACATCATTTATCATGTAATACTCTTGTTCTTAATCTCCGTGTCGATCCCAAATGGAACAAATTCAACGGAACGGAGGGAATAGTAATTAATAATGTACATCAGCACCATGTTATGTTGATTGAGGATGAGAAAGGGAGTAGGGTTGAACAGAAGGTTCTATATGATTGGGTTCACCCATTCTGCAAGAAATGCCAAATAGGAGGCCACATTTGCTACACTAGTGCCCAACCTAAGCCAAATACTCATAAGCAGTGCCAGCCTAAACTCCAAAGAGATTTAGCAGGAAGGAGAGCATTTGACTGGTAAAGTGGATGATAGGAAGAAACCCACTGAGGAATGGACAAGCCTAAAAAGACTTATTCTCAAATTCTAGTGGGGGAAAACTCTGTGGCTTTAAATTCAGTGAATAATTTTGAAGCTCTTCAGACAAGCAATGATGCTCATAAGGATCATACTCATGAAAGGGGCGGGGACCCTATCCCCTTAAGGAATCAATGAGGATTATTTTCCGGAATGTGAGAGGTTGTAACAAACCCCTCAAACAAAAAGAGCTACGGCTCTTTATGCAAAATAAAAAGGTGGATGTGCTTGCATTATTGGAGACAAGGGTCAAGGTTGTAAGATATTTTCTGTCTCCAGATATTTTCATGCATATGCAAAGGCAAGGCAGATAGGGAAAGCTATTACCCTCCTGATCAAAAAAGGTGGCTCAAGATGTGATACTCAGTCTCAAATCATGGAGGAGGTGAGGTCTTTCTATGTTGGTTTGATGGGTAGTGCGGCTATGGAACTTCCAATGATAGATAAAAATGTCATTGCTCGAGGCTATATACTTACTTCTCTGCAGAAACAACAACTTTGCTCAGATTTTACCTCAGAGGAGATAAGGAATGCTCTTTTCAGCATGGATTCTTTAAAAAGCCCAGGAATAGATGGATATAATGTTTTCTTTTTCAAGAAAACTTGGCATATGATTGGGCAAGTTATCTGTACAGCAGTAAAAGAGTTTCAGAGAACTGGAATCATTCCAAGAGCTATCAACACTACCTTGATATCTTTGTTACCAAAGAAGGCAAATGCAAGCACCATTAGGGAGTATAGACCTATTGCATGCTACTCTGTGATATACAAAATCATTTCTAAAGCCCTAGCAAACAGAATTCAGGCATTGCTAAGTCACCTAATCAGTGAGAATCAAGCTGCTTTTGTAAAAAAAGAGATCAATCTTTAATAATATACTATTGAGCCATGAGCTGATCAAAGGCTATACTAGAAAAGGGTATTTCTCCAAGATGCATGATAAAGATAGATATTCAAAAAACTTATGACTCAGTAGAATGACCTTTTTTGAAATTCTTGATGTTGGAAATGAGGTTCCCTCAACAGTTTGTGCAGTGGATTTTGGCTTGTCTTTCCAGTGTGACTTATGTTATAAATGTAAATGGTGAGTTTACTACTCCCTTTCACGTCAAAAGAGGGCTTAGACAAGGTGATCCGATATCTCCATACTTATTTTTAATTTGCATGGAGTATCTTTATAGGATTTTGATAGAATTGAGAGCTACAAAAGAGTTCAAGTTCCACCCAAGGTGTAAAAAATTTGAACTGATCCAGCTGAGTTTTGCAGATGATGTGCTTCTTTTTTTCAAGGGAGAGCTTGGCTCTTTAAGATAGCTCATGAGAATTTTTGAGAAGTTCTCAGTAGCCTCAGGACTCAAGGCCAACCAATCAAAAAGTAATATCTATTTTAGTGGAGTTTCTCAAAGGGTCCAGGAGGTAATTTTGAGAGAGTTTGGAATGATCAAACAATAATTACCTTTCCATTATTTGGGAGTTCCTCTATCTTCCAAGAAGCTTTCAATTATGCAATGCCAACCATTAATTCGAAAGATACTTGAAAGAGTGGATTGCTGGTTATCTAAACTATTGTCTTATGCAAGAACGATCCAACTTATCAAATCTGTCATCTTTGGAATGCAGGATTTTTGGTGCCAAGTTTTTCTTATTCCTTAGAAAGTGATAAAGCTTATTCAAGCTGCGTGCAGGACCTTTCTGTGGACAGGCAAATCAGGGACTCCTAAAAGAGCACTGGTGGCTTGGGATCAGATTCAACTCCCTAAAGCAGCTGGGATTGGGGGATATCTAATATGAAAATCTGGAATCAAGCAGCAATTTGTAAGCTTCTATGGTGCTTGTCTCAAAAGAAGGATAAGATCTGGGTGCAATGGATACACGGTTACTACATAAAACATCAAGATCTTTTCTACATTCAGTACCTCAGCAAGCATCATGGGTGATCATGAAAATTTTGGAAGCTTGAAACTATATGATGCAATCTGGGGGAGGTACTACCATGCTATCTCATTATGTTTTCTCCATCCAAAATATGTATTTAGTGTTACATGGAGAGGTGCAATCTGTTGGATGGAATAATCTGATTTGTTGTAATCCATCTACACCAAAGAGTATATTCATCACCTGGCTAGCAATGCTTGGAAAACTTGTTACGTGTGACAACTTGGCAAAAATTGGAATGGTGGTAAATCCTTGTTGTTGTTTATGTAAAGAAGTTGATGAGACTATTGCGCATTTATTCTTCCAGTGCCCCTTTTCCTCCAGCATATGGAATGAGATGAAGAATTGGGGAGGTATAACTAGACTGACTGTTAGTTGGGACGAGGAAAGAGATTATCTATCTTTGCATTGTCGATCTAAGACGATAAAACAACAATTTTATAGATTGCTTTTCTCTGTGGTTATCTACTCAGTGTGGAAGGAGTGGAATTCAAGGAAATTCCATGGAAGACTATGACGATGGAGCAGGTTACCAAGCTTTGCAAGGAGCAAGTGATCTGGAGATATTCTACTCGTCCGAAGGTAGCTCGCATTTTAGATAATTTGCATTAGTTTGCAGTATTAGGATTTTTGAGTTTAAGTTGTAACCTGTATGGTGTATTGGTTTGTTTCCTCTGAAGTTGGTAATAAATTCACTTATTTACCAAAAAAAAAAAATGTACATCTTGTGTGGGAGGACGAGTTTGAGAGTTTCTCACATGATCATTTGCTCCAATCTTAGAACAATGAGTATTTGTACCTTCAAGTGGCTAATTAAGTCATAGCTCGAGAGAGTTAGATCCATCAGTTTTGAGCTAATCTCATAGCTTAAAAAGCTTTCTTATTTTTTCTTTTCTCCATCCTGAAAAGTTAAGAATATATATATGGAGCAGTTCTGATAGAAACCATCCCCTTAGGTAGAAACTAGGATCCTATATTAACCATGGATTGAATCTATTTAGATGGCTAGGATTTAATATTAACAAGAATGACTAAATTAATATTAGCAAAATCAAACTTAAATTAATGAATCACGCTTCCTATATCCCGGCGAGATTTGGGGAGTGCACAATATTGGTATTCAAATTATTTTTCTTTTAATAATTTCGCACCCTTTACAAATAAATAAATATATTAGCTACGTTTTCAACATTTCAACAAACTAATTGTAGTCTTACTCCTAATTAAAATAATATTTATTTTTCTTCAATGTTTTTAACACAACTAAAATAATCAAATTCAAAAAATTCAAAAAGCAAGCAAATTAACATAAATAAGCATCTCACCAATTGATAATAAGCAAATTAAAAATTAGAAAGAAACAACAAACAAACATAAATAAATATCTGTCCAATTAATAATAAGCAAAGAGAAAACTAGAATAAAAAGAAAAAAAAATATATATATAAGCATCTAATAATAAAATAAAGAATTTGAAAAATGTAAAAATAAACATAATTAAGCGTTTCTTATATTGCTTGATTATATCTTTAATGTGCTTAAATGATTATTTTTATTGCTTATTTAATTTTTTGAAGAGAGTAGGATTATATTTAAACATTTGGAGGTTCAAGGATTAACATGAAAATGAATATAAACAATAAAAATGAAATGAAAGATCAATGAAATCATTTTCTGGATTAAAATATCAATCGACTAGTGTGCAAAAGGGGGGAAAATGGAGAAGAAAAAAAATCCCTTAATTTAAGGATATGCGGTTACATTTTTAATGAATAATTTGCTTTGTTAGCCTTTTACGTTAAAAAAATGAATAATATATATACAAAATCAGAAATAAATTGCAACCATAGATCTCAACAAATTAACGACTAGGATCATATCCTAGTTCCTACCTAAGGGATAGGTTCTCATTTGATCACCCCCATATATATATATATATATATATATATATATAGGGAGTGATTCCCATGCAAACTCCCCTTAAAGTGAGAAATAGGAATTAATCTCCACCATTGATCTTATCTACATGAAGGGTCAAGATTTAGCTTGGTCAAAGCGGGTCAAACCCGGGTCAACCCGTTGACTTATTTTTTTCGATTTTTTTTTAAACTGTCATACAAGATGCACAAATTCACATAATCAGATGCACAAATTCACATATTCGGATGCACAACTAAGTGTATTAAGATGCACAAGATTTTAAGTTTTTTTTTATGTTTTTTTTTTCGTTTTTTTTTAAGGTTAGGTCATATGCACCACATCATGTATTCATATGCACCACACTATATAATGAGATGCACCACTAAGTGCATTAAGATGCACTAGTTTTGTTTTCGTTTTTTTTTTTTATTTTCGTAAAACATTGTGCATCTAGTTACACTATGTGGTGCATCTAGTTACACTGTGTGGTGCATCTAGTTACGCATTGTGGTGCATCCAATTTTTTTCAGTTTTTTTTTTTTTTTACGAATTCGGTGCATCTCACTACACGTAGTGATGCATCTCATTATGTATAGTGGTGCATCCGAATATGTGAAATGGTGCATCTTGGGTGACTGTTTTAAAAAAAAAAATTGGAAAAAAAAACTGAAAATCTTGTGCATCTAAATACACTTAGTGGTGCATCTAGTTATATAGAGTGGTGCATCCGAATATGTGAAGTTGTGCATCTTGGGTGACAGTTTATTAAAAAAAAAATTGAAAAAAAAAAACTTGAAAATCTTGTGCATCTAAATGCACTTAGTGGTGCATCTAGTTATGTAGAGTGGTGCATCCGAATATGTGAAGTTGTGCATCTTGGGTGACAGTTAAAAAAAAAAAAAAATCGAAAAAAAAGTCAACGGGTTGACCCGGGTTGACTCGGGTTTGACCCGCTTTGACTTGGCCAAATCTTGACCCTCCATCACCAATAGATCTATGGTGGAGATCTATTCTCATTTCTTAGGATAATATTTATTTTCATATGATCTATCTCCTATATATATATATATATATATATATATATATATATATATATATATATATATATATTGTTCCGAGGCTAATGTAAAACTTATTTATTTGCTTATAAATATTCAAATAATGATTTATACCTTCTATTTCAATTTTATTAGTAGAACTTATTTATTTAATTATAAATAATTAAATAATGATTTATACCTCTTATTACAATTTTATTAAATATTTGTGAAGCAAGATAATTATATTGTAGATGAGAGTAGACTACACCAGAAGCGTAAAGACAATGATCTTCATGATCAAAATAGGTATCAAAGAAACATGTATGGTGCTACATTTCAAATTAACTGATATATGTAAGTAATAGTAAAATCGGTGTTGGCCAATTTATCGTTTTCAAATTAACTGATGAAGTGTTAAGACGGTCCAAACATCTTTTAAATCAACAAAAATGCAACTAAACAAAAAAAAGTGCTTTAATTTGATGTTTTAAATCAACTAAACATCTTTTAAATCATTTTAGTTGCAACATCTTTTATGTTTCTGATAGTGAAAAATGAATGCTTACCTGCTACAGAAAGATTTCCTTTATTACCGCCCTCCTTATAGTCTGAATTGGCTTTGTTACCATTGTTCCTTTGGTTCTGTTTTTGTTGTTTCTTTGGGCTGGCTCCTCATAAACAAATGGAATGATGACAAACTTGCCATCAAATATGATGTTGCCTATACTATCAAATATAGGTCTAGAAACCATGCATATGAACATTATCTTATCAATGTGAGTTTTGGATTTGCAAGTCCAGTGGGGCTCTACTTCACCATCTACAAGGTAATACCTACCTTTGGTTTTGGTTAAGTTGAACCATTATTCATCCATATGAATCACATTATCCATTGGCTTAAAAGGTATTTTTCCATCTACACTTAAGTTTCTTAGCTGTGTTATGCTGAAATAAAGTCTGTTCAGCATGTTTTTCTGACTTAGAAATGGTTTTATAGCACTAGTATGAGCCTTTACCTTGTTATCTTTAATCCACTCTTGTACAAACTTCTTACTGACCCCAAGGCTCAATGCGAGCTTCCTGATTGTTTGCCTCTGTAAAACTGAAAGACTTGATTTTTTCTGCATCAAACACTAATGTATCCTTATGTTTTGTTCCCATTTTCTTTGAAATGACTGAAACAGGACCTCCCAATGCAATCTGTGGAAAAGCAGATTTTCAGATTCTCCAAACAGTCTTCAAATCAATTTTGAAGAGGTGTGCAGCTTTCTTTTTTGCTCCATGGTGAAGAATGGAGACTGTGCAGCTTTCTTTTTCGAAGCCACTGCACCACGTCATTGCACTCTAAATCTGTCAGATCCGGCCTCCTCTTCATCTTCTTAATTGCAGCTTCTGTTTTTTTTGCTGTATTGGAGAGAATAATGAATGCTGAAATCTGCATTAAATGTTGCTACTTATAGCACTTAGGCTTGTTAGGTGTTGTTTAAATTTCCCCCCAAAAACTTGCCTCCAAATTTTTAGTTTTAGTGGGAAATTTTTGATGTAATTGCCTTTTTAGTGATGTGACTCTTGTATGAATGATAAATTAGTTTCTTTAATTTATTTAATGGATTTGTAGATTCCTTCCTTCTTCATTTCAGTTTCTTCAATTCATTTTATTTCCTTAATGAAAATGATTGATTAAATCAGAAATTAGGGAAAAAAAAAATTCAATCCATTCGATTAAATGAGAAATCAGAAAAAAAAAATTAAGTCCATTCGACTAAATCAGGAATCAGGAAAAAAAAATTAATTTCCCTCCATATTTTTAAATTACAAAGGGAATTAAATTAAATAAAGTATAAAGGAAATGATAAAAGTCACATCCACCTAGTATCTTTAATTTACAATTAACAAACTAAACCTATATCATTACCACTTCCCCTACTATCTAACATTTACTCTGCTGAAACTAATTTTACCAACTTTTTTATTCTACGTGCAAAATCTCAAATAAGACATTATTTAACGTACGAAGGGAGTATATTTGATCGGGATCAAATTGATCCATTTAGCATCACCCTTATTAAAATTAGTTTTTAAAATAAAAGTCAACTGATATGGGATATATACGAACTTTCGCCGCTACCTTCCTTCCACCATTTTAATCATTATCGGTGAGGTTTGATAGGTTCGAATTTATATAAACAATATTTTATGTTACACTGACATAGAGAGTTGGGAATGGGAAAGTCTTCTGTATTGTTTAATAAGAGTCTGATTAAGAATTTAATTGTTGAAGCGTTGAAAATAGAGAATTGGGAAATTTAATATTCCTCCTTCCGCCCACAAAATAGTTGCCACCTTCTGGACGGTTCGAGTTTTAAAAAAATAATAGATAGTAGTGAATTATAGTAAGTATTATTGTGAGTAGAGTAAGGATCCCACAATAAATATGAGTAAAGTAACAAAAGTGACAATTAGTTCGTGGATAAACTTAAAAGTAAAAGTGACAACTATTTCATGGACAGATGGAGTAATAAATTTTGAATAGCGACAATTTAAAGTAAAATTAGCATTTCTTGAGCGATGGGATCTGGATCGATCGGTCAATGTCCAGGAAAGAGAAATGTGCTTTCATTTATTTTTCTTTTATGTTGGTGCTATTTTTCACTTACTTTACTCCAAAAGTTTATTTGAGATTGTTTAATAGATATTGACCATTCAATTACGAGATGATGAGTTGAATGTGTAATTCAAATTCATATTACATGACATATTTATAGATTTTTTGCTTTTTATGTCAAATATTAGTCTTTCTCATAAATCTTGATCGGTTAAACAGTGTTTTTGATGAATAAACATATCTTACATGCAAGATTCATCTTTTCTTTCAAGTGTTAAAATGCAACCGTGAAAACTTATTGAGAAATGGAATGCTAGTTGCGTATTCTTTGGCACCTAACCATTTTTTAATATGTTTAATGAATCAGTTAACTACTTTATGTGGGAAACAGAATAATTAAAACCGCATATATATTTTATTATTAATTGAATGGGTTCTCTCAGCTAGTCAGCTATATATAACCAAGAAAACTTATTGAAGGGTTGCAGTATTCTTTTGTTTCCCACGTAACCATTTTTGTATGTTTATCATTTAAATATTGAACTCAACTTTGGTGTCCGTTGGAAAACTTGAAAGACAAATACTATTAATTTGAACACAATAATGGGTTCTCTCTGCTATAAGTATATGTTCGTCGACAATCAATTTAGAGGAGAAACAATAATAATAAGTAAAGCAAAATGGCGAAGACAATTAGAGCTGTGGTAGTGATGATGTTGATAATGATGGCTCTTCTTCTCACCAGCTCCACATCAGGTAATTATGATTAATTCTTGATAGTTGTCCATCAATTCTTAATCTTTTTTTCTTTTCCAATTTATGGACCAAATATCCAATGATAAATTTTTAATCCATTGGATATATCCTCAATTGTAATTATTGAATTTGGAGTTTATCTTATTTGTTATGGACGTACACAAGACTCCGGCTCCGGCCCCCAAACATAGACAAATAGCAAGAGTTTGTTGTCAAAATATTTCATTAAATATTGTTGTTGTTATTGATAATTCATTGCATAAGATCTGAATGCAAATGATTTATTGTTACAAATCGAGCATTGAATATGAATTATGTATCATGTTACTTGTTTCATATCTTGTGTTAATTGATGGATGTATTTGCAGCATCATCGCAAGGGAATCCCGCAAGAAAACTGCTACAAACCATGTGCGGTTCAACTTGCAATTTCGACTGGCAGTGTGATAGTCCAGACTGTCCTTATTGCTGGCTTTACGCAGGTACAATAGGCCTGTGTTTCGACGAACCTAATGCGGTGACGCCCTAGTTTTAGTTTATTCCCCAATCCTTGCTACTACTTAATAATTGGATGGCTGCGGGGGCCGCATCATGTTTATCATTTGATTTGTATCGTAAAGTGGTTATTTATTTTCATGCTATGAAATCTCCTTTTATTTGTCTTCTATAATCATCACTTATTTATTTCCCATGATACCATACGATGATCTCCTTCGACTTGCATAGCAAAGTCACATATCCTTTTATTCAAACACATAAAATAACATTTAATTTTCATTTTAATTTTAATAACTCAATGATTTAAGAAAATAATATCTTCTTTTTCTGAGGGAATTACAATGAGGTATATATGCACAGATCGATAAATTAAGTTAATTAACACTAAATGCTTCTGTCAATTAGGGTGCATTTACTTTAATGAAAAAAGGGTGGAAAATGAATGTTTTCACCATTTTTTCCATCATTTTCACACGTTTACTACGTTCGTTAATTTTCCCCGGGCATGATGGATAACCTTTTCGGGCAGCCCCTTTTTTCATCCTTTTCGTGGAAAATATTAACATGAGGGAGGGGTGTGATTATATTTTCCAATAGATAAAAGACATAAAAATAGGTAAGGGGTGGGGGACCATGTGATAAAATTTTTTTCCATCCTAGTACACATGTGATAAAAAAGGATGGAAATGTTAATATTTTCTCATATTTTCTTATCCATCATTTTCCAATGAAAATATTTCCATCAAAGTAAACATGGAGGAGAGTATAACCATTTGTCCATATACCTACCACAGACACCATTAACATACTCACTATTAATACGGCAATGTCACATGATGATTGATTGATCAACCGTATAAGTTTGTATATTTTAAATTACCAATATATTAACTAATTACACGATTTTATGGAAACAATCTACTAATAATTATAAAATAACAAACCAATACGCAATCTCATTAATTTGCTAAATCAAGCCACCCACCGATCACAAAATTTCTGCCAGTTTTTTGAATGAAAAAAAAAAGGTCATCTTAGTTGTTCATCTTATTTGTATTTTAAACCCATTCGCAATTGAATTAGATTTAGCTATCAAATTTCTTCATTTCTCAAAGATAAAATAAATTGTTGATCGGTGTCAGGTGAATTAATTAATGTAAAATATTTATGATGCAGTTTAATTTGCCTACTTTGCCTACGTTTGAAACATGAGATAAGAATCATAAGATTAGTAGATTACTGTATACTATATTTATATTATATATACTAGAAAACTATTTATTTGGTATGAAGAAATTATAATCTCACCAAACTAAATATAGTGGGGCCGATTTAAAATCGGTAAGCTATTATTAAGTTTTTGAAAAGCCTCGTCTCTTCTTTCTCCATCCATACTTGTTTCTACTAGGGTTACAAACGAATCGAATCAGAGCGAATATCATCATAATCGATTCGATTCACTAAAATTATGTAGTATTCGATTCGGTATCGAATATTTTTTTTGATTCGTATTCGATTCGTTAGTGTATTCGTGAATATTCGATTCGATTCGAATATTCGATTTGATTTTTTCCAAATGACTTTGATTCGATTCGAATCGAATATTCGATTCGATTTTTTGCAAATATTCGATTCGATTCGAATATATTCGATTCGAATTTTTAATGAAATTTCTAAAATAAATCAATATTTTACCTAATATACACTTTAATACTCAACTCAAACATAATTGATGCTAAAACGAACTTTCAACTCAAAGTCCACAAATCATAATCCAACTATCCAAGTCACAAAACAAGTCAATAACATAACATGAAGTACTAGAATAAATAAAAGAGTATAATCAGGACATCAACTTCATAAAACAAACGACACTTCATCAAAAAACACTTCACAAAATCAGCACTTGATGTCTTCATCAAAATAATACTTCATCAAGCATAAGTGGTGTGCAACATGACATAATGAGGCATTTCTTCTTCCTATATAAGAATAAAAACCGATTAGAACTCAAATTTATCAAGGCATATGAAATAGATTAAAGAAATAAATAGAACTTACATGACTCATAATGGGCTTCTTGATTCCGTGAAGCTGGCGAACCCAATGCTCCACAAATCAAAGTTTCTACCGTATCAGAACTTAACCTTGAACGGTAAGGATCTAATACTCGAGTTCCAGAACTAAACGTAGCCTCAGATGCCACTGTACTAATGGGAATAGCCAAGACATCACGAGCCAACTGAGATAACACTTTAAACTTCAATTCTTGAGATTTTCACCAAGCTAAAACATCAAAATCAGCAGCTACACTTGCATCCCCATCTTGACTTCGAAAAACCCCCTCCTCTAAGTAAATGTCAAGTTCAAATTTAGAAGGACCATTCACTTCAACAGTGTTCAAATAGTCATCAAACATAGACATACCACTAGGCACTAGTTTGCCTTTAGATGAGGAATTTGCACACATATCCAAAGATTTTTCTGTAGTGGTAGTCTTTCGAGCCCTTGCATTATCAATTTCAACATACTCAAAGAACAAGTTATGCAATGCATCTCGAACCTTCATCAAATTAACACGTGCATCACTCTCACTATATATTTTACAAAAAGCAAACTCAACCAACCTCATTTTGAACCTAGGGTCGAGTATTGCTCCAATGGCCATCAAAAGATTGCAATTTTCCCAATATTTATCAAACTTTTGCTTCATCTTTTTTATCATCATTCTAATAAACTCATCAGCATGATTTTCCATTTCATTCAACACATGCTTGACTCTCCAAATGACAGCAAGATAAACATTAGAAGTAGGATAATCCACACCAGAAATAACATGGGTAGCTTCATAAAAAACCTCTAAAATATCAACATCCTTCGCTTTTTTCCAATCATCACTACTAGGACAACAATCATACGAAGACATCTTTAACTCTAGAACCAACAACCAACATCTCATATGTTGAATTCCAACGAGTGGAACAATCGATGACCAATTTTTTCACAGAAATTCCTAAATGATGCACGACATCAGAGAACTTCATCAACCTAGACTCGGATTGATTAATGAAACGCACACTATTTTTGACATCTTCAATGATTGCTTTTATCTCAGAAAGACCATCTTGAACAACAAGATTCAATATGTGTGCAGTACACCGAACATGAAACAACTGACCTTCCAATGGCAATTTGCGGCTCCTAGAGAATGTTTCTTTAGCAATCTGAATTGCCACATCATTGTTTGATGCATTGTCCACAGAGATAGTGAAGACTTTATGCTCTATCCCCCAATCCTTTGTGCACTTCATAAGCCCATCAAAGATATCAACACCTGAAGAATGTCAATTACAAATTACTATCAAGTAGAGAAATGCAAAACAATAATTATATCTATACATATATTTACAAATAATATTTACCACTATGTGGAGGAGGAAGAGGTATGAAGCTAAGAAACCGCTTCTGAAGCTGCCAATCCGAATCAACAAAGTGTCCAGTGACACGCATATACGAAATCTTTTGAACCTTTGATTTTCAAATATCAGTGGTCAATGAAATCTTTTTGACGTCTTTCAACATGAGCTGCAATTTCTTCTTTTATATCTCATAAACATTAGTGACATCTTTCTTTGCCATGCTACGAGAGATCTTCTCAAACTGTGGTTGGTTGATACTCATCATGAAAGTAAAACCATCACTTTCCACAACATTAAATGGATGCTCGTTCATTAAAATCCAGTGGGCGATGGCTTCCCTTTGCTTCGCATGATCATATCTACCGTCTGACAATGGCTTCATCTCCAACTTCGATTTGGAAGGCTGAAATTGCAAGATATGTTGTTTCTGGTTGTGCAATTTTTTTTGCACACACCTCTTCAAGTGATTCCAAAGATGAGTTGTTGTGCCACTCTCTAACTTTGCAAGATCAGTCTTGCAATGAATACATTGAAATCTTGCAATTCCATTTACTGTGACGACAATGAAATCCTCATATGCTTTTGAGCTCTTCTTTCTCTTTTTCCTTTCAAATTGCCCAGCCACTTCATCACCATTTTTATTGTTGTTCTCTTCAACATTCTTATCTACTTCTCTATTCTCCCCACCAACATTTTCTGCAGCTTGTATGTCATCATCATCATCATCACCTTGATCTCCCATATTTTCATCTCCATCATAATGTATCTCGACCATACATCTCGGTACTTATCATAACAATTTACAAGTGTTTATAAAGTTAATTATGCACTATATTCCAAGAAACCACAATACCTAATTCGATAGCTAATAGATAAATATGAATACTTACCTCCTCTTGATTTTCCACATTAATGTCCTCTTCTTGATCTGGTATCTTGCTGAATATATATTTAAAAATATGGGTAGTTAATTTCACATTTCTTTGAACATATGTTCCAGATGTAAATATAGACCATATTAACAAAATAACATATAAATTTTAAATAAATTATAGAGAATACAAAATTTTCGTGCTCTCATTACAAACAACTACGTTTTATTTTAATTTATTTCCGGCACTACATAGCAGTAGTCTTGAGATAGAAAATGAAATATTCGATGGGGATTAATAAATGAGCAGGGTGCGACAAAATAGAGAGAGAGATGCTAATCTAAAATTTGCTAGTTACACCCCAATTCTCCAAATACATGCAAAAACTAAGCAAAAATAGGAAAAACTAGTAGTTGGGGAGACTGAAAATACAAAGACCTGCAAAGCTACTAGCAGCAAGAAACACACACGGAGAGAATAAAATCACAGTCTTTAAGGATAAAAGGACTCGGTTAATATGCTTCATGATTTTCTTGAAGCGGTACGAAATATTAGCAAACTGGATTGATGAGAAAGAACACAACCCACATACACACACATAAAAGATTTCTAGAGAGAGAAAAGGTGGAGGGACCTTACCTTGTACTTACAGATTCACACCGCTGAAAATCTCACTTGCGAATTTTCAATTTGTTTGAGGGAAGAAGAGGAAGATGATGGACGACGGGATTGAGGAGCAGAGGAGCTTGCCTGAGACGTCGAGACTCGAGAGAGATTTACAGAAAGAGGGTTTGTAGGTTCTGTTGATGAGAGCGGCGGGGGATTTGAGTCGAAGGTAATGAAGTATGAAACTAGGGTTATATATATATATATGGAATCGAATCGAATATTATAATTTTGAATTCGCATTTGATAACTAATCGAATTGAAAAAAATATTCGTTTAGGTATTCAAATCACATAATTTCGAATACGAATATCAAAATTTCAAATCGAATATCGAATCGAGAAAAATTATTCGATTCATTTGCAACCCTAGATGTAATCCATCCAGCCTAGCGGGTAGCGCCCCAAATATAGTGCTGGGCGCCCCGAGTTCGGTGTTCAAGAACAGCGTTTTCCTTATATTTTTTAATCTGTTTCTTTTTCTTCAATTTATAAAATTTAGATGTTATCATTAACAAACAATGTCAGTTAGCCTAGTAGCATAACATGGCGCCTTCTCCCTTTCTCTTTGTTTTTAATTTCTTTCCTTTCTTATTTTTCTTTCTTTTTAATTTATTTTCTTAATTACTTTCACTTATTTATAAATAAATATTAATATAAAACAATTATTTATATAAAAAAGTAATACTATTAGGATTATTAATCTCCAATTAGAGGTTTGTTTAATTTAATCCGTTTAGGGTCTATTATTTTTCAATTAGAGTTTATTAATCTATCTAGGGGTTTATTTAATTCAACCTCTTTATGGTTTATTATTTTCTAATTACGGTTTATTAATCTCCAATTAGTATTGTGGTTGAAAAATATAAATAATTCAAAGTAATTACTATAGTGATGAAAAGTAATAATTGATATGAAGAAAAGTAATGTTTCGAAAGTATTACTTTTCTTCACAACAATGTTTACTTTTATTCACGACAAGTTGTAGTTTTAGTTTTTTAGTCAAGTAATTATTGTCATGATGAAAAGTAATAATTGATATGAAGAAAAATAATGTTTCAAAAATATTACTTTTCTTAACGACAATGTTTACTTTTATTCACGACAAATTGTACTTTTAGTTATTTGGTCAAGTAATTATTTTTGTGATTAAAAGTAATTATTGATTTGAAGAAATATAATGTTTGACAATCATTACTTTTCTTAACGACAAATGTTTAGTTTTATTTACGACAACTTGTACTTTTAGTTTTTTAGTTTTTTAGTCAAGTAATTATTGTCATGATGAAAAGTAATCATTGATACGAAGAAAAAAAATTAGAAAATGAAGAAAAAATGAGGAAAGAAAGAAGAGAATAAAGAAAAAAAACAAAAAGAATAGAAAATGAAGAAAAAATGAGGATAGAAGGAAGAGAAAAAGAAATTAAAAAAAAAAGAAGGAAAAACAAATCAGTAAATGAACAAAAGAAAGGAAGAGAAAAAGAAAAAATTAAAAAAAAGGAAAAACAAATCAGTAAATGAAGAAAAGAATTGAGAAAATAAGATAGCTTCTCGTAGGATTTGAACTCTCGTCAAATTGATGGAAGGCGGAAGCTTTAACCACTGGACTAGGGGACTTCTAGTCTTATGTCCGGAAAAGAATACATTTAAAGTATTTAAAACTGTATAAAATTAAAAAAAAAAAAAAAAGTTGTCGTGCACGTGTACTCCACGCGCCCGACTGATGGGTAATACGCGGATCTTTTCCGAGTCTGGTCGAACCCGTCTCATTCTACGCATCGGTACACCCAAGTCCACCCCTTTATAGAATAAATCCATTAGTTATAAATGTGACTGCATGTTGTATATGCTTGCTAGTCATAATAAAAAAAAATCTTATATTTTAATAAACTCTGTACTGAAAATTCATTTCGTGAAAAGTAACTTGTGTGACTAACATTCGATCTATCACCTTTAAATAATCATTAAAGGTGATCGACTATCTTTGAAATTAGTCAATAACGTCCACTCATATTCTAATTAAGGGAATTTTTTTTTTTAAATGAGTGATTTGTGTCGTAGTTTTTGCATTGATTCTTGAGATGAAAAATACACTATGAATTATGTGAATCATTATCGCAAATTTTGAAGATAATCATGGGCCGTATGTTTGTCGCAATTATTATCCATCTTCAAAGTTACACATGTAGTAATTATATTATCCACCTACTTTATCATCTCATTTTGGTTATGACCAATCATAGAGCAGTGATGCACCAACTCTTTTTTTTCTTTTTCACAAAATTCTGAGATATTTCTTTTGAAAATTTATAAAACAATAAAATAAACCTACTTATTGAAATCAGAAAGTCCGATTTTTGTGAAATTACAAGGAAACTTCCTGCGCGAAATATAGGGCCACTGAATTTGTCTTCTAACATGATTCTGATTAATTTTAAGAATTTTAGTATATATTAAGTCGGCAATAGTAGACAAATTTCGAAATATATTTATCTATTCGTGAAAAAAAAAAGTCCAAAAACTCACTCTCCGCAGTAGCTACTTCACTAATATCCTTACAAACACATTAATTAATTTACACACACATGTCCTTTAAAAAAAAAAATGTACATCATGTAAGCCAACCATTATTTTATATCAAAGAATATTTGTCATACTATAAATCCTCTCTCTTCATTTTAAATAACTAAATAAACATAGGGTCATGGGTTTTCCGGTGGTGGTGCCGCTAGCAAAGGTCGGCCTCATCGCCAGCGCCGGCCATTCCCTCAACGGGCTGGGCCCACTAATGACGGCGGCGATGCTATGGCCTTTCATGGTGAAATGCGCCTTCAGCTTCCGGCCGCTCAAGCAAAGCTGCTGGGACATGGCGGACTCGTTGCGACTGTTTTTCTTTCAGATGAGTCAGATAGCATTCGATGGCGAAGCAGCCGGTGGCGGGCCGCGGTGGCAGAGGGCTCTCCGGTTGGTCTACGAGAGGCTCCTCCACGGCCGGCGCACCTACTCCGACTCCGACGAGGAAAGTTTGCTTGCTCTCTCAATGCATGCACTTTAATTAATTAATCAACTAACTGTAATTGTGTTAGTTAATTTGACTCTAAATTAACTTCTTAGGCTTTTCTTTTGCTTGCTTTAATTTTAGTGTTCTTGTTCACTCACATGCACATCACCATTTCTTTTAATACAATTAACTCTTTGAATGAGGTTCATATGTGCGTAATAATGTTTACTTTTACAATCTTTCCCAGCGAAAACTACGGAGAGAGAGAGAGAGAGAGAGCTATATTGAGTATTAGGGTTGTTCCAATGATTGACAACTATTTTCAACTTCCAACCTGCCACATCAGTTCTACATTAGCTTTTGGAATCCAACAACTTTTTTCTATAAATTTTCTACAACACTAAACCCAGCTTCCAATAAAAATAGGACTCCACTTCAATACATCACTTTATATCTCTATATATGTTTTTCAATTGATTTTATTTACATAACTATTTTTATGTTTTTTGTATATATGTTCAATTATATATTTAAAGTAAAATTTAAATATAATAAATTAATAATATAAATTAAAATAAAATTCTGTAATTATAAATAATAATTAAAATTGCATTAATAAAATCAAACTTACATGACTGAAATTGAAATTACAGGACTAAAATAAAAATTACACTAAAAATACATAAATAAAAATCAGAACTCAAAAGTTATTGAATTACTGCCACCCGCGTGCAGCTTTGATCTTAGCTACCGTTTTATTGTAGTTGAATATATTAACTTAATTTTTAATATTTATTTAATATTTAAATTAATTTGATATTTTCTTTAAAATGTCATAACTTTATAACATGAACTCCGATTTTTATAATTTATATGTCGAATGAAAGCTTTCTTTGTGATCTTCAATATAAGATATTGGAACCTACCGTTGGAACCACCCTTAGTACAAGTATTACCTAGGATTTGCTTCTTTAATTTCCTTACTAAACAAGTATTTTAATTTTGAACTCTCGTCTTCTTCCCCATTATATTAAGCTCGATCGTGAGGTTTTGCATACGTCACGCAATGGATGTAATGGTAATTAATTGATTTTTTGAAGTTAGTTATTTAGTTAATATTAATTGTACAATTATTATCTAGTTTGATTAAACAAAAAAGAGAACTTGATCGCCCTTTTACCAATTCTTGCAATTTAGGGCATTCTATATAGTATTGAGAAATATCTATGTTGCTAATCGATAATTATTTTCCTCGATTTACTAATTTAGTTTGAATTTTCAGCCATTACAATTAAAGAGATATGTTCTAGTGAGAGATTTAATTATTTGTAGAGGTTCGAATTTTGGCTATTTAAAAGTCGAAATAGATTTGAAATTACATTTTAATTGAATGAATTAGATTAAATACGTTTCAAATTGCCGAACTTGGAAAATATTAAACAATCAGAACAATATAATTTAAGAACAAATAAATAATCAGTCAAATTTATTAAAATCAGAAGCATCCAAAGATACAATACCAAAATTTGAATCAAGAGACAGATTGTCAACATCAAAGCAGATCCTTACACGACCGAGGAAAGCTAAGTGGTGAGCTATTTTGATATCTTTCCATCCAAAGAAAATCAGTCCTTCAAAATCCTTGACAAATGTTGTAAAATATTGTGATTTGCTATTGCCTATTTCAACATCAGTGAAATGTACGTGGACCATATATAACCACCAATACACCATTTATCAAAAAGAAAATACTTTTAAAATACAACATTTTTCATTAACTCGACACATTTATTCAAATGAAAACTGCCTTTTGAATGATGAATAAATGCTTCATTTTGTAATTTTCTCAAAAACAAATATCTGAAATTCTGCATACTGAATGAGAACTTTCAATTGTTTGGAATATGAACCCATACTCTATTTCACTCGTCATCATCAAAAAACACACATGGCTGAGTTTATACGAAAATATTACATATGAAATATGCCATATAAAATTATGTCCTCATAGTCTTGTCCATTTTTATTTCGTTTCGAATCATATAGTGTAATGCTAAATTATGAATTTTAATCAACAATTTATTTAATTTGAGCTTCTGAAATTATCTCGACTGTCCACTCTGACATAATTGTACTGCTACTTTAATGTACCCGTCAAAAATTAGGTGGTCAATTCTTAAATTACATTATTAGTACTTAGTAAAATTATATACTACTAGTATAATTTTGTGAGTGATTAATACTTGAAATCAAAGATTTCTTGTTCAAATTTAATGTGGAACGGTCTTTAAATTTAATATTAAATAATTCTATTATTTTGTTGCAAGAACATGTTCTGAGACATGATTAGGCGATCTCCAACCGTAGCACCAACTCGATCCCATTTTTCACTAATGTGTCATATTATTAGGGAGCAATCTCACTCCAACCCACAAACTTAAACCCAAATTCAAAAGGATATTCTCTTTATACATTATTCCTTCTCATACTACTTTAATACTTTTGAATAATACCTGCATATTTTTTCAATATTACACATTAGACACATAATTTTTTCAATAAATATAAATTATCATAAGATAACTTGATAATAATAAACGTAAGTGCGCACCAGCTGAGCCCTTTCCCTTTTTAATAAAAAATGCAACCTAGTGAAGGGGCTTTGATGCCCTTTCTATAGGTTGGGTTGCTGGATACGGGATCCTCTTAGTAGGCTGGACCAACATCCATCCGAGAGAGGGCAGTCTTTAGAAAGAACAGGGTGTACGTATCCCAGGTGAGCCAAGAGGTGAAGAGTGGGAGTAGATCAGAGAACGCTTCGCCCTTTCTTATCTTCTTCCCGCCCTAGGAGTAGCACAAAAAGAGGGATTAGCATTATTGACCCAATGATAAACCACTAAGACCTTCCTTGTTGGGGCTCCGCGCAATGAGAAAACGCTCTAGCGACGAGAAAGCGAACAGTCAACACGAAGGTTCAAGACTTAGCCGAGCGTTAGCGAAGCTAGATTCTCATAGCGAGGCGCTTCGAGTTAGCGAAGCGCTGTAATAATAATAATAATAATAATAATAATAATAATAATAATAATAATAATAATAATAATAATAATAATAATAATAATAATAATAATAAGGATAAATTGCATATAAATTCTCCACCTTTTACTAATTTCTCGTTTATATCCATACCCTTTTAAATTAGGATAAAATTCTCCACCTTTTAAATTTTCGCAATTTAATTGATACATGCGATCATTTTTCTCTAAACTAGTAGAGAGATACGTGCAAACCCTTGTTTAAGATAATTAATTTATTACAAATATCTGCAAATAAAAAAAAGTTGTAATATATATTATTAATTTTGACTAGTATTAACTTCAATAATTATTAGCAAGTATGTGCAAATATGAATGATAATGGGTCTACTATCTCCCATCAATCAATTTAACATAAATCAATATATAACTTCGTCATCTGATCATGCATAACGAACAAACCTTCATATTTTAATCTTACAAATAAAATTAATAAAAAGAGGGGAAGTAATGACCCTATTCATTTTAATCCCTTTTGTCATTTTCTTCTAAATTATAGTGTATTTATTAGAAAATAAGTTTATGTTACTATTTTTTACCTAGTATAAAAATTAGAAATAAATTAAAGGGCTCGAGGCAGTGAGAGCGATAGGAAATGTATGAAAAGAAAATAATTTTATGTAGAACTTAAAATAAGCAAATTCATCTGTATAATTTAAATATATCTTCTATTTTGTGTACAATTTTAAAAAATTTATGATGGTGGTAAAGACGATCAATTATAATTTAATTAATTTGATTAACGACCTTAGTACTTACTTAGAAGAATCAAAACGCACGTTATGGTATTCCAGTCATATGTAGAAAAGTTGCCCCCATATTGTTTGTGAAAATAATTCTAAATCACAAACCATAATATACATAACTCGTACACTGAAAGTGAAAGAGGATTATTATAATAGAATATCTTTGTTTGGATTTTCATTTATAAATAACCAACAAAATATTTGAATATTGAAATATTAACAATAAAGAAAAATCTGCTGAATATTGTGTTCTTTGAACGATTAAATTAAAGTATTATTTTAAAATATATATGTTTAATCTCTTTAATGGTTCTTGTATCTCTATAGTTAAATAATTTTATAATACATAATGATAAGGGGTATAATAATTTTTAAGTGTATCAAGTATCAAGCTTTAATTTCTCATACTCTTTTTTGTTACCTCTATTTTCTTTTTCAAGCCTAGTATATATGTATATATATATATATATATAATTTCCATTATATTTAAATATATTCATAATTATTTAAAATTAAACTTTAATTGTTTAGTGTATTACAATGATAAGATGAAAAATCAATTGTCATGTACTATTTCAACTTTAATTTGGTTGAAAGCTGAGACTGTGTTTACCAATAAATATAGATTTAATTACATAACAAAATCACATCTTTTACACCAAAAATTCATTTTTATTATTTTTATGGAATGCTTTTAAATTTATGGAATTAATTTATCAATCATTAATTTATATACTCCCTTCATGAACCATAGTGGCTCAAAATACTTCATAATTTCAGTAAGAAAAATAATTTATAAATAGATGTTAGAAAAAAAATCATTTGTGAAAAATATGTATCAAATATTAATATGCTAGTGTTCATTTGTGAGCAGTTACGTGTTTAATCTCTTCAGTAATTAAAATCGCTAAACTGTTTAAAAATCTTTAAGACCCCATTTTAAACTACGAGATCAGCCATGTTGGGAAAATTAGTAAAGATTTTGATTTATCCCAAAACCCAACTGACCCTAACCGAGTAGATGAAGTCATCAGTCTGAACTTAGTTAGAGCTCACTGTTTGAGCGCATGGATTTTTTCTTTACAGGATTCAAGCAGAAGAAGTCAGCCAGACTGAAGAAGGAAGTTCATGATGAACTTGGTCAGTTAGACAAGAACTCGACTGACTCTAGAATTGATCCATACAGCTCATGCATGTCGACCAAATGTGTTAAAGTCAGACGTCCCAAAGTCAAGAAGCGAAGACTTAGAAGACGTTGAAGAAAGAAGAGATCACGTTCAAATTCAAATCTACTAGGAAGTACAAGACATCGTGTAACTTTTCATAAATGGACCGACCACAGAGACTTGCATAAAGAAAGGGTTGCAGTTACCATTTTAGGAAAAATTGCACAGGAGTAGGTGGAGTGTCATGATTTTTGGCAGAGATCAAACGACTTTTTCCAACGTCTAATTATCACCCTCTCTATAAATAGAGATCTCCACAAATGCGAGAAGATGACTGGAAAGATTCACGCACACAAGCATTCAAGCAGATTCAAGAGAGTAGTATTCTCCCCAGTAAGAACATCCAAGAGTGAGAAACCAAGTTGCAGAGAGTATCCAGTTCTCCTCCTTAACTTTCTTCTAGCCTCTCAGAATTTCCATTCTTTGATCAAGTCTAAAAGTTTGGATCTTGATGTATCTAAGCAGACTCTCTGAAAAGATCGAGCCTCTAAGCCTTAGGAAGAAGCCACTACTTTTCTATTTGTTAAAGGCTTCATAGTATGAAAAAACATCAAACCCCACCCTTAGGTTTTCTTTGACACGTAATCAAAGAGTCAGGGCCCCTTAGAACCCGCAATATAAGATAGGTTGCGCATTTGCCCGCAAAAGTATTGTAAGGTTTTGTTCGAACTGGTTGGTTATGCTGTTTGGTGCACGTAAACCAAGCGGAACATTTAATAAGCACGCGCAAGCTTATCTAGTAGATTACATCCTCAAAAAAAAAGTTGTGGACGTAGGAGGTCGATCTCTGAACCATGTAAAAATATTGTGTTATTTATTTTCAGCATTTACATTCAATTTTCTATTCAGTTTCTAACTAAATGACTTTCCATACAAACTGATTTACAAACTGCACTACGTATTTAGGAACTTGACCTTCCCTTAAAGATTTTAGTTTATGTAACAAGTTTAATTTCCCCCAACTTCCACATAGCAAAATTCTTTAAAACATTAGTCACAGTCACACAGTTGACCCTCAGTCCTAGAAATCAACTATGCACGTGACTGTGCGACAGCTCCAACTGACTTCCTCAGTTGTTGAGTGTATGAATTGAGCAGTTCAACTAAAGAAAATGTTTTAATTTCAAAAATCGCTACTGGTATATTCCCCATCCCCTCCTCCCCAATACACTAATTACTCGTTACCGGAAGTCTAGACGAGGTACCTTAAGTCTCTTCTTAGTAAGAAATTTTGGATTCAATCCTGTTAGAGTGTAGTGTAGTATATTTTTATCTTCAAGTCAAATACAAAATTTTTTATGTGATCAATACTTCATACCAAACGGAATACGTATTAATCTTTTATACATATAGAGCTCGTTTGCTACAGAGTATGGGATAAAACGTGATATGTTTGACTCAGATGTCTTATACGTATAAAAAAAGTTTCTATTTAAACCAACTAAAAAGCATGGATGGAAAGAGGTGGGAGAGGAAGTAACAAATGCAGTCTAGCAATTTTTTGATTCAGGTTATCTCCCCAAGTCTATTAACACTGCATTGATCTCCTTATTACCTAAGAGTGCTAATGCTAGCACCATTAAAGACTTTAGGCCAATTGAATATTGTAGTGTACTTTATAAAATCATCTCTGATGTACTAGCTAACCAAATGCAAGGAGTCCTACCTGAAATTATCAGTGAAAGCCAGTCGGCCTTCATTAAAAGGAGAGTGATATTTGATAACATCCTGTTAAGTCATAAAATTATCAAATGATACAATATGAAACATATTTCTCCACGTTGCATGATCAAAATTGATATCTAAAAAGCATATGATTCGATTGAATGGCCATTTTTGAAGTATTTGATGTTGGAGATTGGATTTCCTTAAAAATTTGTCATGTGGATTATGACCTGTATCAACACTGTCTCATATTCTATTTGTATTAATGGGGAAGTCACAACCCCCTTTGCTGCAAATAGGGGATTGAGACATGGGGATCCAATGTCTCCTTATCTATTCGTGATTGCATGGAATATCTACACATGAACCTATTGGAGCTGCAATTAGATGGCTTATTTTCTTACCACCCTCGATGCAGAAAGTTTCATTTGGTAGAAATCTGCTTTGCTGATGATCTATTGCTGTTTTCAAAGGGAGATATACAATCAGTGCGACAACTTCTTAAGTCCTTCTCCAAGTTTTCAGAAATCTCAGGTTTAAAGGCAAATCAATCAAAGAGTAATATATACTTTGGAGGGATAGTTGTGGATCATCAAGAACAAATGCTCGCTGAATTTGGTTTTGTGAGGGGAGCACTACCATTCCGCTATCTAGGAGTGCCTCTTTCCTCAAAGAAATTATCTGTGGCTCAATGCAAGCCTCTCATTAAGAGAATATTGGAGAAAATAGAGAGCACGACATCAAGATTTTTATCTTATGCAGGCCGAGTGCAACTTATAAAATCGGTTCTCCTTTGGTATGCAGACGTTCTGGAGCCAGGTTTTCCTTCTTCCCCAGAAAGTGGTTAAAGCCATCCAATCTGCATGTTGCATCTTCCTATGAACGGGGAGTCAGGACTCTCAAAAAGAGCTATTGTAGCTTGGGAAAAGGTCTGTTTACCAAAGAGTGAGGGGGGCTTGAATATCATAGACTTCTACCATTGGAATAAGGCAACCATTTGCAAGTAGTTTTGGTGCATGGCTCGCAAAAAAGAGAAGGTATGGGTGCAGTGGATTCGGGGGGAAGGGGGGAAGGAAAATTCTGGAAAGTCAATCTAGCTTTGCTGCATCTAGTACAAGAATGTACC
Organism: Schizonepeta tenuifolia; assembly: GCA_029490685.1. Lineage (NCBI taxonomy): Eukaryota > Viridiplantae > Streptophyta > Magnoliopsida > Lamiales > Lamiaceae > Schizonepeta > Schizonepeta tenuifolia. Next base: position 23,037,557 of record CM055960.1, on the reverse strand, counting down.
TTCTTTCCCAACCAAGCTTTCTCATAAGGAAATTATATGGTGATTTGAGAGGAGCTGGCCAGCGAGTGGAGTGGAAGAAAATGTTGTGTTGTAATTTGGCACCTCCTAAACATATACTACCTCCGGTCCACAAGTTTCTTCCTATCTTTCCTTTTTGGAAAGGTCCCTAAGTTTCTTCCTAACTACTTTTGGACATTACCCCACAACAAATTATTATTTTTTGCCCTTACTTTATCAACTTATTTACCTAAAATACCACATATGGCCCACCACTATATCAATTAATTAATACATCACTACTCTCAATGTGAGACCCTTTATCCACTCATAACAAATTTAATCACTTTTTTCTCTACTTATAACTAACTCAACAACTTTTTTCTTAATACCCGTGTCACTTCCTTCTAAGAAAAGATTTGGGGACCCGAGGTAGTATTTATCATGTGGCTTACTCTCTTGGAAAAACTGGTAACAGCAGATAACTTGCTCAAAATAGGAGTTATTGTTGATCCATTATGTAGTTTGTGTGGGACAGGGATGGAGTCCATTAATCACCTTAGCTTTCTATGCTCGTACTCATCCATTGTTTGGGAGTCAGTTACTACTAGGTGTGGTATTCCAAGGAGCTCAGAGGAATGGGAGCAGGAGAGGATATATATGATTACGCAATGCAAGAGTAAGACAACCACCCAGAGAATGTATAGATTGGCTTTATCAGTGGTAATTTACCCGGTGTGGAAAAAGAGAAATTCGCGCAGATTCAAAGGAGATGCTCAAGAAGCTCAGAGAGTTAGCAGAAGTTGTCAACTTGTGATTGTTATTCGATGCCAGAAGAATGATCGTATGATGATGTTATTGCAAAACTAGATTAAGTAAAATGTGTTTTGAGTTTGATTGTTTGTAAGGTTGAGGATTTGTACTCTTCATTGATTACTTGGTGAAATAAAAACTTTATTTACCAAAAAAAAAGAGAGATCCAGACTAGATTTATAGACTAAAGGGTACTCTTTGATTTAATAGATCGTATTATTTTCTACATCAATATATATTTATTATTAAAAGCTTGATTTTTTGAAAGGAAAAATTTAGTACTCCCTACGTCCATAAAGACTGTACTCATTTTTTCAATGCAGGTTTTGATAAAAGTACGGTAAAAATAATAAAAAAAAAGTAAGATATTGTAGAAAGCACAAAAAAAGTAAGATGGTGACAGGGAAAGGAATAAAAAAAAACAATATAGTGAATGTGGTCAGTCTTTTAGAAAAAGATCACACTTTTTGTGGATGGCTAGAAAAAGAAAGATGGACACACTCCTTATGGAAGGGTTAATTTCCTAAAAGGTCACCACACTATGTGATTTGTATCAAATTGGTTACTAAATTTTCAATTTGTTTCAAAATGGATAACTCAACTTACGTTTTGTACCATTCAAAGTTTTATTTTGATTTTTAGACTAATTTTATCCTACATGGAAATTTAAATACCACATAATAAGCTGACTCATTATAAGATAAATATATTAAACAAAATTAATTGGTGCTCATGATCAAAGAATATTCTTCAACGGCATTGTCTTCTCATTGATTGATCGTCTCTCCTTAGTGAGAAACGTCAGATAAAACATGAATAGTGATGTGTAAACATAACCTACAATACTTTCTCAAGGAATCATCAAGTGAAGTATTGAAAATTGTACATTCATAATATGTTGTTCCCCATGTTGATGATTATATACAATCAAAGAAATATCGATTAATAAAATATTATTATGAAACTAATTACGAATGACAATGTCAAACCTAAAAACAAAATTTGTCAATTAGGAAAACAAGTTTCTTTCATGTGACAAGGGACGGAGGTTTACCCAGTGCACACCGAAAGTAGCGGCTGCAGGTTCTCACGATATAAAAAAAAAAAGAAGAGCTGAGAAGATAACCTTATATTCTCGATTCAGAAGTAGAATAAATAAAATCAGAACAAAAGAAAATAGCCTTTTATTCAATACGAGAAGTATTATCTTTCATTAAATAAAGAATTCATTAAAATAAAAGAAAAATAGATGAACTTAGTAAAATGGAAAATATTGAACGAACAACACCTAATGATACAAAAAGCCAAATTACATGAACATAATGATACACATTTTTTTACCATAACCCATGTTGAAAGACATTAGACATTGTTAACATTAAGTCGAATTTTTAAGACATATATAAACGAAATTTAGTGTTAATGTAATACATTTTGCATTAATTAATTTGTATGGTGTAGGAAGAAACCAACCGGTTGAAGGTCCGCCACTCACTTGGTTCAAAGAATTGCGTTTTAGTCTACCATACCACTAAGCACACATATCACGTACTCATCATGTCAAGCCTACTAATGCCACAGAAATGGCCCTTCACGCTTCCTTCACGACGGAGATGGACCACGGCGACGGCGACGGTGACGGCAGCCGGTGTGAGGCAGGAAGATATAGTGATCGTGGGAGCCGGAATTGCTGGCCTTGCTACCGCTGTTGCTCTTCAGAGGTTGGGTTGCTTTCTCATCGATCCTCATCTATATCTATATAGTAGTATTTACTAATTCAACTTGAAAATTAATTTGTTGTAAACAGGGTGGGGATTGGGTCATTGGTGCTTGAGCAGGCTGAATCACTGAGGAGTGGCGGCACTTCACTTACATTTTTCAAGAATGGATGGAAAGTATTTGATGCAATTGGAGTGGGAGCTGAGCTCCGCCCTCAATTCCTCGAAATTCAAGGGTGCGTCTCCGTCTTCTTTTTGCTTGCATCCAGTGGCGGTGGAGCTGGCGGAGCTCCACCGCCACTGGGTGAAAGTTTTTTTTTTTTTTTTTTTTTTTGATATTGGGAGGTGGAGCGGTGGAGTTCGAAAATCATCAAATTGTCCTCTTACGGACGGGTGAAAGTATTTCTTTGAACCCTTTAAAATCAACAAATTGTCGAAAATCGCGCCACCAAATGAAATCACATAAAAATTTATCGAGTTTTTTTTTAAGTAGAAAAAGAAGCCCCTACCAAGAGGGTCTATTATTTTATTTTTTTTGGCTAGGCCACCGCTGGTATCTGTTAATTCATTATGGTGAATGTTATTTGATCACTTGCCTTGCATGTGTTGTTTATGGCTAAAAGTTGAATAGATATAAATATAACTACAATGAGTTGCTACCTGGAGCACAATTGCAACTTTCATAATGTTTTCTTGGAGTGGGTGGTTGTGATTAGTTCTGGAAAAGAAAGACGTTGTGATTGAGTATTTGAAAGATAGGATGATCAAACAACCTCGGAAATGTTCAAGAATCATCTACGCATGCGGTAGATTGCCTACGTTATTTTTATCTGCAACACTTCCAAAGAGAAGAGACCAATGTAACTAAAATGTGGATTTAATTTCCTCTGTGTGTATGAAATTTTATTCATTCAAACCAAATTTTTTGCTGAAATATGACTAAATGAATGAGTTGGTGTATCCTAAATAGTGGTTTTCAGCCCTGCAGGATGGTGGTGAAATCGGAGGATGGAAGGGAATTGCGGTCGTTCAGATTCAAAGATGAGGACCAGAGGTAAATAAACACACCTCTTATCTTGTTGATGTTGAATCTCTCTGTCTTTCTCTCTGGAACTTGACTCTTGAACTAATGGAAAAAGTCAAGAGGTGCGTGCTGTAGAAAGAAGAACTCTGTTGAACACTCTTGCATCCCGCCTGCCCCCGTCTGCTATTTCTTTCTCCTCCAAGCTTAAAACTATTGACAAAGCCCTCAATGATGAGACCTTGCTCACACTTGAGGATGATTCTGTCATTTCTGCCAAGGTACCCTCATTCTGCAACTCACAAAACTATATTAATTTCATATCTCCATGAATGAGCATTTGGTTTTTGTTCAACTTCTTTAATTTAGTGCCAACTTGACTTAGATTGTCATCGCCTGTGATGGGATACGGTCTCCGGTGGCCAAGTGGATGGGCTTCCCTGATCCCAGATACGTCGGGCATTGTGCTTTTCGCGGCCTTGGCGTATACCCCGATGGCCAACCATTTGAGCCTAGAGTAACTTACGTCTATGGGAGAGGTGTTCGTGCTGGATACGTCCCAGTTTCTTCGACTAAGGTCTACTGGTTCGTCTGCTTCAACAGCCCGTCTCCGGGTATGCTTCAACTTTGTGCTCACATGGGACATTTTATTTTGAGTGATATAGATAAAGACGCAAGTAAAATGATGAAGAAATACTTACCAGTCTGGTTTCAGGTCCCAAGATAATTGATCCATCCATTTTGAGGCAGCAAACTGAAGAGCTGCTTAAGGACTGGCCGTCTGAGTTGTTAAGTATCATTAAATCTACGCCAGATGATACAATCATACGAACCCCTCTGGTGGATCGTTGGTTGTGGCCGGGCATCACACCACCGGCTTCGTCAGGAAACGTCGTCCTTGTTGGTGACGCATGGCATCCAATGACACCAAACCTCGGGCAAGGCGCGTGTTGTGCGCTGGAAGATGCAGTGGTCTTGGCTAATAAGTTAGCAGAGGCAATCAAACTTGGAAACATGACTGTGGAAGATGCATTTAGGGCTTATGGAGTTGAAAGGTGGCCTCGGATATTTCCATTGACAGTACGCGCGAATCTTGTGGGAGCTCTACTGCAGCTTCCGAACCCGGTAGTGTGTTCTCTTCGGGACGATGTTCTTCTACCGAAACTCATTAGACTGGGGCCGATGTTGGAACATACAAATTTTGATTTTGAGCCTCTGCAGTTATAGTCTTGTATAATGTTATACAAACTCGATACCATTGTTACAGTTATAGTGTCAAGCTTGAACAAACTGAGAAAATCTCCAAACAACTTAATCAGCATTATTGTGCAATACATGATCCAAAAAATAAAAAATCCCAATCAATTACATATATAAGTGTGAAGAATTAATCAATCGGTGTGAACTTGGTGATCACAAAAATAATTAATCCATGGCAGCAGTCATATATTATATCCTGCGCCTGCTATAGCTATCTTGTTGATCTTAATCAACTGTATCCCGACTCTCTGGCTTTTCTGTAACACCTTCTTTAATATGACATCTAAATCTTTACTCTGACAGCAATGGAATCGCCCTTATTTGCCAAATCTACTGCCATATGTAAGAGAATAATGTGGATGTCAGAAACTAATGTTGGCAAACACAAGAATAAGCAAAAAGCTTGATATTAAGCAGAATGGTAACTTCCATGGTAGTAGAATGAAGAAAGTTTTAGTGAAGTTCCATTTAAACACAGCAATTAACACATGAAACTACTAAGGGGATGATATTTAAAAATCTTAACTGGTTAATGACCTTCCAACGGTCGGAATAACTAATAAGACAATTTCTGTACAAACTAAAGCAATTGTTTCCTCAGAGACGATTGAGGGTTCAACAAACTACTTAACTGATTCAGTCGTAGTTTATGATGTGACAGTTTACATTTCAAAATGACATTCAAGAAGTAGGCATTTTTTTCTAATCCAATCTTATTCTAGTAATCTTCTCATATAAACTATGTGGCGGAGTAGCCTATATTATTTATTATCTTTTTATGCTATCAACACCCTTAACACATATAAACTATTTGCTGTCATGGAGTTGTTGCAGCTGTTTGCTGCAACTCCCTTGTGCAGCACATCCTACATTGATACATCTAATTCCCTGTAACAATTGAATTGGGGCTATTTAAGGAGTGATCAGACGAGAACTTCTCTTTGCTGATAAACTACTTATACACTCTATAGGGCAGCTGTATATATAACCTTTAATCAAGAGTGCTGGTCGGTGACTATGCTGATTTAATGATTTTGGCCCCTTAATCAGCACCTGCTCCTTCTATATACAACAATATTATTTATCGTAGCTTGGGCAAGGGCCCGGATTTTACCCAATTTTAACAATCTTAGGATATCATCACTCTTAGTGTACATGTTTTGATTAAGTTTAGTGTAGTTGGATAGTAATTTGCCTCAATTTTGAAGCTAATCGACCCCACCCCTCTCACATTGTTTTTGTGATGATGTATTCCCACGGGAATGCCCGAGTATAGCTTGTATTTACCACTCTTATTTATATTACTCGTACTTTTCGACCAAAAAATATAATATCAACAAGGCTAAAGACACCTCTACTGTCACAGCTAGCGAATCCAAGTCTTTCCCGTCTTAATACCCACCCGACGTTAGTTTACATCAACAGAAGAAAAGCCCTATCTCTGGACTTCATAATCAATAAGCATATGAATTAGTTCAACTGCATGCCCCAAAGTCCACAGCTAAAGCTCCAGTAGTTAACAAGTTGTGAAGATAATATATAAAAAGATATTTACATCAAGTTAATCATTATCATAAACAATCAAAATCCGGCTTATGGATTAAGCTTGATTGCACAGCCATTTCAACTGTCAATTCCTCTGTTTGGTTTGAAGGAACTATAGATGATTGAAATCCGCAGTAACAAAACCACGGAAAAAATTGTTCCAGTTTCATTCTATAACATCGATCAGTCACATCGCTTTCAGTTATAGTTATAAATCACGAATCCATTATTAAACGGAGTTAGTTGAGATCCTTCATTCTCTAACCGATCTAAACAATCAATCAGTCTCATCGCTTTCAGTTATTGTTATAAATCACGAATCTCATTTCTTCTACAAATGAGTAGAGTTCATGCCTATCAGATCATTCACTCAACTTACTTATAATTGAATCACATATGGAAAACCAATAATTAAGTTCAATAACAAAAGGAATATAACAACAACACGAAACAACATAATCAAAACCAAAAACGGGAGAGAGAGAGATAGAGAGAGAGAAGAGGAAATAGAACCTGGAGCAGAGAAGAACCACAAGATAACTGCACAGATGATGAGCAATATAGGGATGAGGTGGACGGCGGCCTCGGCGGATCTAAGGCGAATCCTCTCCTTCTTGGCGAGGTGGGATTCAGGGTTGTAGGTAGGAAGCAGCTGCTGCTGCTGTTGCTGCAGCTGTTCGGCATCTGCTGAAGATGAGGGATTCGCGAAGAACTCGTCGGAGACGCGGGTTGAGCTCCCAGACCGGTACATTTTCCGTCGAGATTCAGGCGGCCGAAAAAGAGGAATTTCACAATTCTTGTTTGGTCAACTTTCATCTGTCGGCATTACTTAAAACTTGAGAGACGTTAAATAGGCAATGCCCGCTGCCTCGAAACGGCGCCGTTACCCATCCGCGCCAAAATGTCGCATCCCTTTTTTCTTCAATTAATGCTCTTGTTTCTTTTTTCTCCTTTTCGGTTTTCTAACTTTTTTTTATCTTTGCTAATGATTTCATAGTTATGACTATAATCGTACTAATGATTAATAATTGTTTTCCTATGGTTCTTCTTTTTATTCTAGTTGATGGTCCCGAAACGAGTTACTGGTGTATGGGGGGGAATACACCAGTTAGGATTTTTCAACTTTCGAAAAATTTAACACTTGAAAACAACTTCAACTGAGTAAAAGGACTCAGGTGAGATCTCACAGCTGAGTAAGCAAACTCAGCTGGAAGAGCGGTGTTGTGCGGAATGTGGTGGAAAATAAACTCGTTAAAAACAACTCACGCAAACCAGCTCGGTTGGTCAAGAACCAAAACAGCTCGGTTGAAAAAATGCAAAAGAGGTTTGAATGCTGGTTAGTTCGGTTAGTTAGAAATGCAATATGAACTGAAAAAAATAAACACGACACACAAGATTTACGTGGTTCGGAGATAACTCCTACGTCCACGGGGAGATGTGAGTCCACACACCTCAGTCCAAGTTCTTCTGGACAGAACCACTCAGCTTACGCGGGCTGAGTAACCGTTACAGTTTAGTTTCCGGGCACTAAACAGCCTAAGTCAAGTTTACGGGTACTTGATGACCTGACTACTCAATTACAGGAAGAGTAAGGTCCTAGCACACTTTTTAGGGTGTGAGAAAGGGTAGGATTTCCAACTACAGCTCGATCAAGAATGAGAGCTGGATCTAAGGCTTGAACGAATAAACACTCAACCTAAGATCAAAAACAGTTTCGAATTCTAGGAACCCTCAGCTACTAATGTTCTCTCAAATTGGAACTCTCAGCTGCTGATGCTCTTAGATGATGATTTTGCAGATTTTCTTTGATTTCTCTCGAGAAAGCTTTAGAATTTTTAGTCGTCTATGTGTCTATCTGCATCCCCTACTTCTCGAATGAGATGATGCCTCTATTTATAGGCGGAGAGAATCAACTAGCCGTTGGAGGAGCAGTTGATCTCTGATCGGTTGAAAGCGATGGCTTGTCTCTCATCTCTGCAGACTTTCCCGATATGGCATCTGTGCTCCTTTGCTTTCCATCTGAGACAGCCTTGTGTTGGGCCAGATGGGGTAATGACTGAACGGTCAAACCCTCATGTGACTTCCTTTTGAAATTCAAATCTTTGACAGTCAACTTCGGTTTGTCGGTTGAAAGTCTTGACCTTCATCTGAGTGATCTTCAGCTGATGTTCCGATCTGTCGAGTTCTCAGCTGACTTTGAACTTCAAAACAGTTGAACTCCTTGTTCAGATTCTATAACTGAGGTTCTGAAACTGAACCCTCAGTTGTCTTCCACTTCTTTACTCAGTTGGGTTTGAACCCTCAGATGATTTCTTTTTCATCTGATGTTCTCTTCCTTTCAACTGTTTCTCATTTGATGAACGCTCAGTTGGTTTCCTTCAACTGATGTTCTGAAGACTTTCCCTTGTTTACATCTGAACAAATGAACTCTCAGTTGTCTTCCTTCACAACTGATGTTCTGTCTGAGTGACGCCTTGTTGCCATCTTCAGCTGGAGACCTGTAAAGATAAAAACTTAACTTTGCTCAAACAGCGAGCCTAAATTCTAACATTAGGTACTGGCAACATCTACTCGGTTGGGGTCAGCCGGTTTTGGAATTCATCAAAACTTATACTAATAAATTTCCCAACAATTTCCCCCTTTTTGATGATGCCAAAACCACTTACAACTTGAAACCACTACTGATCTAAACCTCACTAACTTATCTAAAATCTCAGTTGAAATTCTAGACAGTCTATAAGATAAAACATCAAAAGGTTAGCACAGTTATAACATGAAATTGAAAGACTTTGTGATTCAGAGCTTGGACAATGAGGAATTGTTCATCAAGGTGAATCGTATTATATACTTTGAAGTTTTTGTTACAACTGAAGGTTACAAAGTTAAGCGCAAAACATAGAAAGATACATCAGTTGCTTCAAAAACTACAGCATCCAAAAACATTATCAGCTCAAAAACTTTGACAGCTCAGAAATACTGTTGACCGTACTTGTTGAAGATACGGTTGAAGATCTCCTTCTTCGCTTCCGACTCAATCCCAGTGTTGACGCCGTGTTCCTTGCATACTTGCCTCGCCTCAGCTAAGATCGTATTTCTATTTGGCGTGCTTGTGCCTTTGATCATCGGAGGGCGGTATATGCACTTCTTTGGAACTGGAACAGTGTTGGGATCAAGCTGAGCATTCAGCATAGCTCGCTTGAACTGACTAAACATTCCAGGGTCTCCAGAGCTGAGTTCCCACAGGGCTTCCTTGAAGGCTAGCCTTGGGTCTTCAGTCGAGTAGACTTTCCTGTAATAGAAGTCATTGACGAACTCATGCTTGAACTGTTCCCAGTCATCGTTCCACTCCGCATTCATCCACTTGTCAACATGTGGGTATCGAGACGGGAGTGGAGCGTTCTTCTGCAGCTGATGCGTCGACTTTCTAGCCTCAGCCTTCATCTGGTGCTTGTTGATTCTTCGCACACTCCGGCTGGCTTTGTTTCTGTCGACGTTCTTCTCCACCTTGGCGAGCTCCTTCTCGAACTTGGCCACCTTCTTGGCTTGATCGGCAACGAACTTCTTGATCCAAGAGGGATTCAAGTACTTCTCCTTAGGCACCTCCATAGCTTTGGCAGCTTCGATACAGTCTTCAACGGATATCCCGTCAAGTTCTGCATCGAGCTCGGCTGTGAGCTCGGCTACGAGGTCGTGGGAGACTTCCAGTTCGGGCTGCGACCCTTCAGCTTCAGCTGGCACTCCTTCTCCTTGCTGGAGAACAGCTTTCCCTTGTCCATCCCCAGTTGTCGGCTCCTTGTCTTCCCCAGCTGCTGGCTCCTTGTCTTCCCCCTTTTTGGCATCATCCAAAAGGGTGGCAACAGTGCCATCCAGAGAGGTCAACTTGGCTTCAGCTTGTTGAATGCGGGAAAACAGCTCTTCAACAGCGTCCTTCTCTTCCACCTTCTTTGCCAACTCCAAGTCTTGGCGCTCCTGCTCAGCTCGCTGCACAGCTGCAAAGGTCGCAGAGACCTCTTTGTGAAGGGAGACGAACTCAGCTCGGAAAGAGGCGAACTGAGCCATCCACTCCTGGTCCTGAGTCTGCTGGGACTTTGCGAGGTCAGATTCAGCAACGGTCTTGAACACGTTGAAATCCGAGCTGAGGCTTTGAACAGCCTTCCTTAGAGCCGAGACCTCCGAGCTGGAAGAAGTGGATAGATCTTTGAGCTTGTGCTGCAGAGAAGAGGAGAGGTGATCTAGCTGATTCTTCAGGCTGGCATTTTCTGCCATCAGCTGCTGCATCCTGTCAGCTTCTTCCTCCTTGCCCAGCTGGATTTTGGACAGCATCTCCGTCCTCAGCTGGTTGAACCTCTCCGAGATCAGCTCGCAGATGACGTCGGTTGAGAGAGCTGGCTGATCGGAGGGTCCGGGCAGGAGCTGTGGTTGTGGCTGGGCAGCAGACTCCAGGACAACCATGGCAGATCGGCTGGCGAGGTAGGCCTTGAGCTTGTCTTCTTCTCTCTTGGCCGCCTCATCAGCTGCGTCGACGTCGTCCATGCAGGAGGCATTTTTGGCGAGCATGTCATCAAGAAAGTGAACAGCTTCAGGGTTGTTGCACAGCTCCCTGGTGTCTGTCCCTTCTTGGATGCTTTTGTCCAGACGTCGTCGGAGCACAGCCACCTTTTGGTTGTAAGCCACCTCCAGGCTCTGGTAGTCGAAGTACTCCCTCAGGTTGGACTCTTCGACCTTTAACTTGTCCCAGCCATGGATCCTGAGGGTCTCCTCCTTCACGTACCAGTAGCTGAATATGACACTGAATTGGTATAGAAGCTCCGTCCCGAGAACAGAGAAAATAGGCATCGATGTTGCCTCGGGGAACATACCAATCAGCTTGCGGAAGTAGTAGCTGAGTCTTCCTTCATATTCAGCCAGGATCGCCTGACGGTTGGCTTCTTCATTGATCTGAGGGGGGTCGATATCGAAGGTTAAAGGTTCGATGGTTTCATCAACGTTGGCCGAAGAAGTGGTCACAACGTTGGCATCGAGCGAGAGGCTCGGAATATCTGACTGAGGACCAGTTGAGAGAACCGGATCCTCTTTGGATGGAGAGTTGGCTGGCTGGAGGATTTCTTCAGTCACAGGTGGGTTAACCTGGCTGGCATCAGCTCTAGACCGACTGTCGTGGGACTCCTCAGATGAAGAAGAGTCATTTGAGGAGGAGCTGGCATCCACCACTTGGATCTCCACGTCTCCACCTGCCTCCTCAGCCACGTCCTCCTGGCGAGGTTGAAGAATAAACCCAGCTGGGTCAACCGATTGACTGGATTCGGTTGACTCCTTCTCCTCAGCCGGCTTGACCACCACTGGACTTGTTGTGGATGGTTTAGCCGCTGGCTGGATGATTCTTATCCTTGGCCTCTTCTGCAGAGGTTCCTCCTCTTCCTCCTCTTCGTCTTCTTCCTCCTCAGCTACCTCTTCCAGCTGGCGCTTCGCCGGCTTGGTCCTCGAAGGGCGACGAGCAGCTGCCTCCACAGCTGGCTTGGGGACACCCTTGGGGGTGTAGACAGCTTCTACAACATCCCTGGCCTTCTTGGCTGAGGGGAACAGTGACAGCTTGCTGACTGGAGTGTCCTCACTCCCTTCCCATGTCAGCGGCAGACCCTTTGTGGCTTGGAGGATGAGGGCTGATATCTTTGTCCCGAAATTGAGAGTCCCCTTGACACTCAACAGAACATCCCCGGACTCAGCTGTCGTCTCGGATATCTTCTGCTTCTCCGACACCAGCTGGCTCTCTATATATCCCAACCAGTCGACCGGGTGCATCTCTTCCAGGGCCTTCTGCTGCTTGAGCTTAGGACGGCTGATGTCCCCGAAGGCTCCACCATATGCGAAGATGCATTTGGAGATTACATCGAAAAGAAGTCGGTGCTCCGGCTTCAGCTTTGTCCTTTGCATGCTCCCCTTCAATGGTTCAGGAACAAGAAGAATGGTTTGAAGGAAGGCATCAGCTTCCTTGTCAGAAAAGTTCCCCACCACGTCTGTGGCTTCACGGTTTCTGGGGATGAGCTTCTCCAGCTCCTTCGACACCTTTATCTCCACAACGGAGTCTTCTACTGTTCGGGAGGTTATGTGGCATTGCTTGCACGGGATGATCGTGACAAGCCCGTCATTTGCGACTCGTTGCAGATTACGGTAGAAATGTACGATCTGCTTCCTGAGCAACAGGGCCGGAGAGAGGGTGGCCCAATCAAGTAGATGGTGGTCGGAGAGGATGGCGGCGATTGGAGCCAGCTCAGGCGAGGAGAGAGCCGCTCTGGATAATATCTGTTCGAAATGAATCTTCGACATCACCATGTCGAACGATTCCTGGAACGTTGCTGGCTCTGAGGAAACCATCTTTTTAGAAGCTTTTTACTTGGGCGCCATCTCGAGGAGATATATATGCAAAGAAAGAGTGAAAGACTTTACTGGAAATGGCGAAACAAGATTTGAGAAGATGATGAATAGTGAGTAAAGATATGCACGAAAAGAGAAAGTAAGGATCACTTCCTGATTTGCCGTATTATATAATCTTTGACTCGGATAAAATCAACGGCTGGGGTTAAATCGCGGGAATCTATTAACGGCTGTGATTTCGCGACTGTTGAGTAATTTTGACTGATATACCACGCGCGCGAGTGAGAAGGTGAATAGTTTGAGGTGTCAGCCCAGTCGCACTATAAAGTAAGGCTATAGGTGTTCAGCCAGACTTTACATTAAATGCGATATGATGGCTTGTTTAGTCTAGCTGACATGTTCAGGAATGTTTGAATTTATTTCAAACATTCTCATTTAATATCATAACACCTTCAGTCATAAATGATACCTGCCAGCTGATGTCTGAATCAGCTGTGTTCATTTGTTGAATTCCTCAGTTGCCGCATACCATCAGCTGACTCGAGTTCGTCTGTTCAGCTGACGTCTGTTCCATTATTGCAGCATACCATCAGCTGACTCAAGTTCATCTCCTCAGCTGACGTTTGATGTCCTCAGTTGGCAATTCGTATCTGATATTCCCCTTTCAGCTGAGCTTCCCCCTTCATCTGAGCTTCCCCCTTAAGTCGATATCCGATTCTTCAGCTCGGATGAATCCTTGTCAGCTCGGATGATTCTTCTGCTCGGATGAGTTTTTAGCTCGGATCCAAAAGTCCTAGAAGATCACACAGCATCTTGAACCGAGCTTCAGGAAGAGGTTTGGTGAGGATGTCAGCTCTCTGAATCTCAGTTGGGATCTTCTCCATGGACACATCCTTCTTCTCAATATGATCTCGGATGAAGTGATGACGAATATCGATATGCTTAGTCCGAGAGTGATGAACAGGGTTTAGAGAGATAGCTATGGCACTCGAGCTATCACAATGTATGGGAACCTGTCCAGTTGAGACTTCATAATCTCTCAGCTGCTGCTTCAGCCACAATACTTGCATGCAACAGCTTCCGACAGCCATGTACTCTGACTCGGTTGTCGAAGTAGCAACACACGCTTATTTCTTGGAGAACCATGAAACTAGCTTGCTTCCCATGAACTGGCAGTGTCCAGAAGTAGACTTTCTGTCCAACCGATCTCCTGCTAGGTCGGCATCTGAGTATCCAGTCAGCTGGATATTGTCATCAGTTGGGTACCACAATCCAACATTGACAGTTCCCTTCAGATACTTAATGATGTTCTTTGCTGCCAACATGTGTGCTTCTCTTGGTTGGACTTGAAAACGAGCACACACTCCAACTGCGTATGAAATGTCTGGTCGGCTGGCAGTTAGGTAGAACAGCGAACCGATGATCCCTCTATACTGGCTGGCATCAATGAGCTTTCCCTCAGCTCCTGGTTCGATCTTCCAGTTCGTGTTCATAGGGATCTTGGTTGTCTTACTTGTCTGCAATCCGAACTTGGTGATGAGCTCCCTTGTATATTTGGACTGGTTGATGAAAATCCCTTCAGGTGACTGCTTCACTTGTAATCCAAGGAAATAATTCATCTCGCCCATCATTGACATCTCGAACTTTTCTTTCATAAGATCGGAGAATTTCTTGCACAGCTCCTCCGACTTGGACCCGAAAATGATGTCATCGACATAAATTTGTACGACAAGTATATCTTCTCTAACTTTGATGGTGAACAGAGTTTTATCAACTGAACCTCGTTTGAACCCCGAGTCCAGAAGAAATCCACAAAGAGTGTCATACCATGCTCTTGGTGCTTGCTTTAGACCATAGATAGCTTTCTTCAGCTTGTACACTCTTCCATCTCCAGTCTCAAAACCAGGAGGCTGTTCAACATATACATCTTCTTTTATATCTCCATTGAGGAATGCACACTTCACATCCATCTGATATACTTTGAACTTGTGATGTGCGGCATAAGCTAGAAAGATCCGGATGGCTTCAAGCCTTGCAACTGGTGCAAAGGAATCTTCAAAGTCAATTCCTTCTTATTGGCAGTATCCTTGAGCTACCAACCTTGCTTTATTCCTCACAATGAATCTAATGGCGTCTCTCTTGTTTTTGAAAATCCACTTTAGTCCAATCACCTTGACACCATTTGGTCTTTCTACCAACTCCCATACACAGTTGCGTAGAAACTCATTCAATTCTTCTTGCATGGCTGTTGTCCAGTGGACACAATTGAGAGCTTCCCCAACATAGTTCGGTTCTGGAACATCAGCTACATAGCAAGAAATCATGGCAACATCTCCAGCTTGCTCGAACTCCTCTAGAACTGCCAATTCCTCAGCATATTGGGCATAAGTGTTGGATTCTTCCTCGGTTGATTCTGGATTTGCAACTCTGCTCCGTGTGCGCACACCCTCGGTTGGATCTCCGATGATGTCGTTGGTGGAATGAACTTCATACCATCTTCGGTTGCGTCTTCCTTCTTCTTCCAACAGTGGCTGTTCAGACATTTGAGTTGGAGTCTTCAGAGCTGGTGATTGATCAGCTGTTGAGTCTGGATCCTCAACATTTACAATAGATTGAACCGAGTTCGGTTGGGCATCGGATGCTAATGCAGTTGGATGGACATCAGCTGAAGTTCCCCCTAGGGACGAGCTGAGGTCTTCGCATTCATCTTCAGAGGAGTATGGGTCCTCATCCTCAGTTGCCCATACCAGTGGTTCAGCTCGGTTCTTTTCCCGAAGAGCTTGCGATCTGGTGAGAACTGGTAGAACAGCTGGATCCGCGTGTTGTTCCTTTACCTGTTCCCTGCACTCAAAGGTAGATTCATCAAAACTAACATGAGGTGTTATTTCCACAACACGAGAGCTGTTGTTGAAAACTCTATATACCTTGATTCGAGCTGCATATCCAAGAAATATGCTCTTCGAAGCTTTGGCATCAAAAGTTTTCAACTGAGTCTTCCCATTGTTGTGAATATAACACTTAGATCCAAAAACACGAAAATAAGAAATATCTGGCTTTCTGTGTCTCCACAGCTCGTAGGGCGTCTTTCCCAACCGCTTGGTGAGAAGAGATCGATTCTGTGTGTAGCATGTTGTGTTGATTGCTTCAGCCCAAAATCTCTTAGGTAGTGCTGAGCTCGCTAACATGGATGTGGCTGCATTCTTCAGAGTTCTATTTCTTCGCTCAGCTACACCATTCTGTTGTGGAGTACGCGCGGCTGATGTTTGATGGGTTATGCCATTCTTTTCGCAATACTCAATGATGGTTTCATTTAGAAACTCCGTTCCACGATCTGATCTGATAGATATGATATTCATCTCTTGTTGGTTCGATATCCGATCCATTAGCTTGGGCAGCTCATCTTGGGTTTCACTCTTGTGGCGCATGAAGATGGTCCACGTATATCTTGAGTAGTCATCAGTTACAACCAAAGTATATTCGTTTCCATTAATGTTTTTTGGTGTAACTGGCCCGAAGAGATCCATATGGATCAGCTGCAACACTCGGTCGGTTGAAGGAGTTGACTTCAACCGGAAGGAGGTTCTAGCGAGCTTTCCCAGCTGGCATGCACTGGACATGTGTGTTGTTGAAAACACTCGGTTAGGTATGCCTCTTGCATGTTCTTGTCAGGCAAGTCGGTTCATCGTCTTGAAGTTCAGATGGTTGAGCCTTTTGTGCCACAGCCAGCTCACATCCGAACTGCTCTTTGACAACAGGCAAGTGTCAGGGAGGCTGCTGTTCCAGTCAGCGTAGTATACATTCCCTGTTGGAGATCGATTTCCCAACAATATCACCTGCTTTGATCCGACATCTTTAACTCTGCAACCCTGTGCATCAAACTTGACAGAGAACCCATTATCACAGAATTGGCTGATGGAGAGCAGGTTATGCTTCAATCCATCAACAAAAGAAACATTAGAAATTGAAACATGATTGGTTTCAAGGGTACCGTAACCTCTGGTATAACCTTTTGAGTTATCACCAAAAGTAACTGATGGACCTTCTTTCTCCACGAAACTTCCAAGCAAATCCTTCAGATTTGTCATGTGTTTCGAGCATCCACTATCCATCACCCACATTGTTGTAGACACCTTCTTCTTCCTCAGCTGTTTCTCCTGTACCTGCAAGGAGAAACTCGCTTAGGTCCCCAATTTCAGTTGGGTCCTGGAGGGTTAGAACCAGTTCCCGCTGGAACCGTGCATCGCTTTTCTCTGTACACTCGAATAGCCTTGTCATTCCAAATGATCTGCCCATTTTCATCAATTATAACAACACCCCGGTTATCCTTAAGCTTGTTGTTTGAAATGATGCTCTGTTTCTTGGGAGGAGTTGGATTTCTCCCATGTTGGGCTTTAGGAGGTGAGGCTTTCCCCCTGTTTTGATGGCGATTCTTATCCTGTTGAGTTTGTCTGTGAGGTCGGACGCCTTTGTGGAATCTTCTTGGCTGATTCTGATTCCATTGCCTTGGCTGTTGACGATGGTTGTTCATGCCCGGATGTTGATTCATGTTGTGGCATGAGTAACCATAGCTTTCGTAACTTTTCCACATAGGTTGACTCTATTGGAACCTCTGATTGTTGTGGTGATGGAACCGTTGTTGATTATATCGGTTGAAGCTTGGTCGGTTCTGTTGGTTCCATCTCTGCTGTGGTTGGTTTGTTGGTCGGTTATCACGTTGGTTCTGAGCTTGGATATGTTGTCGATTTTGAGCTTGATTGTGACTCCGACGTCTCCGGTTCCTCCGTTGAGTCTTGGAACATTCCCCCTCGGTTGTAGACTCCAGGGACTGTTTTGTTGGTGCTCCATCTGCAGCTCCTTTTCCTTTCTCAGCCGTAGTTACCTTTATCGGTTGTGAGGGTGTTTGTTCAGTTGCATACTCAACTGTGTTAGGTTTGGCAACCATGACTTCCTCAGCCCTGGTGAAGGTAGCTGGTGGAATTCCAGTGTCCTTTGCCACGTCGTATCCGAGTCCAGACACATCATCCGTTTGCCGTCTGTATTTGATGAGATTCTCGATGATCTCGGATGACTGATAAAGCTTTGTCAGGTTGTCCTTCTCAGTTTGAAGATCCTTGAGAAGAACAACTATATGCTCGGTCTGGGCATCTGATGTCTTCATCAGCTGGTCGATCTGAGCCTCTTGCTTGTTCAACTGTTCGTTCTGTGCCTTGATTCGTTCCTTCAACTGTTCATCGGTTGAAGCCTCAGTTTGGTTGGCTGTACTCAGTTGACTTTTCAGCTGGTCAATTTCTTCAGCTTGTCTCTTGATCAAATCGTCTTTTTCGGTTAAGGAATCTTCAAGCTTGGCGAACTGGGCTTGAAGACTCTTAAACTCAACCGACTGCTGATGCAGTTCCTCACTGAGTTCTTGAAAATCATTCCAGGAGGGTTCCAACTCATCGTTCATAGATTCCTGCATGTTAGAAGTATTGGAAGAATTTAAGCGAGCAGGATTAGATTGTACCTCAATATCATCTTGGTCGGTTCCAAGTGCCATGAGGCATTGATCCGGACTGATGACTTTGTTGGTAGAGGTCAGATCATCCTCATCTTCAGTGTCTGTGAAGATGTCCATATCGTCAGCTGCCTCTTTAGCTACCATGGCCTTATTCTTTGCAGTTTGCTTCGCCCTCAGTGCTTCTCTTTCCTTCTTTGAGAGGTCTGGGCAATCAGCTTTGAAGTGTCCTTCCTTACCGCATTCGAAGCAACCATTGGTAACTGACTTCGAATTGTCTCGAGTTCGGTTTGATTTATAGAAACGTTTATATTTGCCGAACCGAGTATCCATATCGGCTAACTTCTTTGACAACGCTGCAATGTTCTGTTGCAGTTCTTCTCTGCTCGGCTCCTTTGCAGTCGTGTCAGCCGACCTGGTTGGCCTTGACGATCTCGACTTTGAGTAGTCAGGTCGGAGGGCAACTGACTTTGATGCTGAGCCGACGTCCTCAATTCTATTTGTCTGACTTGAGGGCTGCGACCTCCTTCTGTTGACCTTATACTCATTTCCTTTCAAGATTGACAACAATCTTTCAGTTCCCATTTCACCTAGGTCAGCTCGGCTCTCGTGGATATTTGTGAAAGTATCCCACTCAGCCGGTAGAGCTTGCAACACTTTGAGGTTTATCTCTCTTAGAGTGTATTTTTCTTTCCAGATGGATTGGATTCTTCTGATGATGTCCATAAACCGGAGCTCTAGCTGATCTATAGTCTCATCAGGTCGCAGACTGAAATTGTCAAAATCTTGACATGCATGCGAGAACTTGTTTTCCTTTGTCTCGTCGCTTCCTTCACTTAGTGAGGCCAGGATGTCCCACATCTCTTTTGCGGTCTCACATTCCTCTATCCAGGGCAGATAAACTTGTCCAACCGTGGACATTATTGTGCTTTGAGCCCAGATATCCAGCTGGCTCACCTTGGCCTCCTCCGGAGTGTAGTCCTCTGGCTGTTTCTCCACATACTCCACCACTGCATCTCCATCGTTGGGATTTGTGGGAGTGCGAAGTATTCTGTCTCGTATGACGATTGGTCCAGATGTGAGAACTTGTTGCATCCTATGATGCTTGGACAAAAGGATCTTCTTCATTCGAGTTCTCCATGATGTTTAGTTGACAACAAAGAACATGACTGTGATGTTGTGCTTGACGTCCATCTGCACAAACAAAAACAGGACAACAAAAAAACGAGCAACAATGCACTAGCGTGAAAAGATCTGTTCAGTTGACCTCTGAAGAAAATTCTCGAATTCACACCTCGTGAAACAGAGTCAGCAGTCTTTTGAACCACTGCTCTGATACCACTTGATGGTCCCGAAACGAATTACTGGTGTATTGGGGGGGGGGGGGGGGAATACACCAGTTAGGATTTTTCAACTTTCGAAAAACTTAACACTTGAAAACAACTTCAACTGAGTAAAAGGACTCAGGTGGGATCTCACAGCTGAGTAAGCAAACTCAGCTGGAAGAGCGGTGCTGTGCGGAATGTGGTGGAAAATAAACTCGTTAAAAACAACTTACGCAAACCAGCTCGGTTGGTCAAGAACCAAAACAGCTCGGTTGAAAAAATGCAAAAGAGGTTTGAATGCTGGTTAGTTCGGTTAGTTAGAAATGCAATATGAACTGAAAAAAATAAACACGACACACAAGATTTACGTGGTTCGGAGATAACTCCTACGTCCACGGGGAGATGTGAGTCCACACACCTCAGTCCAAGTTCTTCTGGACAGAACCACTCAGCTTACGCGGGCTGAGTAACCGTTACAGTTTAGTTTCCGGGCACTAAACAACCTAAGTCAAGTTTACGGGTACTTGATGACCTGACTACTCAATTATAGGAAGAGTAAGGTCCTAGCACACTTTTTAGGGTGTGAGAAAGGGTAGGATTTCCAACTACAGCTCGATCAAGAATGAGAGCTGGATCTAAGGCTTGAACGAATAAACACTCAACCTAAGATCAAAAACAGTTTCGAATTCTAGGAACCCTCAGCTACTAATGTTCTCTCAAATTGGAACTCTCAGCTGCTGATGCTCTTAGATGATGATTTTGCAGATTTTCTTTGATTTCTCTCGAGAAAGCTTTAGAATTTTTAGTCGTCTATGTGTCTATCTGCATCCCCTACTTCTCGAATGAGATGATGCCTCTATTTATAGGCGGAGAGAATCAACTAGCCGTTGGAGGAGCAGTTGATCTCTGATCGGTTGAAAGCGATGGCTTGTCTCTCATCTCTGCAGACTTTCCCGATATGGCATCTGTGCTCCTTTGCTTTCCATCTGAGACAGCCTTGTGTTGGGCCAGATGGGGTAATGACTGAACGGTCAAACCCTCATGTGACTTCCTTTTGAAATTCAAATCTTTGACAGTCAACTTCGGTTTGTCGGTTGAAAGTCTTGACCTTCATCTGAGTGATCTTCAGCTGATGTTCCGATCTGTCGAGTTCTCAGCTGACTTTGAACTTCAAAACAGTTGAACTCCTTGTTCAGATTCTATAACTGAGGTTCTGAAACTGAACCCTCAGTTGTCTTCCACTTCTTTACTCAGTTGGGTTTGAACCCTCAGATGATTTCTTTTTCATCTGATGTTCTCTTCCTTTCAACTGTTTCTCATTTGATGAACGCTCAGTTGGTTTCCTTCAACTGATGTTCTGAAGACTTCCCCTTGTTTACATCTGAACAAATGAACTCTCAGTTGTCTTCCTTCACAACTGATGTTCTGTCTAAGTGACGCCTTGTTGCCATCTTCAGTTGGAGACCTGTAAAGATAAAAACTTAACTTTGCTCAAACAGCGAGCCTAAATTCTAACATTAGGTACTGGCAACATTTACTCAGTTAGGGTCAGCCGGTTTTGGAATTCATCAAAACTTATACTAATAAATTTCCCAACACTAGTTGTTTGATTAAACCAAAAAATATACTCGCTCTTTTACCAATTCTTGCAATTTAGGGCATTTTATATGTAGCTAATCGATAAATTATTTTCTTCAAATATTTAGAATTTAGTTTGATGTTTACCTTTCTCTCTCTCTCTATATATATATGGGGAATATTTATTTTCAGCCATTAGATAGAGATATGTTCCATTGATAGATTTAATTATTTTTTAAGATTCGAATGTTGGCTATTTTAAAAGGCGAAATATATTTGAATTACTTTCTAGTTGAATTAATTTGATAAGATATGTTCCAAATTGCCGAACTTGAAAAATATTAAACAATCAGAACAATATAATTTAAGAAGAGTTAATTTTCAATAATTTGTGAAAGTTTGGACTCATGTACAAACGATATGACCTACCCCTAATTGTTTTTTTTTTTAGAATCAAAACAAGTTCTTCAATATTGTGTGATTTTTTTAGGACACCTTGTTACAAGAGGCTTGATGCATGAAATGCTTCTTTCGCAAACTGTCATTTATCCATATTTTTATAAACAGTATCACTTACTCCCCATCCACGAAAAAGTACCCTACTTATCTGTGCCATATTTTACTTTTTCCTATTACATCAAGTCACATTTCATAACGGTTATAAAGGTTTGGTTTTAATTTTGGATCTCTAATCTATCTCCTAGCTTTTCATGTTTTAGTTTGGATGATTGGATTCGTAATCCAACTATTTGTTTTGATTTTTAGGATCGTGTTTTTTATGTTCTCCTGATCTTTGTAATTTGTTGGTTTGGGTTGCACCCCTTGTGCGTGTTTAATTGATTTTAATTATCCAAAAAAAAAGTCACATTTCATAACAACTTCCAGTCACATTTTATTCTTTCCATTCAAAACAAGTGGAACCTTTATTTCACTTACAATAAATTTAACTTCATTTCACCTTTTTCACTCACAACAAATGAGACTCTTATTCCACTCACAACAATTTTAATTTTCATTCTAGTTCTTCCACTCTCAACAAGTAGGGCCCTAACTTCACTCATAAAAATTTTACCAGCTTTCTTAAAACACTCGCCGACACCAAAATAGGGTACTTTTTTGTGGACGGAGAGAGTATTTTTTTATTCCATTTATGAATACGATGATTCACATTTCGAGCCGGCATTAATACAACATCTACCCGATAACATAGCCATTCATTCATTAAAACCAGAAGCATCCCAAAGTATAATACCAAAATTTGAATAAAGAGACAGATTGTCAACATCAAAGCAAATCCTTGCACGACCGAGGATAGCTAAGTGGTCAACTGTTTTGATATCTTTCAATCCAAAGAAAATCAATCCTTCAACAATGTTGTAAATATTGTGATTTGCTATTGTCTATTTCAAAATCAGTGAAATGTACGTAAAAGAAAGTTCTTTTATAGTACAATCCAAAGAAAATCAATCCTTCAACACACCATTTTTCAAAAAGAAAGTTCTTTTATAGTACAACACCCTTTTCATTAATTTGACACATTTATTTAAATGAAAACTGCATTTTAAATAATGAATAAATGCTTCATCTTGTAATTTTCTCAATACAAAATCTGAAATTCTGCATACTGAATCAGAAGATTCAGAACTTTCAATTTTTTGGAATATGAACTCATACTCTATTTTCACTTATCATCAGAAAGCACACATGTCTGAGTTTATTTGACAATATGCCATATTAAATTTATTCTATACTTGTTTAGTAAGATGAAATGACGCTGTTTTATATATATCCCTACTTTTTTTACGAGTAAAACAATGCATAAGTTCAAATTGCAAAAAATAAATAAACGCAAGGTTTCCAAATTTAAATTAAAATTGCAAAATAAAGTAAAGCTTGTAATATAAAACTTTTATATTACAACTTAATAAAACGTTGTTTCCATTTTATTTAAAAATCTCAACTACTTTGTTCGTCTTGATATGTCTAGTTATTGAGCTAGCTTGCCATGATCTACACCATTCACATTTAGTGCTCGTTTGATTCAAATAGAGTAATGGAAAAGAAATGAAATGAAGTGAAGTTAATGATAACGATAACCGTTTACTTTTATAAAGTGCTTGGTTCAATAATGGTAATGAATCACGTGTAAGGAAAACGAATCTGGAGAAGAAAGTGTTTGTGTTACTCCTCTAGTTTGGAGGGGTAATATTTTAGAGATTTGAGTTACTCTCAAATAAGGGCAATAATTAACCCACTACTCAACTAAGTGAATTTCTTTCTATATCTAAAAAATGTCCACCAAATATGGACTTACTGTCTTAAGACGGCCGGGTGTTGAACTGTTGATGATAGCAACAACTCTCTATTGTCCATCTTTTTTTTTGTTTCGTTTCGAGTAACATATAATGTAATAAGGCTAAATTAATTATGAATTTTAATCAACAATTTATTTAAGTTGAGCTTCTGAAAATATCTGTACTTTCCACTCTGACATAATTGTAGAAAAAGGAAAGAGAGTGGCATACTTGGAGTTAGAAAAAGAAGTTGGCCTAATATTAATTTATCCAAGAAAAATATAATGAATGTTGTGAAGCTGTTGATGCACAGTCTTGAAAGTGAACTAATGACATGAACTTATTCAATGAGAGTTTGCATATATGTATTTGTCCTGACACAAAAATAAAAATTAAACTACAACAATAAAGCTTACCTATTTTCCAGACTATTGCAAACGTCCCATTTTCATGAAACTGCAAGGAAATTTCCTTCACCTACAAGTTAGGGCCACAATCTTGCCTAGCAATATTATTCATTTCCTTCGATAGGGACAAATTAATAAATATCAAGCAATTATTAAAGATTTAATATCTTGTTTATCTTATTCTTGAGAGCAACGAGAGATAGATTACCATACTGGACCTAGTTAGATGGAACCCCAGTTCATGTCTTAGTTCGAGACGAACTAATGCCCACAAGGTCAGAACCAGCGAATATTGATCTTGAAGGACACGACTGCATTATGAACAGCCATATTCCATTGACGCAGATTAATTAGTTGGCTTCTCATATGTATTCTGCTCTCTGAATGTCGCGATGGCACTTTTTATCATACCACCCATATCCGGCCTCACGAAAAGATGAGTGTTATCCAACACCTGTATTATGAACTTCTGTGACTGTGGTTGTGAATTATTCATGTTGATGATGAACTGAGCCATTGGGATGTCGCTACACAATTAAGATAACTGGCATAAGATAAAATCCCTTAAGCACACCACACATGTAAGGGTTAATTACACTTTTACACCCTACGTATGAACTTTCACATATTTACCATACTTTTGACATTGATACATTGATACCCATCTGTTTTCAAATCTAGACGAGGTCGGCTTTTCCTCTACTGGATAATCATGTTGGCAATCAAAAACTCATGTGGAAGTGTTAATGTGATTATTAGTAAATGATGTGGAACATATTTTAATACCTTCTCCCTAAAACGAAAAAGTGGATCAAGTCTAGATTTGAAAACGGAATAAATTATTGGGTAAATATGTATTGATTATTACTGAAAATTTAGGTATTGTTTGGGTGTAAACAATGTTCTAAAAGACGTTTCATGGTACCATGCACGAGGCGCAAGTGCGAGGTGTAAGCCTCAAAATTATATATAATTAATACAAAATATACTCCTTCCATCTCACTAATAATGTCACTCTTCCTTTCTTGTCTGTCTTGTTTGTAATGTCCATCTAGAAAAAATGGAAACAATTAACTTTTCGAAAGTGGTGGGACTTACGACTTTCTATCTTTATACATTAGCTCCTTAATAATTGTACACAAAAACTTGGGGACATTATCGGTGGGATGGAGGGAGCATAAAATAACATCAAAACACATAAAAATCACAAGAAAGTCTAATGCTCAATTACATAAACACATAAACATCTGTAAGCACATGAATTAGATCTCAAATCAAAGTCTAATGTTCAATCAAAGTAGCCATGGTCCTTCTTAATTAGCTAAAAGCATGGACAAAGTCCCTAAATCACCACAAAATCTCCCATATTTTAAATATTATTTCAGCCACAACTCAACTATAGCTTTCAGGAATATTTCAATACCATTTCAGCCCTAATTCAAAATAAGTTTCAGACTTCTTTCAACAAAATTCAACCCAATTTCAACTATAATTTCAGCAAATTAAACTAGTTTAACAAAAAAAGAAAAGAAAAACTGAGAGAGAGAAAAAAGCTGAAAGCAGCGGCGCAGCACAATTCTAAACCTATTAAGGGGCTTTTTGTCTTTTTCTTTTTAAATTTATCTCCTAAATAGGGCTCAAATTCATAAGCCTGGAGAAGTTTAAGGCAAAAATTATGTAAGCTCGTGATTTTTCTCTGCCTCAAATGAGCCCCCCCCCCCCCCCACCAACTACACACACACACACACACTATTTCCGCCACTACAGCACTACAGAGAGGTGACCGCCTTGCAGCGCCTCAACCACCTCGACTGAGGAAAGGCAGAATCCTCATCAAACTACAAAAAGGCGGCGTCCCAAAGGCTTAAACTTGCCGCTTCACTTCAAGGCTCACCTTGAGGCGCATTTCATATTCGCCTTATAAGACAATGGGTGTAAAAGTGTATTTAACCTTAGATGTAACATGGACATTTTTCATGTGGATCTCAAATGCAACAGAGTGACATTAGACACAATAGGAGAAAAGATAACTGAAGACAAACACCTGGTCTAGATTATACGTAATTGTTGGAAATATTTCAGAGAAGGAAAAACATATGAAAAGCTCTCTCAAACAATTTTCGATGCATGCATATAGAATCTCTCCCCTCTCGAAGTAAAGTATGAAGGTGAGATATGATAACTTGGTAATACCATATACTGCAGAATACACTATACGAAAAACTCAAAGAAGTATTTTACCATGAGATGTACAATCCTTTGATCGCATTCACCATGATTCCTTGATCTGCAGAAAATGATAAATAAATTATAGAAGCACTATCTAATGAAATCAACCAAAAATATTATATTGATACTACAAAGGACCAGTACCAGTATACATGAACAATTAAGCAGAAAAGAGCACAAGCAAACATGTTTCAGTCCTTTAATGGGAGGTTTAACTAACGGCCAGATATCCAGTTTCCCGCTATTTTGCTCACTCCTACAAGCACCCATAAACTTTGTTTTTGCGCAAAATTATATTCCCTAAAGTTTTTTGGTTAACTGAACCCCGGTCACTGACGAATTAGTAACTGTCGTTAGCATAATTTTGTTTTGCTCTTTTTTTTTTTAAATCATGTGGGTCCCACCCACTCCTCCTCTTCATCACTCAAATTTCTTCTCTCTATACCTCTATCCCTCTCTCTATACACACACACACACACATGCAGACTTGATACTAATATGCAGACTTGTGCTAATTGTCTTGATTATCTCAAATTTGATTAATCATCTACAAAATCATCCTAGAAATATGCTACAGATAGTCTTAATTAGCTGTTAAAGAGGATGTTGGTATCATATTGTGATAAGACTAGTTCATTGGAAAAGGCAGGAGAGATGGGCATGGAGTGTTAAGAATCTGAAGCATTAATACTGCATAATGTACGGGCAAATTTCATGGTGAGAACAGACGGCATAGAAAACGACGTTATTTTGGAGTCATCATCCATCATCAAAGTCATGGAATGGATGGCTTTTCTGGACAGAGATGGATCAATAGAGATTTTTGAAACGCGCCGAGTTTAGGGAGATGGATACCAATGACGGTAGCCGAGCCGTGGAAACAAATTCTTCAAGATATCATTCCTCCCCCAAATGGAAATGCTGTCAAAGCTGAGACAATGGGGGCGAGAAGCATTACAGAGGAGTGAGGAGGCGACCGCCGGGAGGTACGCAGCAGAGATACGGGGTTCAAGGAGAAACGAAGAGAGGGTATGGCTAGGAACACTTGAAACGGCAAAAGAAGCAGTCATGGCATACAATAAGGTTGTTTTACGAATTAGAGGCACTAAAACGCATCTCAATTTCTGGTTAAGGCCATGGACAAGTTTAATCATATGAATATTTCATCATCATATGCGAATGTTGTGATTAGCAGTTGTAACTGGAAGAGGAGAGGAGAGCATATGCATGAAGAAGAATCATTTGAGTTCAAGAGGGAGTTCATCCTGATCACAAGAATTTGGCTTTCAACCAATTGATATACAATTAAACAAGGAAAAATCGAGCTAACTCCAACCAATTCCATAGCTTCTGTTCTTTCTAATTTGTGAATCTTCTCCAAATTCGACAATCAAATCAACTAATCAAAACATACAAAAATCAACACACTAACTGAAGCCCATCGCCAATTCACTCCTAACATTCGAGCTTCAAGCCCTAAAAGTTAAAATTTAGAAATTACCTTGGGAGTGGGGCTGTCAAGACGGCGGCGAGGTTGAGGCCGGCCGCTGGCGACGCGCCGCAATTGTGTGTGTGAGAGAGAGAGAGAGCGAGAGAGAGAGCGTAGATGAGTTTACTGTTGTAATGACGGGGGAGCAGTTTTATATTCATATGAAAGATGGGTGGAGGATCGTAGTCGGATTTTCTTTTTTCTTTTTTTAATTGTATTTTTCGATTTTTTTAAGTTCTAAATTATGTACATTTTTATTTCATTTATTTAAATTAATGTAATTTTTTATTTATTTAAATAAATTAATTTAAAATTTATAATGTAAAACTAATTTTATCTCATTTTTTATCAAGTCACTCCATTGCAGGTAAGAAGTGTAATTTAGGATCAACAGCCCATCAAGCTCTCTTAAGGAATCAAAGATTTTTTTTAAGTGTTTATCTGTAGATAGCACATCGAGTATTTTTTATATGTTCACTGCGCAACTGTAATTAGTAACTAGTTTGTGGCCCGAATCATTTTATATTAGGTTTTTTTGTTTTTTTGAATCGAAACTTCTTCATTGATTACTTTGAATCATATGCATGGGTATTCTATCTTAAGGAAATATCACTTTTTGTCGCAAAAAAAAAAAAAATTGAAATAATAGGACATTTTTGAAGAAAAATCATAAGGTGGTACATTGTTGCAAATTCATCGAAATGTTGGGGCATAAAGTAATATTTTTCCTTTATTTTAATCGTAGCAAAGTGGATTTTAGGGGATTGTAATTTCGTAATGAAAATCACTCGTGTGACCCTTGCCACGTTGGTGAATCATGTTTGGGAAAATACTACAACCAATTAAACAAATCTAATGTAATGTCTCATTGGAAAAGAAATACATAAAACTTAATTAAATATAAAATACATATCCCAAAAAATAAAATCAGATGAAATACATGAAATTAATTTTTATTGCGAGTGAGGACAATATAAATATTTGAATCATTCATTATGTATGAAATTAATACTAAGTAGATAGAAGGAATTTAAGAAAGAATGAAGGATTTAAAGGGTGAGATTTTTAGTTATATACCTCCATTTACCTCTAAATGGAAGGATAAAAGCAAACACAACCTAAATCTATTAATTATATATAATTAAGGAGATTAACTCACTAACATTTAGGACCTCTTTACTATGCTAATGCACGAAATTCATCTAAAAATTAAGCAACAATTGCTTCTATAGATTAATTTTGTGAAAGCGCTAAAAAGAAAGAAGCATCATGAAGATAAAAGGGCCTAACTTGATGAGCTCATGAGATGGTGGATTTTGCACATGAATTCTTTCATATAAAAGAAAATTTGCCTTGAAGTAGTTGACTAACTCTATCTCTTGTAGTTCCTCATGTTTTCCTTAATAATCATGCAAAATTAGCTCCGCCATCGCCAAATTCTAGTTGCAGCTGGGACTAACAAACTTATATTTTTGTAACTAACTAACTGGTAAACAAAATTAGGAAGAGTTTTGTCGCTTTCACCTTCTTCTTTGTCTTCTACGGCATTCAAAACATTCAGTACATGAGGACTTACTCCTACTTGTGGCGGTAGATTCAAGTTTGCTAGGTTGGACTTTCAACTCATCGACCAATATCTGGCGAAGCTTCTCATTTTCTTGCATCAGCTCATCAATGAGTACCTGGTGTTTCAAAACCTGAATGCATTGCAAGTTGTAGTCAGCAAGTATGAACAAACAAGAAGAAAAGTAGAAGAAAAAGCCCAATTAATTGGGGATGGGGGACTAAGTGAGGTTAGAGGTGGCCAACAATTTCGAAAACCACGGAACTAAACCATTTTCAACACTTGTGACACTACATTAAGGTGTGATTCTGGTTTCAAAGTTGAAAATTGCAGCCTATATTATCTAATAAATAGCCGCATTTCTATGCAATTAGATTCTTACAACTTGCAATCTTGTATACCAGATAGAAGAATTAGATTCTTAAAAATCTCATCTTCATATGAAACAGGGTAGTGTATTCATTTTTCAGGATATCACAGCTCATTTGGACTTCTAACCTTATCTTTGTTACTCAATATCATTAATAATGAAACTAAAGTCTCTGGAGAAGCATAGCAGACACGTTGACATGCAACTCAAAAAATCAAATGTATGACTGTAAAGAGAAGAAGATGAAGTAAAATAAGAACATAATATTTTGTGTATCATTACCAGTTGAAGCATGTTACTTTCCAACTGAGGTGTCCTAGCCTGCACCAGAACAAAAATTTAGTAACTTTTTCACCTCCAAGCAACTAAAGTATGAGCAATCAAAGGAGCTTAATACATGTTGATAGAAATAACGGATGGAAAACTGCCAATATCATATGAACGTACATTGCATTATTCTTAAAAGAAAAACCAAAAGGACATCAGGGATTGAAGGAAAAAGCACGTACAAAATCATGCACCGATCAAGCTTGTAAACCTGATAGAATAAACTGAATTGCTTCAATGTGTTGTCATCAATGATTTAACTGCGCAGACCCAATGAAAATGTTAGAGATCCCTTTTCTTTTATAGTTTTATTTTATCTTTATGTATCCAGTTAAGTATTATTAGAGTTCTATTTCAATAAGGAACTTATTATTGGTTAGAATCTTGGTCAGAATCCTATTGCGATAGGGAAAGGTTTTGTTAGAATAAATAGGGCCTTTTCTCTATACGTGAGGGCTCCTCTAGGATTTGATTTTGGAACAGTGCTAGCCGCTTAGGATAGGCGAGAGTTCATCTCTCGATTGGAATTTCTCTTTTGCTTTGTTTATCTATTTCTGTTAGTTATAATATATTTCATGAGTTTCGATATTCGATTGTTATTCCCCTTTACTCTAACAGAAAAGGTAAAAATGCCTGGTAACTTCAAAGATTTTTTCTTTATTTTCTTCTCTTTCTATAGAAGGTCACCAGCAACAAATTAGAATCATACACCGACGTAGCATCTTTTCAGTAATTGGGGTCCACAGACAGTTTCAGAGGAGAATGTAAAATTGCAGGTCTTTATCTCTTGTGCAACCACAACTCTCTTTTTTATCATGTGCATTTTACGCTTTCATGGGTGAGCTGCAATATCAGAAGCCTCGGCAGCAACATGCTAGTTATTTCTAGTTTCACAACTTAGCATCGTCTAAGCAAGCAAAGTGCACTTGTCAGTTTAATTCTTGCATCATGAAATTTCAGAATATAGAGAGCTACTATTCTTACACATTTTGAACCGATAATGCTCTAGTTTAATGAGGTTCAAGTATACGTACTTGTTCGTGAGAGGAGCTCCCCTCTTCTTTGAGATTTTTCAAAAAGTTGTTGAGGACTTCCTCCGTTCGACTGCTATGTTCTGTATTTGTTGCAGCACTAGATGGTTTGTTTGATGATGATTTTGCCAACTGAGTATTACTTTGATTTTCATACGACGATTCGTTAACCATGCCCTTTCCGCTTTGTAAAGATACTGGGGAAATCATCCCTTGATTAACAGACATGGGAGAACTGGAATGTATTCCAAGTCTTTCAGTCACACGTGTTGCCACTTGCTGAAAATTGGAAATGAAGTAAGATAAGTTAAACAAAAAACGTAAAACAACCTTTTAGAGAGACACCAAAAGAGAAGACAGCATCAACACATACGACAAATTGCGACTGTATCTGATGCAGCACACTAGGCTTCACAGCAAGGCCTGTCAATTATTGCAGTAGATTAGCTACCTAATGCAAGTCAGGAATATGCAGCTGCACTTTTCCAAACAATCCAGTGTCTGAATTCAAGAAAACCATTTCTTGATATGCTCATATATATAAAAAATAGAGAGCTAATTTTTCACATAGCAAATATATATAGTTTAAAAGCCTACAAAGGGACAACCTCAGCAGAGAACATGATAAATGGAATAATACATACATCAAAATTCGCATATCAAAACAAAGCCATCTGAAAGCGATCATATCATGCTCACAATCTCGTCGTCTAATAAAGAACTAGAGCAATATAACAATGAAAAGGGAACCCCCTTGGGGGCAAAATAAGTTCTAGGAAACATTGAGTGAGTGCCTATTCTTTCATCAGTGACATGCATATATTAGATAACACAAAAATTCATACGGTTAACTCAGGAGTTTATATCCTTCCAGGTATGTACCAAATCCAAATCCATGGCCGAAACCTACTCCACAACCTACACCCGCCTGAATGTTCTTCGCACCCACTTTCTTTAGCTACATATATGAAAGAGAAGAACAAAAGGAGATTAGGAAATTTGATAACTCATAGCAAATACAAAATTAAAACACATACCAGAAGTACGTACAGAATTATTGACATGTCTTTGCACACCAGAAAAGGCATCAGTTGCACCCCTAGTGGCACTCATAACTTGGCCCAAGATGGGTAATGCACCTAATGACATATTGAGAATTAGCAATAAACGGAAACATCAATAAGTCTAGTTAATATAATTTACAAATAATATTGTCATGCAGCAGAGTTCTGGAATTACAATTTCACTCACTGATAGTTCTTTAGTTCATTAGTCGAACCACTATTAGCAAATAAATGAACTCCAACATCGAACAGGTCCTCAAATTTCACAGGTTCTGGTGATTATTAATTGAGTAGCATAGTTTCCATCTCATTATTTTGCGAAGTCATTGTCATCTGGTGTTTAATAATGTACTTATAAGAAGAAGAAAAGCTATATTGTTATATCCAAACCAAAAAT
The DNA here is from genome assembly GCA_029490685.1 of Schizonepeta tenuifolia. Lineage (NCBI taxonomy): Eukaryota > Viridiplantae > Streptophyta > Magnoliopsida > Lamiales > Lamiaceae > Schizonepeta > Schizonepeta tenuifolia. Next base: position 23,005,262 of record CM055960.1, on the reverse strand, counting down.
TACATGCATAATCTTACCAGACATTGAAATGGAAAAGGAAAAGATATGAGTTTCGCATAATCTTATGAGTTTTTTTTAGGAGAGGTTGAAATCACAATTTTTTTGTGCAAGAGTTGGCAATCATCAAACCAGATGGACACTTCAGACTTCATCATTTCGACTCACTCGTTTTCCTCTATTTTTGAAGGTCGGATGCATCAACACGAACTATTACAACATCTCAAACAAGATCATAACCACCACCACATGCCATTTTGAACACTAACACTGCATTTAGCCAACACAAATTAAAGAAGAAGAAAAAAAAACCCACAAGCACAACTCGACAAGAGCAAACCTATGAATTTTCGAGAGAAATGCCAACACAATCACAAAATATAATTCATATACTTCAAGAATCAAACTTTCCACAAGCCTCAAATAAACAAATATAAGGCATATTTTTAAATAAACCATCAGTAACATTATTCAAAGTGACATCTCATGTTCTTACATTCTGCAATCTTGAAAGGGGGAAACAGAGAGAACATGGGTTTTACCAAAGATTACCTAAATTTAAAGGGCGACCCACGCCAATGCCAACACCACAGCCGATTCCAAAGCCGGTGAATACTTGACCTAGTTTTAAAGTAAATGGATTCTCCAACCTCATCGCTCTCATTTCTGCTTTATTATCCGTGTAAATGACTCGGCCGCGGCCGCCGCTGCTGCCGCCATCTTTGGTCGTCATATTTCAGCGTAAGCTCCCTTTTCTTTAATTTTTTTTTTTTTTTTTTGCTTTTCAGTTGGTTAGGGCAGTTCGGTAACTACATGTCGAACAGACAACTATAGATTATACATAATTGTCGGAAATATTTCAGGGAAGGAAACACATTAAAAACTCTCTCAAACAAATTTCTATGCATGCATAAAGCATTTCTCCCCTTCTCAAAGTAAAGAATGAAGGTGAGATATGATAACTTATTAATGCTACAAAACTCAAAAAAGTATTTTACCATGAGATGTACAATCCTTTGATCGCATTCACCATTATAAATAATGTCCTTGATCTGCAAAAAACGATAAATAAATTGTAACAGGATAGATTGTAGGTTTATGATAAAACTACAGGTCAAGAGTAAATTCATCAGTTTCTCGAATGTTCAGTTGAAGAGAACTATAATATAAGAAACAATATATATCAACTCGATTCCAAGTATCAAAACTATATCAAGACAAAACCAAACTTTCAAATCAATGGCAATCAGCTATAAAATTGTAGAAGCACTATCCAATTAATTCAACCAAAATATTATATCAATATACAAATGACCAGTATACATGAACAATTAAGCAGAAAAGAATACAAGCAAACATGTTTCAGTCCTTCTTGGGAAGTTTAGCTAACGGCCCTAAGTGATCCCATTTTTGGTATGTTCAGCTCCCACTAACTTCAGCGCATCCTTAAAATAATCGAGGAGGTGAAATAAAAAGCTAAAGAAACTACACAGGGTCAGAATGTTGCTTGACAGTTTCTACTAAGTTAACGAATATTAGTTCCCATTTCCCACATGAGCCCTTCCAATCTTTATCAAAATACCAAATTACATAGAGCTTTAAGAAATAAATGCACTTAACTTGTTCCTCATCTACCTTCCAGATTAGTCACTACAATTTTCTGACAAAGTAAAGAACACCAACTTTTTAAAAAAACAAAAAGGTTGTACCACCGACAAGAGTGGCCAAATGATACTATATACTAAAGAGTAAACCATAAATCCACTAACTATTGTCGTTTGCATGTATCTGTCAAATCAGCAAGAATTTCATCATCATCACCACCAGAGTATTTTTACCTCATAGAAGTTCATCTGGTGGGTAATGGTATGCATTTTGGAAAAATTTAAAATAACTTTGATCAAATCTACCCGTTTCATTCATCTGAAGCTCTTGAACTTATAGCATTGTCAATTATCTATATCTAGAAAGTCAAAGAAAGTAGTAAAGAAACAGCACTCCGTCCAAATGAAAAAGTGAGGATACCCTTTATGCAGATTATAGAGTGGAAAAAACATATACATAGTATTGCAAATTCCACTGATATCTAGGATCAGTTCTTATTCAGCACTTAAGATGGAGGAAAAAAAAAAAAAAAAAAAAATCTTATAAAGCAAATCATCCAACCTTTGGGGCCGGCCATCTGAATGCACGAAATGAGTAATTTATACCAAATATATGTCTAATTCTACTTCGATATGCTCAATCAATGTACGAGCTCAGGGTTTACTTGAGCCAAACATTTTCAAACATTATATTAGATGATCTATTTATCCATATCTATACTACATATAAAAGTATAATAATTACCAAAAATTACATCTTTGCCATTTTCCACCGAGAAATGCAGCTAATTTCCAAACAAGTTTTCCAGCTTTGATTCTTGCAATCTGATAGTTTTACAAAATTGCAGCTTTATTGCTCTATATAATACAGTTGTTGGTTGGAAAGAGGAGAGGAAAGCATATGCATGAAGAAGAATCATTTTGTGATGGAACAACTTCCTGATTCTCCAGAATTTGGCTTTCGACCAATTGATATACATTTCAACAAGGAAAGTTCGAGCCTTTATTATTTGTGAATCTTCTCCAAATTCCGACCAATCCAATCAGCTAATCTATGCAATACAAAAATCAATACACTAACAGAAGCCCATCGCCAATTTACCCCTAACGTTCAAGCTTCAAGTTCAAGCCCTAAACTTTAGAATTTAGAAATAACCTTGGGAGTGGGATGTGGGGGTGGCGGCGAGATTGGGGCCGGCCGCTGACGACGCGCCGCAACGGGGAGGCAGTGCCGGAGTGATAAGAGAGAGAGAGAGAGAGAGAGAGAGAGAGCGAAGTTGAGTTTACTATTTTACTTACGCAGAGAAGTCGAGGAGAGTATTTATATTATTTTTTGGGGTCACCGGTCGGGTATCCGGGTGGCCAAGGCGCTACCCGACCCGTATCCGCATAATTCGGGTATTGGGTGAAAGGTGCTGGGTCGGTTGCGTTGCGTATGACCTGAACCATTACAAGTCCTTCACATCATGTTTAGGAATGGCAATTTACCCACTGGTACCCGACCCTAATAGGTACGGGTTTGAGGGTCATTTGATATCCATGGATAGCTTCATGGTTAGAAAATACTACCCACGATACCCATTTACCCGCTAAAAATACCCGCTAAAAATACTCGAGAAATATCCACGAAATACCCGACTACTACCCGATTATTATATAATGTATATAATATATATTTGGGCCAGATATTGGTATGGATTTGAACTTTGTAGATTTGAATTTTATGTTTTATGGATTTGAACTTTGGTGGTTAATCTTTTATTTTGTGTTAAATTGTAATTTATTTGATTAAATTCCGATTCGCGGGTGGTGGGTATCCAATAGGTGGCGGGTAGGCGGGTACCCGCGGGTGGCGGGTACGCGGGTACCCGACCGGTGGCGGGTACCCGCGGGCGGTGGGTATGGGTAGAGAAAAATACCCATCGCGGGTATGGATATGGATATGGGTATGGATTTGACTCGTGGGTATGGGTATGGATATTCATTATCCGTACCCGCCGTACCCGATTGTCATCCCTAATCATGTTAATCTTATTACTCATATTGAACCTAAGCGGTTGAGAAGCAAGTTTTTTTGTTTTTTGTTATTTACTTTAACCGTGCATTTATTTAGATTAATCCACAAATATACAAACACTTCTTTAATAAAAAAATTCATTAATTTTAACATGTTAATTTTATCATTTTCATCTATGGTTGTTTAACGACTACTATGTAATAACATTAGAGACTTAATTTTCTTATGGTTAATAAATAACGTCACCACAATCTATTACTACTACTATATTTTTCTTGACATGAAAATGGGAAATGGTGGAGTTTGAACCTGAGATCTTTTACAGACTGAAGCCGCATCATTGGGTACCTATTCAAAACTCTTTTTTTTTTTTAATTCGTGAGAACCCACACCCGCTACCTTTGGTGCACATTAGGAAACCCCCGTCCTTGTGCAGGAGCTTGTAAATCATACAAAGCAGGTAAACCCCACATTTCAAGTACATGTGTGACAAGCTCGACCTATAAAGACGTCTGTGGAGATTGAACCTGAGACGCCCTTCCAAACTTTATTATTATTATTATTATTATTATTATTATTATTATTATTATTATTGGCTCTAATAGAGCTTAACATTATAAGATAATATTTAATAATTTATTCCTATTTTTTTATTTTGTTATTACTTTTCTTTAACATCATCGGGTTAGGATCAAATTAAATCTAGTTCACATCATTTTTGAGTGAGACTCACCAATTGAAGAATCTAATAAATATTTAGAATTAACGTTTATTTTTTTCATAATCGTAATTTGGACATTGAATTGGGTTCAAAAACGATACAAGCTTAACAAGTTCGAGTTTGAAAAATAATAGTATTGTCAATTCAGAGTATTATTACGTGGACTTTTCTCATTTTTTTTATATTTCACTTTTCATAATCATTTTGAACTCTCTACAATTTAATTATGAGTAGGATCTCCGCAAGAAAATAAATAAATAAAGAATTGAACATAAATCAAGTTTGTGACATGAACAGGTATATACATTATAGACTGAAATATAAATTACAATTATTTTTAAAGAAATATATTTGATTTAATTATTATTAAATTTATTCATATAAACTAAAATAAAATAAATTCTGTCAATTTTCAATGACAGATACTCTTTGTTATAATTAATACTATAAAACATTCTAAAATGATCTATAGAAACAAATTTTAAAACAAATATTTAATATTATAACATTTATCTTCCTTCATCTACTATTATTTTTTTCTTTACTTTTGAGCAAGACCTATTAATCTTTTTGTTTATTATACATTCAAGTTCTATTTTAAGCTCGATGACAGAACCTCTCAATTATTAAAATTCTTTATTGTGAGAAATTTGACAAATCCTAAACACTCCTAAATTATAATACTATGATGAACCCATATTTGTGTCCATCTTTTCTTATGTTTTTCTTGTGTTTTTAGTCTTTATCGAGTCAATATGTGTCTGGGAGGACACGCAAGTCGAGAGATAATGTGCAGGGAAGAACAGGTGGATGTTGGGCAAATCCGATGGAAAATTTGTTGTTGAGATGTTGTGATGGTGATACGATGCAAATGGGCATAGGGCTGGAAGTTTGTAGCTGGGCAACATCGAAGTATCCATTCTACAAGTCAGGAAGTACCTCCCCATATCCCTTAAGCCAACAGACAGAGTACTCGGAGGAGCCAGGATCTTGGTCAACATAGGAAGCAATTCAGGATGCAGACATGAAGGGCAAGATACGAGTCGGACTAGCAGCAGGTTTTTCTTAAAGGAAGAGGATAAGGATTGGATCTTTCTTTCCTTATCCTAGCCGAGCCTAATCAAAGAAGATATTCACCACGCAAGGAAAGAGGAATCGTGCATGCATGAAGAGAAAAAGCGGATGTGATATGCATGGAAGAGTCCTTCATCAATAAGGAAACTTCCCTAAACCCTAATTTCCATCGCCTATATATATGGCCGACTCCATTGTGTATTGTGTGCCGATTTTATTCTTAGTTCTGCATTCTAGGTTGAGAGGAAGTGAGGAAGAAACAAGTTCTACGAGCAATTTACTTTTTATTTCGTATTTTTACTGTTTTAAGTTTAGCTGTTGGCGTGAAGCTAAGACCTTAGTTGCTGACTACGCTTTTGGGATGAGAAATAATAGTAGACGTTCCCGGTTGGCGATCGATTTCCCAATAATATGACCTGCTTTGATCCGACATCTTTAACTCTGCAACCCTGTGCATTAAACTTGACAGAGAAATCATTATCACAGAATTGGCTGATGGAGAGCAAGTTATGCTTCAATCCATCAACATAAGAAACATTAGAAATCGAAACATGATTGGTTTCAAGGGTATCGTAACCTCTGGTGTAACCTTTTGAGTTATCACCAAAAGTAACTGAGGGTCCTTCTTTCTCCACGAAACTTCCAAGTAAATCCTTCAGATTTGTCATGTGTTTCGAGCATCCACTATCCATCACCCACATTGTTGCAGACGCTTTATTCTTCCTCAGCTGTTTCTCCTGTACCTCATTATCTTTGACGTCCATCTGCACACAACAACAAAAGAATGGTGCAAGCAGATATGCACTAGCGTGATAAAGAGATCTGTTCAGTTGACCACTGAATAAAATTCCTCGAATTCACACCTTGTGAAACAGAATCAACAGTCTTTTGAACCATGCTCTGATACCACTTGATGGTCCCGAAACGAGTTACTGGTGTATGGGGGGGGGGAGGGAATACACCAGTAAGGATTTTAAAACTAAACCATTGAAAAATACTTCAACCGAGTAAAAGGACTCAGTTGGAATTCTCACAGCTGAGTAAACAACCTCAGCTGGATGAGTTGTGCGGTGCGGAATGTGGTGGAAATTAAAACTCGTTAAAACAACTCACGCTTTTCAGCTTGGTTGGTCAAAAACCAAAACAGTTGAGAATGTGCAGATGCAGTTTGTATGCTGGTTAGTTAGTCAGTAGAGTATGCAAGAAATAACTGAATAAAGAAAAACACTAGCACACAGAGATTTAACGTGGTTCGGAGATAACCCTCCTACGTCCACGGGGAGTTGTGAGTCCACACAACTCAGTCCAAGTTCTTCTGGACAAACCACTCAGCTTACGCGGGCTGAGCAACCGTTATGGATAAGTTTGCGGGTACTTATCAACCTTACAGATTAGTTTACGGGTACTAATCAACCTGTCTACTCAGTTACGGGAAGAGTAGAGTCCTAAAACCTTTTCAGGTATGAAAGATAAGGTTCCAACTAACAGCTCGAACAAGAAGTGAGTTGGGATCTAACACTCTACGAACTCTCACAAAGTGATGTTCTCAAGGTTCGATCTAAAGACACTCAGACACAATCTAATGCTCTAAAACTCTCAACAAGTGATGTTCTTAGAGACTAAATCTAATTCAGCTCGAGTAAGGAATATAGTTCTTTCTTTCACTCTGTCTCGTCTCGTGTGTCTTCTCTTGTGTGTCTTCCCCTTTTCTCCAATGAATGGAAGCCTCTATTTATAGGCGGAGAGAATCAACTAGCCGTTGGAGGAGTTGTTGATCTCTGTTCTTTGATAGCGATGGCTTGTCTCTCATCTCTGCAGACTTTCCCGATATGGCATCTGTGCTCTTCTGCTTTCCATCTGAGACAGCCTTGTGTTGGGCCAAATGGGGTAATGACTGAACGGTCAAACCCTCACGTGACTTACTTTTGAAATTCAAATTCAAACCTTTCTGACAGTCAACCTCGGTTAGTCGGTTGAAAATCTTGATCTTTATCTGAGTGGTCTTCAGCTGATGTTCTGACTGAACTGTTGAACTCTCAGCTGATCTTGAACTTCATGTTGAGACTTCTTTATAACTTCCCCCTTCTTGAAACATTCTCTTTATCGGATGGCATTCTATAGCTGATGTTCCAACTGAACAGTTGGCTTGAACTTTTAGCTGTCAAAAAGCATACCCCTTTTTGGCATAGCTTTCTCATCAGGCAATCTTGTAATTGATGTTCCTCATCCGATCTTTCATCCGGGGTTATATCCGAGTGTTGCTATGTTGCCGTCTTCAGCTGGAGATCTGTAAAGATAAAATCTAAACATTGCTCAAACAGCGAGCCTAACAGCTATCATTAGGAACTGGCAACATCTACTCGGTTGGGGTCAGTTGGTTTTGGAATTCATCAAAACTCATACTAATAAATTTCCCAACACATGGAGTATCTTCACAGGAGTTTGATTGAGTTCAGAGATATTAAAGAGTTTAAGTTTCACCCGAGGTGCAGAAAATTTGAGCTCATTCAATTGAGCTTTGCAGATGACTTGCTACTGTTTTCAAAAGGAGAGATTGGATCTTTAAGACAGGTAATGAGAATTTTTGAGAGCTTCTCAGCAACCTCAGGCCTTAAAGCGAATCAATTAAAAAAAGCAATATTTACTTTGGAGGGGTATCTCAAAGAGCTCAGGAAGAAATTTTGAGTGAGTTGGGAATGATAAAAGGTGAGCTGCCTTTCCGTCACTTGGGTATTCCTCTATCCTCTAAGAAACTCTCGATCATGCAATGTCAACCACTAATTAAGAGGATTCTGGAAAGGGTGGACTGCTGGTCATCTAAATTGTTGTCCTATGCAGGAAGGATCCAACTCATAAAGTCTGTAATCTTTGGAATGCAAGCTTTTTGGTGTCAAGTTTTTATCATTCCTCAGAATGTGATCAAGCTTATCCAAGATGCTTGTAGGACTTTCTTGTGGACTGGCAGATCAGGGGTATCCAAGCGTGCATTAGTGGCGTGGGATCAGATTCAACTCCCCAAAGCAGCAGGTGGATTGGGACTAGCTAATATGAAATTCTGGAACAAAGCAGCTATTTGCAAGCTACTATGGTGCTTGTCACAAAAGAAGGATAGGATTTGGGTGCAATGGATACACGGATATTACATAAAACGACAGGACTTACTATCCATGCCAGTGCCACAACAAGCCTCATGGGTTATAATAAAGATCTTGGAAGCTAGAGAAGATATGAGACAATCTGGAGAAGGTATCAATATGCTATCTCAACCCCTCTTCTCCATTCAAAAAATGTATTTAGTGTTGCGGGGAGATGTACAATCTGTGGGATGGAATAAACTTATTTGTTGTAATCCATTGCTGCCAAAGAGTATATTTATTACATGGCTGGCAATGCTTGGGAAGCTTGTCACTTGTGATAATTTGGCAAAGATTGGAGTGGTAGTAGATTCTTGTTGCTGCTTATGTGGTGAAGCAGATGAGAATATTGAACATCTCTTCTTCCAATGTTCCTTCTCCTCTAGCATATGGATGGGATGAAGAGTTAGGGAGGAATATTAAGACAGACGGTTAGTTGGGATGAGGAGAAGTAGTACCTCTCGTTGCAATGTCGATCAAAAATGATAAAGCAACAATTTTATAGATTGATCTTCTCAGTGGTGATTTATGCAGTGTGGAAGGAGAGAAACTCAAGGAAATTTCGAAGGCAAACCATGTCGAGGGAGCAGATTATCAAACTTTGCAAGGAGCAAGTGATTTGGAGATGCACAACGCACCCAAAGCTAGCTAGGGTGTTAGAAAATTTGCATTAGTTTGCTGCATGGAATGTACGTGTTATGATGTGTAGTGTTTGTTCGGTTTGTATCCTCTGTTACTGGTAATAAAATTTTATTTACCAAAAAAACAAATGTGCATTCCAACAAAGAAGATGTTATCATGCCGATTACTTGAGTTTTAAACAGGAATTTGAAGCAAATGATTTATTTAGATAAGTGATTATTTGTCAAGTGAATTTGTCGGACGTAAAGGATAAGATTAAACAATCAAGCATAATAAACAATCAATGCAGCAGCGGGGAAATAAACTTAAATGTCCAAGGCTACATGTATGAGGACATATAACCTCAAGCTTAAACAATTAACTCGATTTATAACAACTGAGCCATCCAGTACACCGCGCCATCATCATTCGAGCTAACCTGCACATTTTAGAAATAACATGCAGGGCTGGGCTGAGTACGTTGAAATCTTACTCTTAGAGCTATATGATTAGACTTGCCTCATTAGCTGCAACACAAGCGTTAGAGATATAATTTGTTTAAAAAGTTTGCGACTTGCGGCAGCGTATAAGACATTTTTCTTTTCTTTAGATAACCTCGGCTGAGAATATTTTTCTTAGGTACGAATCCTTCTACGTCTCTCATTGTCTCAGTGGTGTAGAGAAGTAGGCCTCCTTTCCTGACACCGTGACCGACCCAATTAAAGTAGAGCTCGCAGTCTTTTCATAACCGGCCCAACCGAAGCAAAGCTCACAGTTACTTAACGACCGGCTAAACCGTAACAAAGCTCACAGTCACCTATTTTATGCATGCATTGTCCCGTTTTGCAGGACTAAATTTCCTGTGCGTCCACAGGATCTGTTCACATCTCATAACGATGGGTTCAGGGTTCAGGGTTCAGGGTTCAGAAAGCCCACCTGGCTTGTGGCGTAAATTAATCTATTTCTTCCTCGTGACTCCTTTACCACTCGATCCCTCTTGCCCTTCAAAATACTCTCTCCGTTCATGAAATGATGCTCTGTTTCATCCATTATTTGTGTTCACCAAATGATGCCCTGTTTCATTATTTTTACCAACATACCCTCGTTACTTTATTAAAATCACTGCCTCTTGCCATTGATGACCCCACCTCACATCAACTTTATTTTTACTTTTTTATCATCCAACAACTTTATTCCTACTTTTTGGTCAATACCACTTCTTTTTTGTTATCACCACTGTTTTTTTGTCATTATTTCACTACCCTACTTTCTAACTTTTACCCACTCAAAACAACTTTATTAATTTTCTTAATTTTCATGCCGGACACGAAATGGGACATCATTTTGTGAACAGATGAAGTAATACTTATAAGGACGAATTCTAGTGTTTAATAAAATGGCGTACTTTCTAGTCGAGTTTCTATTTAACTCAATTTTCTAACTCCTTAACTTTTAAATTCACCGTAAACTAAACTCTATACCTCTATTCAAAATTTAATTAACTAATTCTCATACTTATATCTTTAATAAATATTATTTCCATGCAAAATGCACATTTCAACACATAACACTTTTGTCGACTCTTTTCATCAATATTAAATTCACATTTTCTGATTTTCTTATCTTAATAATTATTAGACCTTAACTATTCTTTAATCATCATTCCATCAATTTACCAATAACTAATTCTCATAACGAGTATTTACCATTTTCCTCAATAATTAAATTTCTATTATTCTCAAATAATTAATTATCTATTCAAATTGTAATAATTTATTAACTAATTTCTTTCTAAGGATTTCATCAACATTCACAACAATAATTTATCTTTTTCATCATCACGCTCAACATTACTTTGTCACATACATCAGCAATCATTATTGGTCATCCATGCTCGTCTATCAACTATTATTCAAATATTTATTTAAATATCAAAGATTGCAAATATATTACTTAAGTCATTTCTAATTATATTCTTCATCTAAATTCTTATTCTCCTTATATCATTTTTCTAATACAATTATTTCATCATAATATACTGTACTATAATTTTATACTCGATACCTCATACAACTCGACACTTAAACTTTAAATCATTAATTCTCGGTTTGTCAATATACTTAATCTCATCATTATATTACTAAAAGGAAAACGATTTTTGCTTTGAAAAAATCCTACGTGGCACCCCTTATATTCCTCCATTTATATTTACCTAAATTCTCAAATTTTTGAATTTTTAAATGTAAAATAATAGATTTTAAATATTTATACTAAAATCTTGTGTCCCACACCGGTTTCTCAATGAAACTTCACCTATTGAAAAGCCTATAAATACTTAGAAGCAATATGTATTTTCTCATCTTTTGCTCCACCAGTTTTATTTGGCCAATTTATTTATTAATCGGCAGAATAAATAACTATATTTTATAGTTTAATTTAATTTAATTTAATTTGGTCAATTTAATAATTGGCCGAATAGATAATTATTTTTTGTAGGAGTTTTATTTGGCAAATTTATTTATTAATCGGCCGAATAAATAACTGCTATATTTTTATACTTTAATTTAATTTAATTTGGTCAATTTATTAATTGGCCGAATAGATAATTATTTTTATTAGGGAACTAATTTATTAGTTAACAGAATAAATAGTTCCAAAATAGTTTGGATAATTTATTGGTTGACCGAATTAAATTTGGAAATAGTCTAATATTTTTTTATTTAATTTGATTAAAAATAAGTAATTTCTAATTTGTCAATTAATTAGGTAGACGGGCCATGAAATAAATTTTACGTTATTTATAGTTGGATTTCCAACTTTGCACAATTTATAATTTTAATTAACGAATATTACTCTACGATTAAGGACGATTAACGAATAGTACAGTCATTATTTTTATTAAATTTTTGGATCTATATAAATTCTAAATAAATTTTATAAATTAGCAGTTATAAATCACAGTCGTGGTCAACGGGCCAGTTCCGATGCAGAATTGTGGCGGTAGACTAATATACGGATTTTTTCAAAAAGGAACACAAATGACTAATTTTTTAATCGGATTTTAAACAAGTACGAGTATATAAATTTCAAACAAGTTTGAATAATCCTAAACACATCATCTCAAATTATTTTATTAATAGTCTCCGTTGGAAAACGTAGAATATGTAGGAAAATTGGCAGAAAAATTACTAACGATTTATCAACGAGTCAATTCCGACCAAGAATCAAGAATCGTGCGCGTAGATGGACCAATTCAGTACTTGCGGGACAACTTTTTTTTTTTAATATATATAATTTTAAACTCATAAAATTAAGGATTTTCATGGTCAACTTTTATCTTATATCATTGACTAAATAATTTTATTAATCACAACCATTCCACATAAGGTTTTGTAAAAAGGAAAAACTACCAAGTACATAGTGAAACAATTCTTGATGTTCTATTCTCAATTATTTGGCAATTAAAAACATTGTCCTACATCGATTTTTTATAAGAATTGAAGTTGATACTTTTGATAGCACATGTCTTATAGGTTTTTCAATGAGCGGAGTTTTATTGATAAAACGATGTGGGATAGAAGAGTTTATAATCTATAATCGTTATCCATGAAATAATTTTTACGTTATTTGTAGTTGGGTTTCCAGCTTTACATGATTTATAATTTTAATTAACGAATATTACTATACGACTAATAACGATAACGAATAGTATAATTATTATTTTTATTAAATTTTTTTGATCTATATAAATTCTAAATAAATTTTATAAATTAAGCATTCATAAATCAGAGTCGTGGTCAACAGGCTAGTTCCGACGCAGAATTGTAGCGGTAGACTAATATACGGATTTTTTTCAGAAAGGAATACAAATGACTAATTTTTTAATCTGATTGTAAACAAGTACGGGTTTATAAATTTCAAACAAGTTTGAATAATCATAAACACAACATCTCAAATTGTTTGATTAATCGTCTCCGTTGGAAAACGTAGAATATGTAGAAAAATTGGCAGAAAAATTACTAGCGATTTATCAACGAGTCAATTCCGACCAATAATCGTGCGCGTAGATGGGCCAATTTAGTACTTGCGGGACAACTTTTTTTTTAATGTATTATATAATTTTGAACTCATAAAATTAAGAATATTTATGGTCAACTTTTATCTTATATCATTGACTAAATAATTTTATGAATCACAATCATTCCACATAAAGTTTTGTAAAAAGGAAAAATTACCAAGTACATAGTGAAATAATTCTTGAAGTTCTATTCTCAGTTAAAAAAGTTATTCTCGAAGCTGGTAAAAAAGAAAATGAATGTCATCATTTATTTTTCTATGAATGTATTTGGAAGATGATTATTTATATAATACTACAATTTATAATTAAATTTTTATTTATTAAATATTGTGTGAATATTTTTGGAATATAGTTATGTATATAATTAAATATTAATTTTAGGTAAAAAGAAAACAAATGTCATCATTAATTTTTTTGTGAATGTCTTTGGAAGATGATTATTTATATAATTTAAAATCAGTATTGTAGTCAATAGGCCGGTTTCAGGTCGAAACCGTCAGGGTAGACGGGATGATTGTGAAGCGGTGGTTTAACTTATTTTTTTTTTCTTAATCTTGTGTTGAATTCATAATGTGGGGTATTTAGGGTCACTTTCATCTTATAAACAATCTTAACATCTATAGTATTATTCGCTATCTATATATCTCTTCTCTCTTTCACTACCCGTTCCTTCCCTTGCCTCTTTTTCTTCATAAAAAGCTAAAAAATTCAGATTAAGAATCATTTTCCTTTGAGGGATAAATATATTTTTGCCCACATCGGTTTTGTAGAAGAATAGAACTTTAACAATTATCGAAAGTAATGAGAATATATTAGTTATAATTTTTAACAAACATAACTATATGAGTTTGAGACGTAAACATGTGGTAAAATTACTTTTAAATTGAATTTGAGATGTGTTAAAGGGATATAAATTCTAAGCGAGTTTTGTAGATTGCATAATCAAATTATTTAACGCTAAAATAATTAACAAATAATATCTATCACATATTAGTACTATTTAATAATTTTATTAAGTTTATAATTTCCCGTCGAAAATTGACGGGTTATACGCTAGTTTCCTTTAAAAGAATTCACATCTCGACTTTATTTAATGTCACGACTTCTAATAATATTTCTCGACTCCCTACTCAACATGTTTCTCAAGGCAACTATGTTAATTTCCTCAAAATTCTTAATTTCTCTTATTTCATTCTAAACATTTTTATTTAGACGATTCTCTGTCTCGTTTCAACTTTCGCCCTCAAATTTTTAATTAATTCTTTGACTTATTCTTGATTTTCTTCCTCGTTCACTTTTAAGGCTCGTTTTCACTTAATTCCAACTCTATTATCCTTTATTTATTAATTTAAGCTTATCCAGCTTATTATTTCATATAATCACTCTTAATTTTATAAAAGTCAACTTTAATTTATAAATTATTGACTCTCCGATAACTTTATCATACGAACTTCAAATCGAGTAATTTAAGTGGCTATTATACTTGTTTTAATCTCAATTTCATCTTGGAATTATCAATTACCTCATAAATTCATCAAATTCTCCTCAATTTTTCTCTTAAATTTTCTGCATTACTTCAACTTCTTTATACTTGTTCTTTTTCATTATTTTTAAGTTCTATCATACTTAAAATTATTCTAATTGCTTATTTCTTTCATCAATTTCGTCTTAATACTTCAAACTCTAAAATTCTTATGTTTTTTCACTCTTATTTAATCGGAAATTTGGGGGTTTTCTTCATGAAATTTTATCCTCTTCATTTTAATGCTTAATTATACTCCTAATAATTCTAATTTCATTATCTAAGGATCAATTCATCTTATTGTCTCTTTAATATCGAAAATCATATTATTTGTCTATATAACCATCGATTATTTATTTGTATTATTCAACTAATCACTTAATTTTACCTCTAATATTCTCAATTTCATTATTTCATTACTAATTCATCAACTTGGACTTAAGAAGTCAAAGTTTATAATTTCTTCTTATTAAATTCGAATTTTCTCTCTTTTTTTTATACATATAAATCTATTTCTTCAATTTCTTCTAATAGTATACTTCAGTAATTCCCAATTTCACTTTTATAGCATTAAATCATCTATATCATCTCAAGAATTCAAATCCCCAATTTTATTTATTTATTTATTTCTGGAAATTATTTTATTATTAATTTGAGTTGATTTCTTTTAATTGATAGTATTTTTATACCTAGTTCTTCTTTAATTTCATTTCTATATCACCAATTTATTATTTAAGACATAAGAAATAAAATTCCTAATTTTATACTAAAATTTTCGGCTATACTATATCTTGAGCATATGAATTATTTCTTTCATTTCAATCACATATCCATGATTCTTATAATTTTAATTGAATTTCTATACCTTCAATTTAATTATAGGACTTATATATCAAAAACCCATTTTCACCATTCATCATCTTCTCCAACATAACTTTTTCATTTCTATCACTTATTTCTTCCATTTCTTCATTCAATCATACTTAGAAAAATTCAATAAGCTCATATATACCATCAATTTAACCAAAGAAATCATAAAAATCAAAAATCCTAATTTATTCCTCATCATCGATTAAATTCTTAAAAATTCACATATGTATTATTTTCATCAGCTAATCACCCCTAGCATGCTTAGAAAAATTCATAGAACACGTATCGATCATCAAATTCAAGCTAAGAGTTCAAAACATAATATTTCCTATTTTCTTCATAATACACGGTTTTGCCACTTTTCATGCATAGCTTGAATTTTCTTCTATTTAACCACTCTAATACTCTTAAAATAATTCATAGATCATATATAAACCATCAAAATCATCACGAGAGAGAAAAATGTGTAGTATGTGTTGTGTGTGTTATGCGTGAGTTTTGTGTGTGTTTGTGTGTGTGTACCAATGGGTGAGGGAGTATTAAAATGTGGAGAGAGAATTCTAGAGAGTGGAATGACTTGCTACAAAAGCAATTTCAATAGGGTAGAAATTCCCGGTAAAAAGGATTTTATTCGGGTCTAAATACCCTTCTTTATTCTCAAACTTTAAATCCCTCTCTCGGTACTTTCTACACACCCGTTTTTACTCTAGTTCGCACCGTTACTCACGAAATAATTTATAGATTTTAAAGAACTCAATCTCCATATAAAATTTCAAATAGCGAAGAAAGTCAGAAAAATGATACTAATTAGACTGAAATTGGAGACAGTTGACCAAAAGTTGACTTTTCCGATCAAAGTTACTATTCACTCAAAAGTCAACCATCTCGGTTTTCACCGAAACTCAAACTCATGTTAATTCTCGCATTCTTAAACTCATAGAACTCTTCATATCATCATTCCAAATCTCAAAAACATAAAAATTTTAATTTATACCCTTCAAAGGTATTTTGGTAATTTTACACAATTTATTCCTAAAAATTTTTTTTATCGCAAAATCTCGCTCAAAATAATTTATAATAACTAATTACATGCACTTAGGCAGAATCAGATACGTTTAGGTCCACTAATTAGGCTTAGAAAATTCGGGGTATTACAACTAAGGTGAGGATGGAAGCTACTCGGCAGAAACAATATGCAACCGACTTGGAAGTTGTCTCCAGGGATACGAGATTCATGACGCCGGAGCAGCTCCAGGTTCACCTGATGATGGTGGAGGAGGGGAAGCAACGTCGGGGATGGGCGTAGCTTTTTTTCGTAATTTTTAGTTTTATATAATTTTTTTTAATTAAGTAGTGTTTTTTTTTATTGTGTGCGGCATGTAATTTTCTAATTTTTAAATATTAATGAAAAATTCGTATTATTTATTAATTAATGTGTTTTAATTTATTTATAAATACATAAATTAATTTAATTAATAGAAATAGAAAATTATTTAATATGGTGCTGAAGACCCTTTGAAAACTGTTAAATTACAGAAATAAAGATTTTTAAAGGATCTCTAGTGCTGAAGATATCCTTGGTCTCCAAGTGCTCTCCAAAGGTTGCAGCAGATAGTCTAACATTACACCATCCTTAATTTTTTATTAGGAATCATAATGTATGTAATTATTTTATTACGTTACAAGTGAGATCGAGAAAAAAATTAATTGTTTGACCTTAACCATTACCAACTCCTCCTCCTTCCTCCCGCAGTACCACCGCCACAACCATATTTTGTCTTGTTCTTTTGTGTGCGAAATTAAGAGAGAATAGAGAGAGAGAGATATGTCGGCCTATGCTGTAGTGATTTCTGTTAAG
Source organism: Schizonepeta tenuifolia (assembly GCA_029490685.1). Lineage (NCBI taxonomy): Eukaryota > Viridiplantae > Streptophyta > Magnoliopsida > Lamiales > Lamiaceae > Schizonepeta > Schizonepeta tenuifolia. The sequence continues at coordinate 22,987,766 of CM055960.1, read as the reverse complement.
AATACGATTCACCATATTCTCCATTGTCCTCGTCTTAGCCTTGTTCACCCCTCCAATGAAATCATACGAGTTGCCTACGATGAGCTGCAGCCATGGGAAGAAATTCTGCAAAGATTGGACGAAAGCAGCAAAAGCAAGAGCAGGAAGAAGGTCAACGCTGTGGATGGACGAATTAAGCAGACACTCTGGAATTTTGAAGACTTGCTGGAATCTCTTCTCTCTCATCAGATTAGTTTACAATCAGCAGCTGGTGAGGGTGAGAGAGAGAGAAATGCATTAAAGTTATTCTCCATAGATCTGCAGCGCCTACAAGATGATGTTGATTCCTTCATCCACACTCTCAATGACATGAAGGAGGAGTATATTTATGAAGTAGACAATATGCCTCAAGACGAAGACGAAGACCAAGACGAAGATGAAGATGGATCTTATGGTGGAACCAAGTCCAAGATGATTGGGTTATCCGATCAAGTTGAAGAATTCAAAATAATTCTAATTGATCAGAATAGCCCGACTATTGATTTCCTCGCAATTGTTGGAATGGCGGGCGTTGGAAAGACCACTCTTGCTAGAGAAATATATGAAGATCCAGACATCACCAGCCAATTCGATTATCGCCTATGGATCACAGTAGGAAGAAAACCATCTGCTCGATTAACCAATCAATTGGAAGTTTCACAGAACTTTCTAAGTGAGCTCACAGGCGATGAGAATTGCCTCGTCGTGTTGGATGATGTGTGGGAGGTGACATGGGAATTGGCTTCCACTATAGAGATGAAGATGAACAGAAACATTCGAACCTTGATTACTGCTCGCGATGGAAACGTGCTTAGTTATGTTCAGAATATCACGGCAAGTCCTTTTCATTACAAAGTGGTGAGGTTTTTGAATGAAGACGAAAGCAAGGATCTGCTCTGCCTCAAGGTGTTTGGTGAAAACATCATTTGCCCTCCTCAGCTTGACAAGGCCGCCACCAAAATCGCGAAAAAGTGTGAAGGTCTGCCTCTTACGATAGTCACAATTGCTGACATCCTATCCAAGTCCCAGAACAGAGACGATCCGGAATACTGGGAAGATGTTGCAGAAGAGCGAAACTCAGTCTTCACCGATGCATACACTCAACTGTCAAAGGTACTTTTCCCGAGCTACGATTACTTAGACCAACGTTTCAAAATGCTATTTGTGTATATGGCAGTTTTTCCTCGAGATTATGAGATCCCTATATCCAAGATCGTCAATATGCTCAAGGCTGAGGGCTGGTTTCTTGAACCGGACGAACAACAAGGCAACTCTGCGAAAGCATCCGTTACAAGTTGTTTGGAACAGCTTTGTACGCCTCATAATCTTGCTTTATTCAAACCGAAAAGCACTCAGTGGTTTCCCGGGGGGTTTGCTTTTGGCAAGATTAAAACTTGCCGGCTTCATTCTTCATGGCGGCAATTGTGTAGAGGAGAAGCTCGGAAGAACAAGTTTTATCATGTCTTAAATAAGCTTCTTGATGCCTCTCATGAAGATATAAACGGCCAACGCTGCTTGTGTCTCGAAAATAACCTTTTATTCGGCATCAAAAAGTTCTGTGACTCGGTGAGAAGTAGTGATTGTGCTTCCGCCACACGTTCTCTCCTATTCTTTGGGCCTTACCACCAATTTCCAACCCCAATAGATGCCGTAGGTTTCAAGTTGCTTAGGCAATTAAATGCTCTTCAACTGCGTTTCTACACTTTCCCAACGCAAGTACTCACATTGGTCCTACTAAAGTACCTTGCTCTTACTTGCAATGGACAACTCCCTTCGACTATATCCAAACTCTTCAACCTCAAAGTCTTGATTATCCATCCGCATATGAGCATAACTAAATGTTCTGATACAACTTCATCATCACCATCATCATCATCATATATACCAATAGAAATATGGGATATGAAAGAATTAGAGCATATTGAGATCATGGGAAAGAGCTTCCGACCTCTTAACATTGCTAGTTCTCTAGAGAAGGTGTCAACACTCGTAGGTGTGAATGCTGCTACCATTTGTACTATCACCAAAATAATTCCCAATATAACGAAATTAGGAGTCCAGGTCGAGCTGACGCCTTCTGAGGTGGACCATAGGAGTGAGGTTCTTCTGAGTTGCTTTCCTCATATCTCAAAACTCAATCGTTTGGAGACACTTAAATGTAGTATCGTAAATCCAGTTTTGAGGTCCGGTTCTTATTCATGTTCGTCTCCTCCTCGTTCACTAATGATGTTTCCACGTGGATTGGAGAAGCTACATTTGAGTGGGATGGGTTTTCCTTGGGAGTACATGGATGCCATTGGTTCATTGCCATATCTAGAAGTCCTCAAACTGCGATCCTACGCCTTTCGAGGTTCAAAATGGGAAATACAAAGGGACAGTTTTGATAGGCTTGAGTATCTTTCAATTGAAGACAGTGATTTGGTGGAATGGAAACCAGCATCTGGGAGCTTCCTTAAGCTTAGCTACCTAAGCATGAAACACTGCTACAAACTACGAGAGCTCCACTGGCCGTCGGATTCCGAACATGGAAAGATTGAATTAGTGAACTGCAATCCATTAGGCGTCAGTTGTGCCAACAAATTACAAAAGGAAGTAGTTGGTTCCCTTTTAGTTGCTGCATCTGACGACTATGAAGCCTGAAAGGTTGGTACCTTGTACCAAATTAACTCATTTATTACTCTATTTAGTATTTACACTCACAATTTATATAGTATTAATTATATTAGGAAAAATTCTAATATATTAAGCCTAAAAGTATTGTATTGTTTGAAAGTCTTGTATTGCCTTGTGTTATATGACTATCAATGCAAAACTGCAATACCCTCTGTTTAGTATTTCTACATATTTTGCATGTTCATCATCCTTATGGAGAAAGTAGAAGAAAATAGATGAAAGAGTAAAATTAGGTATGAAAAACTAACAGATGAATTGTGGTTTTTGGATGAAATGAGGTAAAAAAAAAAAAAAAAACTTACTGAATTAGCCGTTACAAAATCAACAACAACAACAATAACAACAACAATAAAGAAAAAAAGAAAAAAAAAGATCGACTATTCGAGTGACAAGCCAATCAGAGAGCACAGCTGCCACTGTGAACTACTATGTCAAGGGAAACTAACTGAATTCATGGAACTAGTATTCAAGCGAGCGAGAACGAGTAACAATAACTCTTATATCAGGAACATTCTCTAAATTTTTTACTTCAAAGACTCTTCAAGGTTAAGATTGATCATTGAGATTTACTAACAAGAATTACCTCACAATCTAAGATAAAATTATCACATTGAAATATGCAAACTTATAAGAGACTGTGAAATGCAATTGCATAATGAAGATAATATAAAGAATGGTGCTAATGTGATAAAAAGCTAGCAAGTGTAGACAAAAGACGAAGACAGGGAAAAGATATCTGTAATAATCCCAATCAACTGGACTAACTGCGATTTCGCTGAATTCAACTGCACTTGCGTCAATGCCAGCAAATATGTACCCGTTGGTCTTGTCAATCAGTTTAACACTCTCTTTATCCTGAAAAACCATGGCAAAAAACTAGATCAGTATATAATCAGCATTGATTACATCAAATGGAGATGTGAACATGCCCGAATGTCCAAAGTGGAGAAGTTGACAAGAGCGAAATCTTCTATGACCTCGCAGAGTTCCTTGGTGAGCTTTCTAGAAAAGGAAATAGGGTAAAAATAAATGATCGCTCGAGATGCCAACATGTAGCTCCAAACTAAACATTCATTCATATGTAGAGAAAGATAGAGTGCTCTAACATCAAAGTCAACTTGTACAATGAATGAACACCATTTTGGTACAATTGTTAGCAGCAGACAAACACCAAGAGGATAAGTAGCAAACTGAGCAAATAAAATATTATCGGTGATGGGAAGGCTTTCCTTGCATCAAGCAAGAAGCATATGAAGTATTATGGAGAGGCGGTGTCCAAATAGTTGCTCTATGTATGAAACCCCTTTCTGTTTTGGTAGTGAAGCGCTAATTTAAGTCCACTAGTATAATCAAGGTGCACTTGCACATTAAAAATAGCAATTATACTAAATAAATATTTATAAATTAGTTCACTTTTATATTACCACTTATGATTTTTATTATCTTTTTAATTGAATTTTTGCTATTTAAAAACTATTTTATTCGATCATTTATAAAAAAAATTAAAAAATAATAAAATTATTTAGACGTGAATAGTAGTAGAGAGTATGAAACAATTAAAAAATTAAAAAAACTAAAGCGTGATAATGAATATGCATGAAGAATTAATTTCTTACTTTTAGAATTTGATTTCTTGAAGAAATTTGACAATATTTTTTCTTTGTCCTCCTTATAGTGATACATCCAATGTGTATCAACAAAAAAGAAAAGGGTAGCAAATGACAAAACTTATCGAATGCAATTATAGTGTAGAAGTCTAAACAAAGAAGTAGTATCAAAATCTTCATATATTTAGAAGTCAAGATCCTTCCCGAAAATCTACTAACGGGAGATAATGAAATGAGACAATTTAAAATCTTTATCATAAAAACAAACTTAAAGTGAAAGAAAGCTCTTTATCATGTGCCAAAGATTTCTCTTCTATAACACAGGAAATTTTCATCAAGAAAAATCTTAAAAATTTTTTTTGTGACAACACACAAAATTAATTTGCCACCCATTAAGGAATGCCCTGTTGTGTCTTAATTTTGCCACCTCGAATTAATTTGTGTGCAGGTCACCCCTATAATATTTTATTTATACTTGGATTAAATTGTACTGTTCTAACTACTAATTATAAAAATCACCTCTACCAAATCTATGACAGCTCAAAATATACAGTTTATTAAAATTCATAAAAAGATGAAAAAGTACTTACAAAAATAACCAATTATTGTGTTTTAGAAAAAATTATAACTTTTAGAAGATTTTTTGAAAATGATGATTTTGTTTGATTATTTGATAACAACGTTTTCATTTAAAATAATTAATTAAAATAATTGACAGAAAAAATATAATTTACTACTCGTAGTTACAAAATTTAAATTTTTGTTCAAACACCTCAAATTGTATCAAATACTATTTGGACTTTATTTACTTGTGCACTGGTATCTAAATAAATTTTCATGTTGATACCATTCAATATGGGCGTGTTTAACGCCATAAATAGAAGATACATTTGAGTAAATCAATATTTCAATATAAATATATTTTTAGAAGTCTCATTTATGCGATTAAAGTTTAATAAATTCATTAATAAATCAGTTAAATTTGAAGTTCATTTCATGTTTCACAGGACTTCTTGGGTACCACCAATCTAAGTTTAGGTGCCCGATCAATTTCAGCTAAGCCCCAAACTAGATCGTTAGACTTAAATTCCTGGATCAAATGGATAGATAGAATACGATGAGCTGCCTTTGATATGTCATCCACTGCTCTAGAGACCATGATAATCCTATCGGACGTGCCAAGAAAATACTCATTGTTGCGTGACAATTGGACGCATGCTCCAGACTGTGACTTGATCTCATTTATTGTTGCGTCAACTAGTTGACCATCTTGCATATTTGATACAAGGAACTTAAGATGACTGCCCATCTCTTCATTGCCTGTGGGATATTGAAATACAAAAAAAGGAGGATAGTGTCACGACCCGTATAAATTACCTAAGTATTTTAGGCTAAGAGATTAACATAATTAATTAAACCCAATTACTTAGCCCTTTTGAATAGCCCATACTTGTGGCCCAAGCCCATAGGCCCACCTATACTTAGTTAGAAGAAGAGTAGAGTTCTTTAGAACATAATAATTAGTTCTAGGTTGAGGAGAATCCTCTAGAAGACCACTCTCCACCCTTGAATTAAATAAATCCCAACCATCCATTAGGGAGAAGAACTTGTATATAAAGGGGAGACCCCCCATTTGTAACGATCAAGCAAAATAACAACAAGCATTCTCTTAAAGTTTTTCTGTGCTCTTAGGTTTCTTTCTTAGTCACTTTTTCCACACCTTGCACACACAACACCGTTCGATAATTAGGCTAACTTTGCTAATCGCAAGGGGCAGAATAAGGGCAAAGGCCACACGGTTCGTTGTTAAGGGAACAAGTCCGTAACAATAGGCTAAAATGTGTCAAGCAATATATTTATATTTAGTTATCCCTTCAAGTGATTGTATTGAATAACATTCTGAAAGTGTAAACACATCAAACACTCACAACTTATGCTTTCACATAAAGGAATCATCAAAATGTTTTCATAGGGATAGAGCTTCAAAGATCATAAAACAAATTGAAATATAATGCAATAAGTTGACCATTTGACTCGAAATATATGTTATGGTTAATTTATTAATAAACGACCAAGGCACATGCTGCTGCAATGGTAATATATGGATTAAATACAGTGATGCTTGTTTTTATTGATCTTCCTTATTGTTTGTTGTTTGGATCGGTTTTCGCCCCCATTCCTAATACAAATTTGTTGTTTGGATCGTTTTTCTCTGTGTTTATTGAAGTTATTAAGATTCTTTCTCGTACAAGAGGCAATACGGTGTTGTTTATGCATCTCGCTATAATAACGTGCCAGTGGCGGTGAGCGTCTCTGCCAGATGCGATATAAAAAAGGGGCTTGGAAATAACTTTTGGTAAGGATTTCGATGAAATTCTTAAGAGGGATGGCTATATTGTTGTTACAGAGCACAAGATGATGATGAAGAAGAAGAAGAAGAAGAAGAAGAAGAAGAAGGGTATACCTAATCATTTCCAATTCTTCACATCTTTCAATTTTTGCTTGTTTACATTGATTAACTTTCACCATATAAGTTTTCTCATATTTTTTTTACTCTTCTTGATGTTACAGTTGACAAGTACAGTGTGGAGGCTATACAAAATATTGACATGAGAGCATCACTCGCTAAGATTGACCAGCAATGCAGGTGATGCAATTTATTACTCCATATAACAACTGATAATGTGTCATCATATCATAACTACTGATTTCTGATTATATATTTGAGTAATAGAAACCACAATTGTGGTGGATATTTACATATCCAAACAAATCTACCACCAAAGCCCTGCCTTCTCTTTCCCAGCCGTGTGCTTCTGTTTCTTCAATCTCTCTTCCATGGCATCTTCTTCTGATTCTCTCCCTTTGTCAACATTGGTGCATAGATCCTTTCTCAACGTTTGTGCATATTCTCACCATCAAACTAACATCATCATATTACTTTCTATTCAAAGTCGTGCGTAAGTCTTCACACAGTTTTTCTTTTCTTGATTTCTGCAGGGTATTAATTGTGCATGGATCAAACGATGAAGTTGTTCATGTTGTTGAAGCATCTGATATTCACAAACTGATACCCGGTGGGTCATTGCACATAATTAAAGGTGCGGACCACAAATACTCCTCTTCCTCCCACATGTCAGAGCTATCTTCTACTATCTCTTGCTTCATAAGGGACTGGACATGTCATATACTAGACAAACGAATTCGTGAAATTGGAAACAAAGTTCTAGCTTATTCTATTAAAGATCTTATGGCAATGAGGGGCGTTTGTACCCGTTGGAGAAGAGTATTTGAAGGGGTAGAACTTAAAAAAGATGGCCTGCTATGCCTCTTGAGATGGATTACAAGCCACGGAGGATAAAAGATGGGCCTGCTAGGCATGGTGTAATTAACATCTACACTAGAATAAAAGATCGAAGATATGCAATTGAGATGCAAACTCCGCAGTCGATTTCCAAGTATTCTGGCCCTTTTCCCAAGTTTATTGGAGTGGGATACGGGTGGCTGGTGGGACGTGATACTCAAATTGCATTTCTATTCAATCCATTCCATCATAAGGAGTACCGGATTCCACTTCCATACCCTCCCAAAGTAGGTGTCGGTCTTAAGAGAGGTGCCCTCTCCGCTGATCCATCAGAAAAGATTGATTTTGAGCTAGTCCTACTCTGGGATACTTTCGGTTCCATCAGGTCCTCCGAAGACATCATTACACACGCGACTTATTGGGTTGGGGGATCTGAGAAGATGGTCCCTATCAAGATTTGGGATGAAACTGTTGTTTATAGATTTCAGAGGTTTCCTCGAGGAGATGTTTTTACATACGAATCTAGATATCATGGAGAGAGGAACTGCTCCTTCCGTGAGGATGAGAGATTTAAGAGCTCTACAAAGAATTTGGGTGTTGGCACAGATTTCTTTGAAGACAACGCATTCCCGTCTAAGAAGAGTTTAACCGACCTGATGTTTGTTCGAAGAGAACTAGACAAAGTTGGAAGTGTGACCTTTGTGCTTGGTGAGAGTACACAGGTGGAGGATGGCATAGTGGATGTAATATTTTATCGAGGGAAATTCTACTTTTTAACTCGCATGGGCCGAATTGTGATGCTGGACACCTCAGAACCACACTTCAGTTTATGTGAAGAAACTGGTACTGGTTTGGGATATATAAGAGGACGAGAAGAAACTCGAGGCATCCCTAGAGGTCCTGGATATTGGTCAGGTTCATTTCTGGCTGCCTCCGTGATAATCAAGGGTGAAGAACTTCGAACGCCATTTGTAACAAATTACTTGGTCGAATCAACCTGTGGTGATCTGTTAACCGTGTTCCCAAGTTGTTGCGACTGGCTTCAGTGGCGTGAAATAGTGGTTAGGAAAATAGACACTGATGACAAAACTATCAATCAAGTTGCAGATTGGGGGACTGATGCCCATTTTGTTGGCAGAAACAGCACACTTGCCGTGGACCCCGCAAAATGTGGAGGTATTATTGATGGTGTTTACCCTTCCAATGATGTTTGGATAGCTCCTCGGGTGCTTTGCTTCAAAGGGGTGGTAAGTCTATTTACATTAAGTAATTGGAGTACGCAATTATTTATGATGTCATACACCATAGCACTTTATCAATTCTGTTTGATGTCTACTTGCTGCAGTCCTAATCATTCATGTATAATGCATTTTTGTATCATGATGTTTTAAGCAAATTTTCTGGTTGAAGGGACTGCCATGACTGCTTTAAGGATGATTAACAATAATCTGTTACTGAGTGTAAGTAGGAAAAGGTTTCATTTGATCTATATAGACTTGAATGGCTGGTATTTTTCACTGTTTTGTAGGACCGCTGAAGCACCTTCCAACTCAAGATGGGTATGAGAGACCTCCGACTAGCGGGTTGAAGAGAATATGGAGTTTCCTTTATCAACTTGCATTTGAGTTTTCTACCGCTTGTATTTGCATCTATCAGGAGTTGATCTCCTTATTAGAATCTTACTTATGGTGCGGATTAAGTAAAGCATTAGTAAGATAGTAGACGTCGTGTTATTTTCACTGTTTTGCTGTTATTTTAGTTTCCCTATAAACTGCTATTGAGCTAAGAATTGGTGTACGAACATACTGAGAATTTTGCTAAAATATACATGAGTTTTGGTGCAAAGTCTAGATCCCTCTTAATTGGAGCAAGCCTATAAGATGATATGGTCTGGATGTATCTGCTTCTTTTTATTCAGCTTAATCTTATTGTGGGACAGTGATCAAGGATTGTTGCTTGCTGCAGTAAGCAATATTATGGTTTATTAGGTACCCTTCATTAATTATAATGCGGTTTTTACTTGAATAGGTACGGCGGTTTTTTTACTTGAATAGGTATGGTCGTAAGGAGACCAAATTTTTTATTTTGCTGTAGACATTTATTTATTTATTTATTTTTGCTTAATTAGCATTATCACAGGACCAGTGTCATTTTATTTTGCTTAAAAATAATATTGTTTACATAAAGGATGACAATAAAAAAAAATATTAGATTACTTGACCGATCGCGTTATAATATGGATTAATCTCTATCCTTAAATATTAAATTGAATCATCTATTGACTCTTCATGTCACGTCTCATATTGCTTTAATATTATGAGATGTGACATGGAGAGGCAATAGAGGATCTCATCTCCTTAAATCTTGGAAAAATATACATATTGAGATTCTTGAAAATATATAAATCATGATATGTAATATATATTTATTGCTTTTTACCAATTTTTTTTTATTTTAATCACTGCAAATTGATTATTTATTTTTAATCAATCACAACCATCTAAATCTTTTAATTTATGGTATGGATTCATTTTTAGTTAACATATGAGAGAAGAGCTTTTTTTAGGACGGTAATTTTAACCATTTTTTAATTATAGGTCAAAATTTTGCGGGCTTTCAAGTTTAGGACAATATTTAAAATATTAATCAATTTTAGGACAATATCTAAAATATTGATTAATTTTAGGACAAAATTGAGCCCGATCGGGCTAAGTCGTACTTCACTCTCACGTGAACTCAAATCTTTGGCCCGATTCCCACTTCGCTGCCAGCTAGACGGTCCATTCATCAATTGTATATATTATTATTACAAACAAAAATCAATTATTCACCCTACAAAGTAAACTCGTCCAGAAAAAGAAAACAAAAACACGCAACAACCACCCCAAAGCTGAAGAACCCTAGTCACAATCAATTGCAAATCAGAATTTTTACTGCCCGAACTAAATGTAATTGACATAATTGACTCTTGGGGCGGTTGCTGGACGAGTTTACTTTGTAGGGTGAATAATTGATTTTTGTTTGTAATAATAATATATACAATTGATGAATGAACCGCCTAGTTGGCAGCCAAGTGGGAATCGGGCCGAAGATTTGAGTTCACATGAGAGTGAAGTGCGACTTAGCCCGATCGGGCTCAATTTTGTCATAAAATTGATCAATATTTTAGATATTGTCCTAAAATTGCTCAATATTTTAGATATTATCCTAAAATTAAAAGCCCGCAAAATTTTGGCCTATAATTGAAAAACAGTAAAAATTACCGTCCTAAAAAAACGGTCTTCTCTAACATATGATGAACTATTTCTATTATAACCATGATGAGGGTAAAAATGGTTCATGTGAAAACTTTTCCTTACGAGATACCTTGTAGCTAAATCCTAGCCATTGCTTCAATAAAATTATATGGCCTAGATTTAAGGTATGCAAATACTATAAAAACACGTTTAATTATTGTTTTGAACAGTATGAGGGTTAAAATGGTAGTATAATACCCTATTTTATAATTAGCAATCCGGATTTGTCATCTAATTTTTAAAGATAAAATTAAAGCCTTGATTACGTCCAGAAAGCATCTAAAGTATATCACAATATTCTTGATATTTTAATTACACAAATAGTTTTAGTTTTTAAACTTAATATTGATCCTCTCAAGTATCATGCATAGACATGCAACTTTTTTTTTTTTTTTTGGTTTTATATTTAGAGGTGATGTGATAAAATGTCAATTTTTCTAACAAAAAATGCTAAAATGTCACTCACAAATTAAAAGTGTCTATATAGCACTTTACTTTGTTAAATGTCTATAATATCCTTAATGAGAATATAAGAAGATTAACTTTAATTTGAATCATACACGTTAAGATAATTGAAGGTGGAGAGAGATGGAGAGAGATGGAGAGAGCTAAGAATTCATTTATATATAATAACTTATGAATACTATACAAATTAGTTGGTTCGTCTGGTGGTTAAGAACATTGTATATTTTTCTAGGGGTCATGGGTTCAAACTCCCATGAATGACTAATGCATAAAGATTTTTGTGGCTGAAAAAAAAAATGAAAATATAGGGTAATGAGTGTAGCCGCCAACACAAGTTAAAATTGCTTAGGAAGCATAAACCCTATAGGGGAAATGTAACAACATACAATTAAATAGAAAATAATATTCTAGACAAAATACTAATATATTAATTATTAAATGAATGAAAAGATCATTAAATTACAAATATGACACTAGTGTCTAGGGCCACACACACAGTTGCGGTTAGTCGTCGTTTCTAATGGACAATTTGCAGTATTCTAATAGTTAATTCACGTTCAAGAATAAATTTAGTTAGAAAGAGAGATTTATTAATTTGAGAGGAAAGAAAATGAAGAAGAAAGGTTCAAAAGAATGGAAGGACGAAATGAGTGGCGGTTTGTAGCGTGGTGGGAATGTGGGATTCCTTAATACAAAACATTAGTACAAGTTTAGCCTTTCATTTTTAAAATAAAGAAGAAATCGATCATAATTAAATAATATCTAATTAATCTAAATCATATATTTGAGAGTTATGAGTGACTAAGATTAGTTAGTAATTTTCACATGTGGATTAGTTTTTATACTAATCCATCCAAATCATTTCCAAATCATTTCGAAGTCATCGGTTTTTGAAGGGATGGACTCCCATGTAACCGGTCTCCTCCCAAGAGACCGGATCCGGATTGACCCGACCCGGTTAATCCAGTGTAAGGCATTATCACTACACCACTCCACCGGACTCGTAGACAGTTCAAAACATTGCAGAGCAAAAGCCGTAGTTAAGACATCGCTGGCAGAATTTGCACGAGCCATCTCTTTCGGTTTCTTTTTCCTCGATTTTTCGTCCCTATTTTCTGTAATGCCCAAGTCGTCATCCTTTTCTTTGTGGTTTCCATCGGTAAAAGGGCTTGGCACACTCAACGCAGCAGCTGCTGCAACTACATGACCCAAAACCAAATTTGGTCTGAAATTGTTGCACAAATCTCGCAATATTGAAATAACGGTCAGGAGCATCCGTGAATGGCGAGGAGACATGGGATACCGTGCCATGGCCTCCCCTAACAAAGTTAGTTGTCCTTCGCTGTTGAGAGCCCCGAGCACCTTCAGGCAACGCTCGGCTTCAGCAATGGCTGTTGCTTCTGGAGGAAAAGGGAAATTTGCAACCTGAAAAAGGTGATGAAAGGACACTAAAATCAATATCGAAGTTGCCAAAAATCATAATCCTCTTAAGCAATGAAATAAAGAAAATTCATCATAAACGCATTCCATTATGCAATATGTCATGTGTCTCTGCTCAAAATCATTACATTTGTTTGCTCTAAAGTTTACATAAAAAGTTACGGTAGCAATGAGATTTTATTTGCACGTGATAGAAACTCACAGGTGCTGAAAAAGTTCACTCAAGTGAATTTTATTTGCACGTGATAGAGGGTTGTGATCACTTAATAACTCATCAATTCACTTCAAAAGGAAAACTATCCAAATGCAAAAATTAGTTTTCTTCTGGATAAAATTAAAACCCCATACTGATGTTGCATGAGATTTACCTTGTCAATGTGCAACGATTTCATAAGGAGGACAACCCCATCAACGGGTACTTTTAAAATCTCAGCAGTTGAAAATTCGGGGAATATGTTACCAAAGACAGCAGAAGAATAAAGTCGGTAGCAATGTCCGGGTCCTGTTCTTCCCGACCTTCCTGCATGCTGAGCAGCAGAAGCCTTGCTAATCCATTGTATTTCATATTCCTCCATGCCGTTGAAAGAGTTATACTTCTTCACTTTCTCTCTTCCAGTGTCCACCACATACCTTATACCTGGGATGGTCAAAGAGGTCTCAGCCACATTTGTTGCAACAACAACTAGTCGTTCCCCTTCCTTGACTTCTTCAAATACACGAAGCTGCTCAGATGCAGGAAGCCATACAGAGGTAGAACACGCAATGGACCAGCACCAAAATCATTTGTACCTTTTCCCGCCAAAGCTTCAGATTCAGCCTTTCCATTAAAATCATTAGACTTGAGGGATTTCTGATAATATAAATCTTCATCCGGTTTGAACAACTCCAAAATTTTGTCATCCTCCGAATCACAGGAGGATTCCAACTCATTCTCAGAGAGATCATCATCATCCCCATCATAAGAACTAAAGCAGTCAGTTATCTCATTATTAGACCTCCCTCGGCTTTCAAAGGCTTCATTGATATTCTCTATCATAGCTTTTGAAGCCTTACGAAGCTTCTGACATAGGTATTTCACTTCCCTCTGTCCAGTCAAAAATACAAGTACACCGCCAGGTGGTAGCTTCTTGTGAATTGACACCACCTTTTTATAAGCTTGGCCAACATAGTCTACTTTGTCCGTTCTCTTCGCAAAATGTATAGTAACTGGATATTGTCTTGTTGGGACATCTATCACAAAAGGAGGAACACGAAAGATCTTCCTACCAGAGACAAACTCCTCCACCCGCAAAGTGGCACTCATCAACACTAGCTTCAACGGATATATCCTGCTTTCAGGGTTTATAATATATTTACCTGAATCAACCTCCTGTTGCTCCTGATATTGTCTCTGACAATTGCACGGCATAATCCAATATGAGTGAAGACACAAAAGATCGAGAATAAAAGCATTATATTTAGAAAATATTGAGAGGATAAAATGTGAAAATGATAAATTCATCTTAGAATCTTAGAAGCTATTCTGGTAGCCTCGGATCCAATGGAAGACACAACCAAAATGTTGAAGAGCATCTAATAAGACCATTCTAAAATTACCTCACGCTCTTGTACAATTCGAGAGAGCAATCCTATCAGGATATCAGTGTTCAAGCTTCTCTCATGTGCCTCATCCAATATTATGATTGAATAACGCTTCAATAAAAAATCATTCTGCAATATAAGGCAAAATTTATTAGTAATGGCTAGAGGCAGCATGAAAGGGATAATATCGAAACAAGAAAAAGAAAATTAGTGAGAGAAAGACCTGGATTTCCCGAAGTAAAATTCCATCCGTCATGAACTTAATACTACTCTTGTCTCCTATCATTTTATCATGCCTAACTTGAAACCCAACCTACTTTCCAAGATGAACATCGAGCTCGTAGGCTACACGCTTAGCAGTTACAAGTACAGCTACCCGGCGTGGTTGTGTCACACCAATTAGTCCACCTCGTTCTGGATAACTTGAATTCTTTGAGCCGTATCCAGCCTCAGTGAAACTATAGGTTTAAACAAAAAGCAAGATAACAGAGCTTAATTCCAGATCTAACCAAACACATCAAGAGTCCTTGATATTTATCACATGTCGACAAACTAACTGGCTTACCTGAGGAACCTGAGTGGTCTTACCACAACCAGTTTCGCCACAAATTATCACTCCTGTTTTTATCTATAGCGTCCATTATCTCGTGCTCCTGCATTACTATGGGAAGCTTTTCCCTTTGTTTTTCTACTTCTTCAGATCTGCGTACATGCACCAGAGGGGGGGCGCACCAAAGTTCTCTCTGGCAGAGAGTTGGCAGAAAGCCTTGAACTCATGTCAGGACAAGTTTCAACTATTTCAATCTCTTGTGTGCTTGAGGAACCAAGAGGTTTTCCTAGCGGGGAGTTAAACAAGACACTCGTACTCCCATGATAAACTTTTCTATCATCGTCAACTTTACCCTGCTCAGAAACTGTTCCATTTAGATTACCTTAAAGAGTGCATTCACTTAGAGTGATAAGGAGTGAAACAAAGGTATAATATTATTTTACCACTTTATATCTTGTTTGGACATTTCTTCCTTTATCCATCAATTTCCCTCCAAGTGACAAAGATATAAAAATTGTGGTCCCCCGTGATAGTAGAGATTAATATATTATCATTTCTACCAAACAAGATATAAAACTTGTGCCTTGTGGTCCCTACTACTAGGTATAAATTTATAAATCATTATATTATCCCTCCATTAGAGCTATACATCTATACTCCAAGTGAACGCACCCTAAGTAAATTGCGAAAGCTGATTAGGAAATGCTTAAACATGCAGGCATAAAAATATACCTTAAAATCTTCAATACTGTTATTTGGTACTTCTCTTCTTTCATGAGTCAATTCATAGCGCTTGACTCCGATTCTGTCAATATGCTGCTCAACTTCAAGAGCAGAATTATGAATCGACCTCTTCTTCAAAGGTTGACATGGTAAATTAATACCAGCTTGAGAAAAATGGACTTCTCTTTGGCGTTTCTCACGAACAGTTCCAGCCTGGTAATTCAAATGAAGCCGGTCATTGAAGCCATGCCAAACCATATAAGCAAATAAATTTTCATCACACCAAACCTGGCCCAAGTTCCTTGAAGATGCCATAAGTGAATAAACCTCGTCGTTTAATTTGCAATTCCTGATGACCCAAATAAATCAATTAGTTCCATAGATCATGTAAAACGAAATATTCATTCAACTTTCAAATGAGAAAAGAAAAGAAGTTGAGTTCCTTTTTCATTTGTTTCTTTTTTGGCTTATTCCCTGGTAACATAATCACATTTGAATTATATTCTTTCTCCTCCATACTGCATAATTTATTTATTTATTTTTTTAATTTCAACAACATAGAAAGTAAATACTTAAAAGACAAAAGACTGATTAAAATTTACAAATTCAACACAATCAGCAAAATCGTATATCTACAAATAAAAATGAAAAAAATAACCCGGAAAACAATAGTACTGAAATCAAGGATCATATCTAATTGACAATCTATTTTGGAAAGCTTTAATTTCCCCCCCCCCCCCCAAAAAAAAACAAACTTTAATTTCTAAAACCAAATAATTATGGTTAATATGCATAAGTTTGATGACTAGCTTCCCTAAAAAACAAAAAGGTTAATGAAACTATTTCCTGGCAACCCCCATTCATCATTCCGCAGAAAATTAATGGAACTATTTGAATACATTATTTTGAATATAAATTCTTAATTCACTCCTAAAGCTTCTTAATTTACTCCCTAAACGACAAGCTCGATTCTGGGGCAACTTGAAGCAATTAGAGATAATGCATGTTCTAATTTTCTATTAAAACAAAGATTACTTCGTGAACTAAGCCTATACGGACATAAACACATTACAAATAAAGCACACGTATAAAAAACAGTAGGCATTACAAGTTTGTGACCTTAACAAACACATAAAAATCCCTAATAATATTATACAAGCGCACAAACTAAAATACACTTCAAAGGGTCAGCGTATCTCCAAAAAAACGTATACGTATACGAAAATAATACGATCCAATACGCATTAACATCGTATTTTTAATTTAATTTATTTTTATTATTTATTTTAATTTAATACAAAAAAAAAGACGGTCAATTCGAAGTCAATTGAAGAATAAATTGAGTTTGATTTCAAGTGACGAATAAATTGATTTTGTAATTGGGAATTGGGAGGAGGCGGTGGTGGGTTGAACCGTTGAAGGAGTAACAGAGATGATGAACCTGCGGTGGCGTCAGTTCGAGGAAGAGTGGCCGGTGGAGGGGGCAGATTTATCAGAACGGCAGAGAGAGATTGGTTTGAGCAGAAACACGACGAGGAGAGAGAGAAACACGCCGACATACCTGGGGCAGGGGCTATAAGCGGCGGCGGTCCGGTGATGTCAAGGTCGAAATCCAATTAGGGATTTTGGATTCTTTACTATTAACTGTTAACGGTTAACTATTAACCGACGATTACGGTTAATAACCGTTTAACAACATCAGAATAAGCAGCCCTAAATTCTGCCGCGCTATAATCAAATGAAAAGTATAAAACCATTGAATACATTTTAATTGCTCGTGGGCCCATAATTTGGGCCTCAATTTTATTAAAATTAAACCTATGCCAATACATATCAATATTTTCTCTAGCCCACTTTTTGAGCCCAATCTATCTATCTCTATACTTGTGTAATCAAAACTTTTCCATATAAAATAAATTTTAGAGTCAACTAGTAGAGAGGCTCTTTTAGAGTTAAGGGGTATAATTTTGAACCTCAATTTAATTTTCAATAAAAGAGGTCAACTTTCAAGTTTTTGGACAAAACTACCCTTACTACATGTTGGTATTTATTTTCCAGCTTTTTCATTTTTTTACCCCATTTCAAATCATTTCAAAACCCTTCTTTCTCTCTCTACCTCTTCTTCTCTGCCATCTCTCTTCTTCTCCGTCAACCGCCGCCGCTCTACCAACAGCCACCGCCGCCTCTCCACCAACCACAAACCGCCACCTTTCTTCTTCCATTATCTTCCCTTCCACCGTCGCCACCCTTACTGTTCCGCTTCTTTCTCTCTCTATCTCGCGCGAAACCGCCACCAACTTGTAGAAACCACCGCCATCAACTACTTCAAAAACGCCGCCGCCACCACCGCCGACCACCAGAAAAAATGGCAGATGAAGCCAGTCCTTCAAAATGCCGAAAAACGACCGGCAAAAACAAGAGGAAAATCGCCACCGCCGATGAAACAAAAAACAAAGAAAAAAACATTGAAATTCAACAAGAGGATCTTGACGACGATTCTTTTGGAGAAATGCTGATAATTTCTTCTTCATTTACATGAAATTTGTGTAGATCTGGAAAAAAATTTGAATTTTTGGTGAAAATTTGGTGAAAATTTTGAATTTTTGAATTTCGCGGGCTTAGTACGATTTGTTATGGTTAAATCGTACATAAAACATCGTTTGGTGTTGTATTGTGATTGATCTGGAAATTTGATGCTTGTTATCTAGGGAATTTGATACGATTTCTTGTAAATTCATCGTTATTGATACGATATTCATCAATATTGTTACGATGCATGTGGGTATGTTGTTACGATATTCCCAATATCGAACTTGCTATGTTACGATATTATTAATCTCGTACATGAGGGTGACCAGTTCATGGCACAAAAGAAGAATGCATGTGTGTAATTTGTTACGAGATTTGTAAAATCGTACGTGAGGGTGATTGCATGTGGGTATGTTGTTATGATATTCCCAATATCGTACTTGCTATATTACGATTTTACTAATCTCGTACATGAATACAGATTTAATACCTTTGTTTCTCAATGTTTTCAAGGTTGTGTGGACACCTGTTCGACAAGCATTGACTACGTAATTGAGATATGTTTGAGATTTGACAATAGAATGTGTGCAAAGTAGTACTTCTGTAGATACGATATTGTTAATCTCGTGCGTGATGGTGAACAATTGATGCCACCAAATACGAATTATCTGTGAATGCATGTGTGTATGTTGTTACGATATTCGCAATATTGTACTTGATATGTTACAATGTTGTTAATCTCGTATGTGAGAGTGACCAATTTATAGCACAAAATTTTAATTGTTTGTGGTTTTGTGAAAGCATATGTGTAGTTTGTTATGAGATTTGTAAAATCGTACGTGAGGGTGATTGCAAGTGTGTATGTTGTTACGATATTCCCAATATCGTACTTCGTATGTTACGATGTTGTCGTACTTTGTCCATTATGATGTTTTTAATCTCGTACGTGAGCGTGAGAAATTGATGCCACGACAATACGTATTGTTTGTATTTTTGTGATTGCATGTGTGTATGTTGTTACGATATTCCTAAAATCGTACTTGGTTTGTTACGATTTTGCTTAACTCGTACATGAATACATATTTGACACCTTTGTATCTAATTATTTTGAAGGTTGCGTGGACACTTGTCCGACCACCGTTGACTAAACCACCCCACCACAGAGTCCAATGCTATGGTTACGACGGTCTAATTGGAGATATCCACAAAGTGCTCGACTTTTTCGGGCACGAAGCAAAGGCTGCAGTGAAGCGATGAGCTCTAGGATATAGTACAATTTGTGTCAAGGGTTTTCAAGTGATGACCCATCATACAATTTATCGTAGTGATAATGTAACAATAAATGAAAATCGTAGCAGTGTATGTCCATATTTCGTGATCGTCAAATACGATATTATGTATGTCGTACAATATATAATACGATATATCCAATCATACACTCGTATTAGAGATATGTTTGTACAATCTAAAACACCTTATTTGTATGTATGATTGTTATGACTTTGCATCAAATCGTAGCAACTTTATTACATCTTTTGTACAATATCATGTTTTTTCTCGTATCGAGATCAGTGATAATTATAGCCATATTTCTACAAGTTTAAAATCATTTGTTTGTGATTGCATGTATAATTGAGATTTGTTGGAGATTTGAGGATATCATGTATTATACTTCTGTAGATACGATGTTGTTAATCTCGTACATGACGGTGACCAATAAATTGTACAATCATGTCATATACTTCTTGCGCTATGTTACGATTGCATGTATAATTGAGATTTGTTTGAGATTTGAGGATACCATGTGTGGAAAATAGTACTTCTGTAGATACGATATTGGTAATCTTGTACGTGGGGGCGAACAATTGATGCCACGAAATACGAATTGTTTGTAGTTTGTTATGAGATTTGTTACGCGATTAGGGTTCAGGGTTTAGGGTTGGCACGAAATAAGAATGCACGTGTGTAGATTGTTACGAGATTTATAAAATCATGTACGAGTCAAGCAAAAACCGTAACAATTCATGTACGATTTTATAGATGTATTCATGTACGGGTTAAGTAAAATCGTAACAATTCAAGTACGATTTTAGAAATATCGTACATGAATACATCAAACATGCATTGTAACAATTACAATATCTGCAATCATGTACGAGTTAAGCAAAATCGTAACAATTAGAATATTTGCAATCATGTACGAGTCAAGCAAATATCGTAACAATTCAGTCTCGAGTACGAGATTAACAAAATCGTAGACATACAAGCACGATATTACGAATATCGTAACATTGTACACACGTGCTACGAGTGTACGACTGTACGACTTAACCACTGACTGTAAATCATAAAATTTCGACGAACAAAAATGTAAATGATCTAAAACCTCATATATAAGCGAGATTCAACATAAAATCACATAAAAACGATCGGGATAATATACAGTATCTCCATCGTCGTCTACAAATGGGTAAAAACGTCCAACTACCGGCGCCAGAAAAAAAAAGTTCAAAACAAGATCGACGAAGACGACGAAGAAGACGGAGAAGCACGATTATCACAGCAACAAACTATTGTACCTCCATCATCGTTTAAATCAGAGAAAAACTTCCGACAACATGCTTTGGAGAAGAAAAAAAACCGAAAAACTTAAAAATCGAAACCCACAAGAAAAAATACAGCAAAACTAATGAAGAATTCTCGAAGAAGATGACTTGGACGAGGCGGCGGCGGAGAAAGAGAGGAGAGGAGTGGAGCGACGATGGAGAATTGTTGTTTTTTTTGAGAGAATTCGTAGAGAGAGAAAGAGAAAGAGAAGTCTGCAAGGAAAAAAGGAGAGAAGAGAGAGAAAATACATAAGAGAGAGAAATAAAGTAGGAGAGAGATAGTGAGTGGTTGGTGAAAAGTAAGGGTATTTTGGTCTCATCATGTCAAAGTTGACCTCTTTTATTGTAAATAAAGTTAGGGTACAACTTTATTGTTTTTATCTATAGGGGGTCCATAAACATTAATAAACTCAAAATTTTACGTGGTACTTCTCAAATCCTTCATTCTTACCTATTTAAATCCTCAAGTTTTATTAATATAAAATTAATATTTATTATATTTATATTATATATTATATATGGCATGAAAACAAAATCTTAACTAATATTTATAATATTTCATATATACTATCAAAAAAGAAAATTCCATATATATGATGATTTGTCGCCCAATTTATTTCTAAGCCTCTATACTCTTTTGTGACGTCTAAAGCCTATATAATATTTATAATATTCCATATATGCTATCAAAAAAATAAAACTTCATATAAATCTTCGGTTGATCGTAGTTCTCAATACATACAACGCATTAATACTGATCAAATAGCTTGCAATAGAAAAAAGTCACAAAAATCAGAAATTAATCAACTCAAAAGTAGGAAGTTTGATGATGAAAGAATATATTTCAACATGCAGCTAAAGCTTAATTGAATCTGCAAGAACAAAAGACATTTATCTAGTATATCTAAGAGAATAACAAACATGAAGTAGAAGTATGGCGGCGATCCAGAGCAGTTTCTTGGAAAGCAAGAACCTTTACAAAGTCTTATCAACTAACGCAGCAGGACATCATCACATGGTGAAGCTTTACAAAAATTGGAACAACATCATGATCAATAACCATCCTGGTAATTTTTTATGTTCTAGAGACAATATTAATAGTCAACCTCATACTGTAGAAAATCAAACATTAACAAAAGGACAGAGATGTAGTGACGTTTCATGATAAATCTTGTCAAATATATATATATATATATACCTCTCTCATAAGAAACTGAACAAATCGAGGAACAACACCATATTGGATAACCTCTTCCATAGGAGGACTTCCATTCTGAAAAAAAAAATTTCACGAAAAGGCAATCATCATGGAAGTTGATTCCACCATCAGTGGCATCACTGAAACAAACACATCTATAGTGAAACTAAATATATGAATGAGATAAAAACCTTATCAATCGACAGGCAATAGACACATTGAAAACACAGAAAGTAGGCCAAAACATCATACCATCATCTCATGATATTCCCCTTGTATTTGAGCAAGGGCTAAAAATTCCATCATTTCTCCATATTTCCTTTCTTCAAAGCGCCATAATTCTGCAAAATTCACTCGAAAGTTGATAATATGGATCGGCAAAATTTGGAAACCGCGGGTGGTGGTGGAGGTGTTGGTTTTGAGGAATACTCGAGTTTGGAGAGAGACTTGAAGGGAGGAGGATAATCGGAGAGAAGGATAAGGATAATAATCGGAGAGAAAGAAGAAGAGACGAATTGAAAGTAGGGAATATGAGAATACATAGCCGCCGGAAAAAAGAGGTTAGAAAACCTAAACGTGATTAGAAAACCTAAATATGAAATAATAGAATACAAATATGATGAATGTTAATTTTTTATTCATAAAATTTCAGAATTTAGATAAATAGAAATGGAGGATTAAGAGAGGTGTCACGTAAGATTTTTTCAAAGCAAGAATTATTTTCCTTTTAGTAATATACTAGTAAGTAGCTCGTCGAGAAAATCGACGGGAAATAATTTTATTACAGCTTAAATATTAAATTTAATAAGTAATTTGATGAAATATATTAATTATAAAAAGTAAATTATAATTTATATTAAAATTACATAGAAGTTTGATTTTAAGACTCGACAATTCATAGGCAATGAAATTATTTAAATGTTCAAGGCTGTTTAGTCACAAAATAAAATTGAAGGAGAAGAGCTCATGTTTTTAAGAATTATTAACCCATCCCATAAGTTTTGCAATGCCACGGGGATGAAAGTTCTAAATCCATTTAGATTTTTTCTACTCATTCTCGTCCCAACTTCGATTTAAAAATGACTCTACTATTTATTTTCATCTTGAGCCTATTGAATAATACCCCATGCAATCGAAACACTACAAAAAAAAATAATACAAATTGTAAAAAATCTTTCTTTTCGATTTATATGGACCGTCTCGTTGGTCTAGCGAAATTGACATCCCTAAACTTAGCGAGAAAAGTATTTTATAATTTAGAATAACAAGGAGTAGAGTATTAATGCATAAATATTTTCTTAGCTATTATATTCGTTCAAAAGGAAATTAAATTTCTAAATGTTCTCATCCTAATCTCAATTAAAATGGTAACTTTATAGTCATACTCGTCTCAAATTCGTTGGGTAATACTAATAAAAATATGAACACTATAATATTAACTAAAATTAGTAGAAATCCTTCTTTTTATGTCTATTTGGTTATACTAAATTGATATCTCTAATCTTAGGTAAAAGGCCAAAAAATATAATTACAATTTTAATTTTTTTTTTCTTTTTCAGTTATCTATCCATATATATATATATATATATATATATATATATATATATATATGGGATTAGGATCATATAAGAATGATCCTTATCTTAAGAAATGAGAATCAATCTCAGCCGCTCATCTGTTGTATCTCACTAAGAAGGTTGATGCTTCTGGACAAAAAATTTTCAGTTTTTTTTTTTTTCATAAAGTTGGGTGCATTTCATGTCAACATAGGGATGGAGGGATTACTAAAATTCTTCCAAAAATTAACTACTTATTTATATTCTATTATATTAAGAATGATGAGGTTACTCGATACCATATAGGAAAAAGATTAAGTGAATTCATTTTCTTATTATATGGAATGCGACTAAAAGATAAATATATGTGATATAGTATAGAATTTATATTAATATTATGAATTAATAATAGTATAGAATAATAGTGCATAACATATATACGAATTTTAAGTTAAATAGGAATAAAATTTAAGATAATTATGAACATATTAAATACAATATATAATTATATTGAATTAATAATATCAAAAATACGAGAATAAAGAAAAAATTGAAATGAAGCACCGAAGGGGAGCACCGTTTATTTTCCTATTATTAATAGGATATATATATATATATATATATATATATATATATATATATAATAATGATGAGTTTTTTACGTTTTGATAATTGGGCAATAAGAAAATACGAAAAGTTAAATATAATTAAAAATATATATGAGATACAATTAGAAAACAAAAATGTGATAAAGTCATTCCATATTAAATATATACATATATATATACATATATATATAATATAATATAATATAAATAAAATATAGTAATAAATATGATCATCATAACTTATTTAAGCAAGAGTGAGAATTTATATGGAAATTTTGAATTTTTTTTTCATATAATATACTCCCTTCGTCCCACAAGGCTTGTCCTGTTTCTTTTGAGCTGAATTTAAGGAGAAAATAATTAAGAGTATAAAGTATATTTAGTGGAATTTTTAAAGTAAAATAAAGTGGGTAGAGAGAGGGTGGATAGTGGAATAAAGTAATAAAGTAAAATAAAGTCCAACACAAATCCTGATTGAATACGCCCCCCTAAATGTGAGTGAAGTAATGAGATATAATGTGTTGTGAGCTCTACTATTATAAATGAAAGTGACAATCATTTCGTAGACGGATTTAAATAGCAAAAGTCACAACCGTATTGTGGATTGAGGGAGTATTGAACTCAAGAAATCAACTTTTAACTCATAAAACTGAAATTTAATGTTGACAAATAACTGAATTTAATTGGGTAAAATAAACGTAATTAACAATAACAAAGTTCAAGCTCAAACATCAAGATTCAACAAACTGAAATTGAAGAAAATAATGAAAGAAAATTATTTAAAAGAAAAACAATTCAAATTAGTACACATTACGCAATCGAACACCAAAAATGGGATAGTTGATTCCTAGCGGCACAATTAATTAGTAGTTGTACATCAAATCATCAAATGAGACAAACTAGCATAAAACCCGTCGAAAATCGACGGAAAATTATATTTAATTAAATTAATAAAATTAGATAATAATAATAATAATATGAGATAGATTAAGAAAAATATTATTTATAAATTATTTTAGAGTTAAATCATCTGATTATGCAATCTACTAAACTGGTTGAGATGTGTCAGTTAAAAATTCAAATCTAATCTATTTTCATTCCTTTCAATCATTTTTCGAAGCTCTATTCCTCTCCAAAATCAATGTAGGCAAACATATAATTGTCTCTCAAAGAGATTGTCCCACGTCGATTTTGTATGAAAATTGAGATGGATCGTTTTCATTGCAAATACCCCTTGTCCCACATTGATTTAGAAAAAAATAAGTTAAACCACAATTTCGCAATAGTCCCATCTACCACGGTTCCTGGTCGGAACCGGCCCGTTGGCTCAATACTGATTTTGTAGAATATAAATTAAATTTCAACTATAAATTTGAAATTACATATTTAATAAACTCGTGTAGAATTTATATAGACTCAAGGCTAATGACTTGAGTAATATTTTAATTAATATTGAAGTTAATTACTTAACAAGTGCATGAGTTTTGTGTTTTAAGATTTGATAGATTATCATCCAATCGATAATCTAATCTAGGAAGACATATCTTAGATAGGTTCATGGTTCGAATTTACAATCAATTAAATAGTTACTTCCTCCGACAACTGAGAATAGAACTTCAAAAATTGGTTTGACTATGCACTTGGTAGTTTTGCTCTTTTACAAAACTTTATGTGGAGTGATTGAGATTAGAAAAATACTTAGCTAATGATATAAGAGAAAAATGATGAGTTCAAAATTATATATATATATATATATATATATATATATATATAAAGTTGCCTCGCCGGTACAGAATTGGCCCCTCTACGCACACAATTCTTGGTAAGAACTGGCTTGTTGACAAATAGTTAGTAATTTTACTGCCGATTCTCCTACACAGTTAATGTTTTCCAAAGGACATGATTAATCATACAATTCAAAACGGTGTGTTTTAGATTATTCAAACTTGTTTGAAATTTATATTGTATGTGTTTCAAACTCAATTACAAAATTATCATATGTGTTCCTTTCTAAAATAAGTATATCAATACCCGTCGGGTGCCACATAGGAGAGTGACAATGTACATTCAATTTTTGACATCTGAATTATTAAAATCTTCCAACTTTTGATTTGTGGATTTTTCGTGATATTTTGAGCTTTTGCCAAGATACTGTGTTAGAAATATGGTTAGCCGTGTGATGATGTGAATTGGGCTTTTTCAGTTTTTTTAGTATTTTAAGGTTGTTATTGCTAATTTTGATTTAGGTTTTATTAATTAAATTTTAGTAAATAGATAATCGCTCTCTTACCCATCGTGGGTACACAACTTAACATGTTCTCTGTTAATGTGTGGTGAGGGAAAATGCCTAATTTTTTAGAATTTCTACATAGGTATTGTCCATTTTAATGAAATAATAAAAATATAACTATTTATTTGACCAACTAATTAATTGACCAAATTAAATTTGATACAAAATAATTGTGGGATGGAGAGTACACATTGACTAAGTATTTATAGGCCTTTCAAATAGGTGGAGTTTCATTAGTATAACGATGTGGGATAGAATAATAATAATAATAATAATAATAATAGATTAAAAAAATTGATACGTACTACTATATATGCAAGAGAATAATTGAGATGAGATTTTGGAATTTTCTTTCCATATTAAATATTTATATATATATAATATTAAAATTTGATAGATATTGATTTTGAAGATTTGATATTGTTAAGATTTTGTTTCCATGTCATATATATTTAGAATATAAATATAATAAATATTAATTTTAAATTCAGAAAATTTGAGAATTTAGATAAATAGGAACGGAGAAATATGAGGGTGCCACATAAGTTTTTTTTTTTTACGAAGAGTCGTTTTCGTTTATATAATAACTAGCGTATAACCCGTCGAAAATCGACAGGAATTATATTAATAAAAATTAATGAAATTATTAGATAGTACTTATATGTGATAGAGTAAGAAAAATATTATTTGTTAATTATTTAAGGGTTAAATCATTCGATTATGTAATATACTAAACTCGCTTAGAATTTATATGCCCTTGAACACATCTAAAATTCAATTAAAAAGTAATTTTACCACATGTTTACGTCTCAAGCCTATATAATTATGGCTGTTAAAAATTATAATCTAATATATTCGCATTACTTTGAATAAATTTTCAAAGCTCTATTTTTCTGCAAAACCGATGTGGGCAAAAATATATTTATCTCTCAAAAGAAAGCGGCTCTTAAACTGAATCTTTTAGCTTTTTATGAAGAAATAGAGGCAAGAGAAGGAGCGGGTAGTGAGAGAGAGAGAAGAGATATATAGATAGCGAATAATACTATAGATATTAAGATTGTCTATAAGATGAAAATGACCATAAATGCCCCACATTATAAATTCAACGCAAGATTAAGAAAAAAAAATATGTTAAACCACATCTTCACAATCATCCCGTCTACCCCGACTGTTCCGACCTGGAACCGGCCTATTGACTACAATACTAATTTTAAAATATATAAATAATCATTTTTCAAATATATTCACAAAAAAATTAATGATGACATTTGTTTTCTTTTTACCTGAAATTAATATTTAATTATATACATAACTATATTCCAAAAACATTCACACAATATTTAATAAAAAAAATTTAATTATAAATTGTAGTATTATATAAATAATCATCTTTCAAATATATTCATAGAGAAATAAATGATGACATTCGTTTATTTTTTTACCAGCTTCGAGAATAACTTTTTTAACTGAGAGTAGAACTTCAAGAATTGTTTCGCTATGTACTTGGTAGTTTTTCCTTTTTACAAAACTTTATGTGGAATAATTGTGATTCATAAAATTATTTAGTCAATGATATAAGATAAAAGTTGACCACAAATATCCTTAATTTTATGAGTTCAAAGCTATATAATATATTAAAAAAAAAACAGTTGCCCCGCAAGTACTGAATTGGTCCATCTACACGCACGATTCTTGGTTGGAATTGGCTCGTTGATAAATCGCTAGTAATTTTTCTGCCAATTTTGCTACATATTCTACGTTTTCCAACGGAGACGATTAATTAAACAATTTGAGATGATGTGTTTAGGATTATTCAAATTTGTTTGAAATTTATATACTCATACTTGTTTAAAATCCGATTAATAAATTAGTCATTTGTATTTCTTTCTGAAAAAAACCCGTATATTAGTCTACCGCCACAGTTTTGCGTCGGAACTGACCCGTTGACCACGACTCTAATTTATA
Source organism: Schizonepeta tenuifolia (assembly GCA_029490685.1). Classification (NCBI taxonomy): domain Eukaryota; kingdom Viridiplantae; phylum Streptophyta; class Magnoliopsida; order Lamiales; family Lamiaceae; genus Schizonepeta; species Schizonepeta tenuifolia. Next base: position 22,959,357 of record CM055960.1, on the reverse strand, counting down.
AGTGCGTAATTTATAAAATTTGTTTAGAATTTATATAAATCCAAAATTTTAATAAAAATAATGATTATACTATTCGTTATCGTCATTAATCGTATAGTAATATTCGTTAATTAAAATTAAAGATTATGCAAAATTGAAAACCCAACTACAAATAACGTAAAAATTATTTCATGGATGACGATTATAGATTTTAGAAAATACATGGAAAAAAAGCATAAAATGAAAAATTTCTCGAGTTGAGGTAACTGTCGTTTGAAATTGGCTCGTCTACCACCACGGTTTCGGGTCAGAATTGGCTCGTTGACCACGGTTTTGATTTATAAATGCATAATTTATGACGATTCTAGATTTTATAAAATATATGAAAAAATGAATAAAATAAAAATTTTAAAATTAATAAGAATAAAGAATGAAAATGTGTCACGTGGGATATCGAGTTGAGGTACCTGTCAGTTGGGAATTGGCTCGTCTACCTAATTAATTGACAAATTAGAAATTACTTGGTATTTTTTTTTATCAAATCAAATAAAAAATATTAGACTATTTTCAAATTTAATTCGGTCAACCAATAAATTATTCAAACTATTTTGGAATCATTTATTCTGTCAACTAATAAATTGGTTCCCTAATAAAAATAATTATCTATTCGGCCAATTAATAAATTAATCAAATTAAATTAAATTAAACTATAAAAATATAACAGTTACTTATTCGGCGGATTAATAAATAAATTTTCCAAATAAAACTCCTACAAAAATAATTATGTATTCGGCCAATTAATAAATTGACCAAATTAAATTAAATTAAACTATAAAATATAGTCATTTATTCGGCTGATTAATAAATAAATTGGCCAAATAAAACTGGTGGAGTAAAAGATGAGAAAATACACATTGATTCTAAGTATTTATAGGTTTTTCAATAGGTGAAGTTTCATTCAGAAACCGATGTGGAACACAAGATTTTAGTATAGATATTAAATCTTATTATTTTACATTTAAAAATTCAAAAATTTGAGAATTTAGATAAATATGAATGAAGGAATATAAGGGGTGCCACGTAGGATTTTTTCAAAACAAGAATCATTTTACTTTTAGTAATATAATGATTTTATCACATGTTTACGTCTCAAACTCATATAGTTAAGTTTGTTAAAAAATTATAATTAATATATTCTCATTATTTTCGATAATTGTTAAAGCTCTGTTCTTCTACAAAACCGATGTGGGCAAAAATATATTTCTCTCTCAAAGGAAAGCGACTCTTAAACTGAATCTTTTAGTTTTTTATGAAGAAAAAGAGGCAAGAGAAGGAGCGGGTAGTGAGAGAGAGAGAAGAGATATATAGATAGTGATGGTCCCGAAACGAGTTACTGGTGTATGGGGGGGGGAATACACCAGTTAGGATTTTAAAACTTAACACTTAAAAATACTTCAACTGAGTAAAACTGACTCAGTTGGAATCTCACAACTGAGTAAACAACCTCAGCTGGAAGAGTGGTGCTGTGCGGAATGTGGTGGAAATTAAACTCGTTAAAACAACTCACGCTTTTAGCACGGTTGGTCAATAACCAAAACAGTTGAGAATGTGCAGATATGCAGATTGTATGCCGGTTAGTTTGGTCAGTTAACAATGCAATAAGTAACTGAATAAAATAAACACAGACACACAGGATTTAACGTGGTTTGGAGATAACCCTCCTACGTCCACGGGGAGATGTGAATCCTCACACTTCAGTCCAAGTTCTTCTGGACAGTTTCACACAGCTTACCCAGGCTGTGCAACCATTGCAATAAGTTTACGGGTACTTATCAACCTTTACAGTTAAGTTTGCGGGTAATTAACAACCTATGTCAAGTTTGCGGGTACTTGACGACCTAGATACTCAATTACAGGAAGAGTATGATCCTAACAAACACTTTTTAAGGTGTGTATGTGGGTGGATTTTCCAACTACAGCTCGATCACGAAAGAGAGCTGGATCTATGGCTTGAACGAATAAACACTCAAACTAAGATCTAAGACAGATTATAACTCTATGAACCCTCAGCTATTAATGTTCTATCACTCTTGAACTCTCAGCTGCTGATGCTCTTAGAATGTGATTTTTACAGATTTTTCTTGCGCTTGTTTCTCTTGTGATTACACTTCTCTGTCTCTTGTCTCGTATAACTCTCGAATGAGAGAATGCCTCTATTTATAGGCGGAGAGTATTAACTAGCCGTTGGAGGAGCTGTTGATCTCTGATCGTTGAAAGCGATGGCCTGTCTCTCATCTCTGCAGACTTTCCCGATATGGCATCTGTGCTCTTCTGCTTTCTTTTTGAGACAGCCTTGTGTTGGGCCAGATGGGGTAATGACTGAACGGTCAAACCCTCATGTGACTTCCTTTTGAAATTCAAATCTTAAACCTTTCTGACAGTCAACCTCGATTAGTTGGTTGAAAATCTTGATATTTGTCTGAGTGATCTTCAGCTGATGTTCTGACTGAACCATTGAACTCTCAGCTGACTTTGAACTTCATGCTGTTGATCTTCTTGTTTGAGTTCTACAACTGAGGTTCTGAAACTGAACCCTCAGTTGTCTTCCTTGTATTTAGTCAGTTGAGTTTGATCCTTTAGATGACTTCCTTTTCATCTGATGTTCTCTTCCTCTCTACTGCTTCTCATCTGATGAACCCTCAGTTGGTTTTCTTCACAACTGATGTTCTGAAGACTTCCCCCTCATTCCATCTGAACATATGAACTCTCAGTTGTCTTTCATCATAATTGATGTTCTGTCTGAGTGATGCCTTGTTGCCATCTTCAGCTGGAGATCTGTAAAGATAAAATCTTAACTTTGCTCAAACAGCGAGCCTAACTTCTAACATTAGGTTCTGGCAACATCTACTCGGTTGGGGTCAGTCGGTTTTGGAATTCATCAAAACTTTTACTAATAAATTTCCCAACAGATAGCGAACAATATTATAGGTATTAAGATTGTTTATAAGATGAAAGCAACCCTAAATACTCCACATTATGAATTTAACACAAGATTAAGAAAAAAAAAAATAAGTTAAACCACCGCTTCACAATCATCCCGTCTATTCCGACCTGGAACCGGCCTATTGACTACAATACTCATTTTAAATTATATAAATAATCATCTTCCAAATATATTCACAAAAAAGTTAATGATGACATTTATTTTCTTTTTACCTGAAATTAATATTTAATTATATACGTAACTATATTTCAAAAATATTCACACAATATTTAATAAATAAAAATTTAATTATAAATTGTAGTATTATATAAATAATCATCTTCCAAATATATTCATAGAGAAATAAATGATGACATTCGTTTCTTTTTTTACCAGCTTCGAGAATAACTTTTTTAACTGAGAGTAGAACTTCAAGAATTGTTTCACTACATAAAATTATTTAGTCAATGATATAAGATAAAAGTTGACCATAAATATTCTTAATTTTATGAGTTCAAAATTATATAATATATTAAAAAAAAGTTGTCCCGCAAGTACAGAATTGGCCCATCTACGCGCACGATTATTGGTCGGAATTGACTCATTGATAAATCATTAGTAATTTTTCTGCCAACTTTCTTACATATTCTACATTTTCCAAACGAAGACGATTAATCAAACAATTTGAGATGATGTGTTTAGGATTATTCAAACTTGTTTGAAATTTATATACTCATACTTGTTTAAAATCTGATTAAAAAAATTAATCATTTGTGTTCTTTTCTGAAAAAAAAATCCGTATATTTGTCTACCGCCACAGTTCTGCGTCGGAACTGGCCCGTTGACTACGACTCTGATTTATAAGTGCGTAATTTATAAAATTTATTAAGAATTTATATAAATCCAAAAATTTAGTAAAAATAATGATTGTACTATTCGTTATCGTCCTTAATCGTATAGTAATATTCGTTAATTAAAATTATAAATTTTGCAAAGTTGAAAACTCAACTACAAATAACATAAAAATTATTATATGGATGATGATTATAGATTTTAGAAAATATATGGAAAAAAAGCATAAAATGAAAAATTTCTCGAGTGTCGGTTGGGAATTGGCTCGTCTACTGCAACGGTTTCGAGTCAGAATTGATCCGTTGACCATGATTTTGATTTATAAATGCACAATTTATAACGATTCTAGATTTTAGAAAATACATGAATAAAATGAAAATTTTAAAATTAATAAGAATAAAGAATGAAAATGTATCACGTGGGATTCCGAGTTGAGGTACCCGTCAATTGGAAATTGGCCCGTCTACCTAATTAATTGACAAATTAGAAATTACTTATTTTTTATTAAATTAAATAAAAAAAATATTAGACTATTTCTAAATTTAATTCGGTCAACCAATAAATAATCTAAACTATTTTGGAACTATTTATTCTTTCAACTAATAAATTGGGTTCCTAATAAAAATAATTATCTATTCGGCCAATTAATAAATTGACCAAATTAAATTAAATTAAACTATAAAAATATAGCAATTATTTATTCGGCCGATTAATAAATAAATTGACCAAATAAAACTCCTACGAAAAATAATTATCTATTCGGCCTAATTTAATAAATAAATTGAATGGAGGAATATAAAGGGTGCCACGTAGGATTTTTTATAGGCTTTTCAATAGGTGAAGTTTCATTGAGAAACTGATGTGGGACACAAGATTTTAGTATAGATATTTAAAATCTATTATTTTACATTTAAAAATTCAACAATTTGAGGATTTAGATAAATATGAATGGAGCAATCAACTAAACATGGTAAGAACAAACGTTCACTGGATCAAAGCCCACTCACGGGGTTATGTTTATATACGCGTCAAAAAGAGTACTGATTTTTGCCTCCAACAAGGACTTATACCAAAAAGCTAGACTATAACTAGTCTGAGCTAGGCTAACTGCCTATCTATGTACAGGATGCACTAACAGGTTGCATTTCTGTACCTACTGGAAGTACTAAAACGGAAACGATTCATAAAATTTCGTATCCGTTTAGAGTACTACAAAAAAAAGTCTATTGATCCGAACTATGTACAAAAACTACTACACGTCTAAGACTCTCTGCTCAAAAGCTACAGTCGAGTCTGTGCTGCCCTCTACGGCTGGAAGCTCCTCGGAGTCCTCCTCTAGGTCCTCCTCTATCGGATCCTTCTCCGGATCTTCCTCTATCGGATCCTCCTCCGGGTCCTCCTCCGAATCTGTACCAAAGACTAGCTGAAGCGCCTCGTCAATCCTAATTGTGGTGCCGTCCATAAGTACTAGAGGTGGTGGCGGAGGCACCTCCGAAACGGTCCTCTCTAAGTGTGGGACTAAGTCGTCAAAACTGGTCAGTACCATCCGCTTCTTCGGGGGAAGCAGGTGCTCGGGGGGTGGACTAGGCACGTATGCCTCTGCAGAACGGACCCTAGATGGTCCTGCCTCAAACTGCCCTCGGACCCTCGTCCAAGACTGGGGTAGGTCAGAGGTCGAACCCTCGTCCCCAACAAGTAAAGCTGCCTCTGTAGGAAATTCCTCAAGTGGTGCAAGTGGGGACGGTAACTCTAACATCTCAGCGAGCTCTGCATCTATCTCTAGGTACCCTACTCCTGGAAACAACTCCTCAACGGGTGCAAGAACCGGTGGCAACTCTAACATCGCGGCTAACTTTGGATCCATGACCAAAGGCTCTGGCTCATGAGCAGCTGGAATGTGGAGGTAAGGGTGGTGCTCGTGAACAGGAATAGACACCATGTATCTACTCTCAAAGAAACGCTCGTGTATGGCTAGAGCGAATCCTGAAAAGTCACCTGTCGGCTCGGTGGCGTCACCGATCAGTGTAAGAAAGTACCAGGCGATATCGTGTGCCCATCCACGCCACTCGTCGGGCAGCCGTCCGATCAAAGCCGCTATAGCCTGACGCTCTGTAACGAAGTGCCGAGCTGCGTGGTAACGTGCAGCAAAGTCGCTGACTTGTCCTATGTCGTGGTTCGGGTCAACCTCGTAGTCATAGTACTCATCCAAAATCTCATCTACCATGGTACGCTGTCTCAGGGGTCTGCTCTTCCGAGCTGTGACGCGTCTCGAAACCATCCTACAAAGTTTTTAAGAGAACACGGATCAGTAACTGGTAGGATAATAACACATCTTAAGGAATACTTAAATTACAAATAGAATATTTCATTATTCAATTGCAATATCTTTAACCACTTAAAAACAACTTATCTTAAGCATCTAGCAATTTTATGAAATTGCACCCAAACACTTAAAAAAAAATTTCCGAGATTTTTCCAACCTTTAACTTATTACGATTCTTAATTATAAAACAAAGTTGACTCCAAAGAGACTTTGTTCATGTCACTTATACGCAAGTGACATTCTTTTTTTTTTAATTGGTTCGGTCCTTTCCATTTCATGATCGCCTCTCGAATAATTTTGGAACCAACGCTTCTTATTAGTTCTATGTTCTCAAGGAATCGGGAAAAGTCTTAGAGTAATTGTTTAGGTTCTCATGCTAACATACTTCTCAATCAAAAAGAAATTATAACTCAAATAATTTAACATTATATCACAAAGTATAACACTTGTACTTCAATCAATTCATACTTGGCATAATTGTTCATTTGATGCTTGCATACTTATTCATAAACTTTCTGTAAAAAGAAACAACACTTCCGAAACTTTTCTTTCTTTTCTTCTTCAGTTGAGTTGACGTAGCGAGAAGTTGAGTTGTTGACTACATTCTTAAGTTTAGTGATACGAACTAAACTTTACTTGATAGAAGATTTAGATGCAGAGCATAAACAAATGCTCTGTCGGACTAACTTGAAAGAATTTTGGATGCAGAACAGAAATGATTGCTCTGATACCACTCTGTCACATCACAGCCCCAAATCCCGAGGAACGGCAAAGCCGGGGTGCGACTAGGGGTTGGATTAAAGAAGCGGAGAAGAAGGGGGAATAACTGAATAAATGCATTAACCAATAATAATAAACAAAATGATATCTATGAACTGATTCCATTAACAAAAGAGAGTCGATCTCGAAGGATCGCTCGACGAAGTTGTTTTCAGAGTAGACTAGGTTTAAAGTAGAAACGTAAACCGAAAAGTTATACAACAAAAAGTGAAGTAGTTTGCAGCGGAAAAACGTAGAATTGATTACACTATTCTTCTTTCCTATATACAACCTCTACTCAACCTCCGCCGCCTTCGTCACTCAACCTGCACATTTATAAATACATATAGGGCTAAGTATAATCATACTTAGTAGGCACAATACCGAAAACATATCATAAGCTTATAGATTAATCAAGCATTCTCAAAGTAACACAATGGGGTTTTCCTTTCAAAGGACCGTGCTTACTAAACATTTTCTTTTCATAAACATAGCTTGTACAAGCATTTTACTGTTGTTACGTTCAACTTGCCCAACTTCTGTTTCAACGCCGGGGGAGAGTATACTTCTCCCGCGCACGTTCCTCACCGTGGCTGGCTACCCCTCAACAGAGTACCACACACAACGGCTACTGTGTACACTAACTCTGAAAAACCCTTCCGGTTAACTTAGAATCCAATCGATTAGTTGGCGAACCAACTCAGAATGACACAAAAGAACTCACAAAAATAAATTCTTTTATGCACTGATAATCACTTTGAAAACATACTTATAAAGAAATAAGTAAACATTTTGAGCAATGCTCACTTTATTTTGTTATATAGAAAAGCTCACCTTAACCGGTTACAGAACAAACACAAACTTCTGTCTTCGGTCTTCCGTCCTGTTTTCTAATTTCGACTTCCTCCTTTGATCGCAAACATTCAAACTTTAGTAATTGGTCGAGACGATTAAAGAAAAAGAAAATCGAATTAGGTTAAGTTTTTTATGCGTTTGCACTTTAACTAACCCCTTTTGGTTTAAAAAAGAAACAAGACTCGGACACATCTCGTTTAAAACTAACTCGGTTCCTTACTCGACATTTAGATTAGTTAAAACGGAAGTCGATAATTCTTAATGACTTAAAAGTTCTTAAAGAATTAAGTTGAAAAGAATTCAACTTAAGAAAATGAGTTTAGAATTTTTCTTGCACAAGTCAGTAGGTTTGGAGCCTTTACTGAACAGAGCATTTCGAAACAGGGAATGTGCCTTATGTCAAAAGAAAGACTCAGAAGTCTACTTTACTGTCCAATTTACGGATCTCGATTTCGTTAAATGAGCAAAGAGAGTTATAGCCGTTTCCGTGAAGGGTGGCAAAACTGGCCAAGAAACCCTAGACGTTTAAAAACTCGACGCACGTTTCCCTAGGTTCGATCAATGCTATACAACCTTTATGTGCATGAAATTTCCATCAATTTACAGTCAAGTCACACAATCATTTAACGTGAATACTTTCACGTTCCTCGATTAAAAATACGGCGAGTAATTCTCGTCTTTTCAATTAACGAAAACACTTAGCAAATTTCGTTTCAATTTCAAATCACAACTTCTAACTTCTATTTCATAACTTATATGAAATTATCATCAACTACACTCACGCTTATTAATCATCAACGAACTCAAATCAATCAACATATACTCATAATTATTTAACACGTCGTTTTTATCGAGCAACGAACATCGTTGTCGATTTTTCCAAACATTTTTATAAAATCTAACAAAATCATACTAAGTACATATCATCATGCTCATTCATAACATATAAACCATAACATCAATTGGTAACATATAAAGTCTCGTTTTCTCATTTCTTCTTTTACGAACTTACTTACTTTCTTCCATTTTTAAAGTTCTACTAATCCAATTCAAACCAAATTAGTTTCTATCATCTTTATACTTAAAAAAGATCATATTAACATACTAACATCATTATAACTAATATTTAATCAATTCATCATTTTTATCGGTTCAAGAATTCGATTTTTCAAAGTTGTTAGTTAATTCTCAATTAATTCAACAACAAACCTAACACATGTACAATCACTAATATTCGATTAGTTTTCTCGTTCTATTTTTCTATCGACAATTACGTTCGATTTTTGTCTCTTACAAAAAGTTCGACATTCTTAGAATTCATTCAAACTTTCAAATTATCATCATTAACTACTTAGATTAACTAATATGCAATCCAAAAGCTTATATCATAATCAAAACTAATTCTATCGACGATTCTTCGCCTCCAACGATTTCGCTTTTATTTTTAGAAAAATCTAATTTAATTATATGATCAACTACATGCTTCCTACATCTTAAATATAACAACACATCATCAATATCACAATAATTTCTCATTCAAAAACCTACTTCTTCTTCTCTTACAAAATTGTTTTTATTTTTAGAAAATCCTCAAACAATTCATGCAATCATCATTCATTGCATGAAAACATAATCTACAAACCATACGTCTAAATTCAAGCTCAATCTCCATCAAACAATTAATGAAATTTAAAAAAAAAAAGAGACATACTTTTCGAAAATTCCAATTAAATTCTAACATGAGTTATACTTGATTTAAACCATAGAAACTTAATCCTAAGCATAAATAATCATGTAATAAACTTAGAACATCAATCCTATACCTCTTACAATTTTTGAAATTTTCAAGAAATTAAAAAGATGGATTTTGTTTGGTTGGAATTAAAGAGGAAGTTCTAACCTTATCAAATATGCAATCGGAATTGACTTTAATCAAGAATCGAAAGACTTATGAGCTTCAAAGAGCTTGAAGAAATGAAGAACATCTTGAAGAAAACTTGAAGATCTTGAAGAACAAGAGAGAGAAGAGAGAAAAGGGGGGTGGGGCAGTTTTGGGAGGTGTGAGATGGAGAGAGTTGTGTGATATTTGATAACCTTAAGATATTATCAAGAGAGAGAGGCGGTTGGGGGGAGGGGGAAATTAAATCCAAAATATCTCATTTTACGGGTCTAATACTGCATACTAAAATCGATTAATTAATTTCTTACACAGTTACATTTTCGGCGAAAACTAATTCGACCAATAGATTGGAAATAATTTACTTAGTCGGAAAGGACGATTAAATTTCCGAAATCCATCGAAAAGTCGAGACGTGACAGTCTAAATTTCGCCCGAAAAAATAAATAAAACTGACTTTTACCAATAGACTCGTATCGCAAAAGAAGTGAATGTAAAGTCATACGCTTTTTTGATCTGAGTTCCCGAACGAAAATTTTATCGGGCGCAAAAACCCTAATACAGTAGTCGGTTGAACGACTTCTGAATTTTATTTTCAGAAACGGATTTCACCGTTAGTTTTAAAACTGAAATTCCTTAACTTAGACTTGCAAAGCCTTAATTAATTATCAAATTTTTTATTTTTGTGACGGGAGAAATAGGCCGGGATATTACAATTTCCAAATTTAATTCGGTCAACCAATAAATTATCCAAACTATTTTGGAACCATTTATTCTGTCAACTAATAAATTTGTTCCCTAATAAAAATAATTATCTATTCGACCAATTAATAAATTGACCAAAATAAAATAACTTAAACTATAAAAATATAGCAGTTATTTATTCGGTCGATTAATAAATAAATTGGCCAAATAAAACTCCTACAAAAAATAATTATCTATTCGGTCAATTAATAAGTTGATCAAATTAAACTAAATTAAATTAAACTATAAAATATAGTTATTTATTCGGCCGATTAATAAATAAATTGGCCAAATAAAATTGGTGGAGCAAAAGATGAAAAAATACACATTGATTCTAGGTATTTATAGGTTTTTCAATATGTGAAGTTTCATTGAGAAACCGATGTGGGACACAAGATTTTAGTATAGATATTTAAAATCTATTATTTTACATTTAAAAAAATTTGAGAATTTAGATAAATTTAAATGGAGAAATATAAGGGGTGCCACGTAGAATTTTTTCAAATTAAGAATCGTTTTTCTTTTAGTAATATAATAATATAATGATAGATAGATAGATGTTTGAAAAGGCATCAAAATATGTGTATAATTAGCAAACGACGCAAATACAAGTTCACATCGACATAAACAAACTAAATTGCAAAACATTATACAGCAAGAAAAATGAAATAAAATAATTCGAAACAAATTATATAAGTCACGACCAATAATTAAGCAAAATGGTGTAGTTATGCGATGGCCATTTTGTAGAGACCTAATGCAGCAACAGCCCAACACCAAGACTTGACGCCGGCGGCAGCAGCCGAATCAGATGCGGGGGCCGGAGATGGGGACAAGTCTGAAATTACAATTATGGCCACCTTCATCCCTTTCGAACAATGGTCAGAAACGCCACAAGCATACCACTTCTTGCCCGGGCTAGCAAGGATAATCATGTCATTTCCGGTTGTGAAGGTGGTGGATTCACCTAGTGTACACTGCAGGAAATCGCCGGCATTGCTCACCCTGTGAACGTTGTGAGACCCTTGTGTGTACTTGAAAACTGCAAATATAGATTAAATACACAATTTCTTTAATTATTACTATTAATCTAATATTGGCATAAATTCAAATTTTGCAAGTTAAACAAACAATGTTTTCTAACTTATAGTATATATCCAATTAATTTGATTTTGGCATGAATATATATAAGTTTATAATGGGATATCCAGGGGAGGAGCTACAACTTAAAAATCGAACATGCAAGATTACGTTTGTATACGCAGTTACTTAGACACTAATTTGGACGGATGAAATTACAATTCAGTATATAAAAAGTGGAGAAGTTAAAAAAAATACAAAATTCAACTTTAATATAGAGTAAATAAATGACCTGCATGGCCACATAAAACTCATGACACACTCTTAAACATATAGTCATGTTTGGGTCCTATGTCCCATTCTAAATATGTCACACTCGTTGTCCCCTTATTAAAGTTATGAGTTTAATAATATTAATATAAAAAATAATATTAAATTTAACTATAATAAACCTAATTAACATTCAGTATAAAAGATGAATTAGATTGTACCAAGCCTATCTCCGACGTGGAATTCTCTTCCCTGCGCCCATGTTGTGTAGTTCACATTGAGTTTCCAGCCGGCGTCGTCTCCGACAATGTGGTCGGCTCCCAAAGCCGGCATAGCTACTGTAGTCATCATCGCCACGAATAAGAGAGCATTCAAAGCCATTAATTTCAGAAAAAGATTAAGTAGCAATCAAAAGATGAACTCAAGAGAAGATAGTTATTTTCTTGATATGAGCTAGGTAGATTGTTGATGCTTTTTTAATTTCTTCGTGATCATATATCAGCTTATTTATAAGGTTGGTGCAGCCGGCTGAATTGTGGTTTTAGGCATACAACAATTTAGGGACTTGGTAATAAAGCGTGTTGGTTTATTTATATGGATCTCTATATATGTTTATCTGTTTCTTTACTACGGGTTCCAACAACATCAAAAGAAAATCTAACGACTTTTGTTGCGAGGAATGCGCACATCAAAATAAATAATTTCGGAGGTTCGGGATTTTGTAGGGTTGAGTTCAAATGTGCAAAGATCTCCAACCTGCAAATTGTTAGCTGCAACAAAATCATGCCACCCACTAGTCATCGCTAATCTCAATTGAGTCGAGGTTCGAACACAGATTTTCACCCTCCATGTTCTCCCTCTTTGAGGATCTTTCAAAATAGCGCCCTTTTTCTGCGTCAAATTATTCGATCTCCCCAATTTTACTGGAATAGACTGAAAATTTGGAACAAATTAAATATTTTATACTATACTAGTGAAATAGTACATAAATATATCGTGAATTAAGCTCACAAACCTTACCACGGAGCCTTTTTTGGTCACAGTATACCGTGTGATTTTGTGGCTAAAACACGGCCTTTGGCTGCGAAGGGGTGCCTTTTCTGCAATAAAATTCGAGTTAAATGTTAGTAATCTATATTAAAATGATTTGATCAAACTTATGATTGGCTGTAAAAATATATAAAAACTCTATACGCAAATATTTTATTTTAGGGTCTAGGGTTTAGTCTTTTCCTCTTGGTATAAAATTAGATGGATGTATTATACTCCATTCTTTTTATGAGAGAATATTATACTCCACTTATTAATTAGTGACACAGTAAAATTAAAATTTAAGAAAACGAAAACAATAAAAATAAAAACAACATGATCTAGTGATTATAAAATGAACTTACTCTTTGCGTGATAGCTTGGATAGATTTTTTGATGCTCGTTGTCAGACTCAACGAGAAATTTCTTTTGACACGCAGTCGAATCAAAGACCATAACATGAAAGTGTAAATTGCCGGTGTGTTTGAAAACAAGAAAATCTCTTAAGCTCAAGTCATGCTCATCTGCAAATCGTGGCCATCCATCTTCGAAAAAAATTTGATCGTCATTTACTCTACGCACATTGATCTCCCACTTTCCTTTACAGCTTTCCAAGATTGCCCTTTCTGATTTCTCATGTTTTACCTTCTCACAAAAGGCTGGTGGCAGCTTCTGTGCACATTTCAGTTGAGGTTAATTTTGGTACATCGGAGTTTAATTCAATTAATTAGAGATGTAAAGGAAGTATTAATTTACTCACGCTACTTCAATTTTGTATAAACAAAATACTAACTAATCTTAGTATCAAATCCTACAAAGTTTTCTCGGAATGCCTGATTAATTGCTAAATAATTAAAACTAAAAAAAAATAGCCGCATATTTTATGAGGGTTTTCGGCCGATTGTATATGAGATCTCATAACATTTGATAAATGGAGTAGAGTGATAAAATAAGAGTAAGATCTGATAAATTGAGGAAAGAAAAAACAGAGTTTCTATCTCTAAGATGTAGATAATGAAAAAGAAAAAGTACATAAATAAAATGAGATTACTATAGAAAAAAAGGGAGGAAGAGAACTAACCAATCTTTCGTCGAAACCAGGTAACATGATCTTGAAAAATTTGGTTGTAATCGAAGCCTCATGATCTTCTTCTCCCATTTCAGCTGATTAGATTAGTGGTAGAATTATTAATTAGTGTATGTATTTGAAGCCCACCGAAGGAGAATATATATTTATATATGAAAATTCAGCTGCATCAATCTTATAAAATTAAAATATAAAAAGGAGCTACTTGGATGTGAAAGGCCAAAAGGTTCTGAAACAGCAGCAATATTTTATCCAACTTTTCTTTACATACGTTAAAAAATTATCCTAAGGTTGTCTGTAACCAGGCTCGAGCAAGGGTGCTCGAGCCGGTATCGAGCAGGGGGGGCTCGAGATAGGTGCGTGGCGGAGGGGAAGAGCTCGAGCACAGCTCGAGCATGGCGCGTCCCAACACGCGCACAACGATTTTTAAAAAATAAAATAAAAAATGTTCGGCGCGTGTAATATACGCGCCAACGTTAAAAATTTGAAATGCAACAGCTGTATTTTTTCCAGCAACGGTTAGTTGGTTGGTTTTTTGTTTTTTATTTTTATTTTTTATTTTACCTATAAATACCCATTTCATCTCCCTCATTTTCACACCTCTCATTCCTTTCATCTCTCAATTTTTTTTCTTCTCCTTAATTTCTCCAACAAATTCATCCCCAAAAAAATTATGGATCCCAACAATCCATACAACTGGTTTGGCGACAATGCCGACGACATGAACTATTTCACGGGGGCGGGACTTGATTCAATCAACCTCAACACTTCGGCCTCCGTTGAATCATACCCGTCGTTCTCCCCCGACGCCGACAGTCCGGCGACAAACACAGAGGATCGCCTCATTGTGGCACCGCCGCCGTCCCAGCCCGCTGCTAGAGGAAGAAAAAAGAAGGGGAAGGGCAAAGCCATCGCCACCTCTGCCGCCGCTGCCGACGAAGATGACTCGGAACCCGTCCGGGCGAAGCGGCACAACTACACCGACGAACAAGCCAGCTACATGGCACAGATTTGGGTGGATGAGACCTGCAACTCCATTGTCGGATGCGACCAAACCAGTTCGAGTCTGTCTTGGGTCGATATGGCGACCGACTTACCCAATTCGCCGAGGTCAAGCATGAGATCGCGGTGGCGATGCGTGAATCAGCTCGAGCGAAGCTGGAAAATACACGCATCCGGGCTGAATATGTTCAGCAGAGACGTGATGCGACCGACTTGGAAGTTGTCTCTAGGGACACGAGATTTATGACGCCGAAGCAGCAGGAAGTTCACCGGAAGATGGTGGAGGAGGTGAAGCTACGTCGGGGGTGGACGTAGTTTTATTCGCCTGATGTAGTCTTTTTTTATTAATTAATGTATTTTAATTTATGTAAAATTTTCTAATTTTCAAATATTAATGAAAAATTCGTATTATTTATTTTTTAGTGTATTTTAATTTATTTACAAATAGATGAATTAATTTAATAAATGAAAATGAGGAATTGTTTAATATTAAAGATAGAGCACCCTTAGAGCACCCTTGGATTGCAGGGGTAGAGTGCTCTAAGGGTGCTCTAGTGCTAGAGCACCCCTTAGAGGGTTGCAGATAGCCTAATATCATCTCAAAAGAAAATCATGATAATATAATTATCTTTTGCATATTTTGTGTTACGACGCCGTAATACTTGTATTAAAATAATTACTAATATATTTAAAAAGTACTCATTACGAAAATGTATCTTTATGTATTATTATAAAGAGACAAAACTCAAAATAGCATTTTTCAAAGACAAAAAGATGAATTATAACCCCTTGAAAAAAAAAAGTTTGAAATGGCTTTTGAGTTATTTCATGACATTTACCCTAATTTACCTCAATTCACTCTCCCAAAATCTCACCTCAGCCTTTCAACCTTCCGCCGCTGGTACATCTGCTCCGGCAGTCATCTTCTCCGCCGCCGTCGATCGTCATTTTCCGGCACTCCTCCACACGCTCCATCTCCTCCGCACTCTATCTCCTCCATCTCTTTCACGACGCCTTACCTCGTCGGCGCCGTACAACACCCCCGCCGCCTCAGATCTATTTACATGGACAACCCAGCGATGCCGCCGCACCATGGTTCCGATGTTCACGACGCCGCCTTTAGGTTATTTCGTTTTCGTTTCCTACAGCGAATTAGGTTTCAGTTACGGCGGCGTCGTTTTTCAGTTTCATCGAGTTTGATCTTCTTCTTTGATGGAATTATGCACACCAACTGTTTGGAAGATGTCCTCTTATTAGTTTTCGTTTGAAATCTATTTGCCAAAATTTTCCTTGTATACAAAATCTCTTGTACTAGAATTTTCTTGTATTCAAACCGCCGATCTAGGGTTAACTAACTTGTTGGTGTATGCACCGTGGGGGTAATTCGTGTATATGCGCGTTGTGTATTATTCGTGTATATGTCGACCTAGGGTTTTCATATTTTGTGTATGATACTGTTCTTGTATGTTCGATATGTTCCTGTATGCTCAATTTTTTTTTCTGTATGCTCGATTTTGTTCTTGTATGCTCGATTTGTTCCTGTATGATTGAGTCGTTTTTGTATGCACGGTGTGGGTGGAAACAAATTCGTGTATGAAACTGATCTTGTATGATTGATTTGTTCGTGTATTATAGATTTGTTCGTGTATGAAACTGTTCTTGTATGATATTGTTCTTGTATGCTCGATATGTTCCTGTATACACGATTGGTTCCTGTATGTTTTTTTTCCTGTATGCTCGATTTTGTTCTTGTATGATCGATTTGTTCCTGTATGATTAAGTCGTTCATGTATGCACGGTGTGGGTGGAAACAAATTCGTGTATGAAATTGATCTTGTATGATTGATTTGTTCGTGTATGATTTAAGAATATTTACAAACTGATTTCCAAACTTGCAAAGGAGAACATTTAGGAAGACGGGTTTTTTGGTTAATCGTGTATGTAAATAGAGTGTGGCGACCCGCGACCCGAGCCTATGCGGATCCGTCCGAGCCGTCACGCGGGGATGGGGTGAAACCATATAAATCATGATCATAAATGATAACAAAGGTTATTTTATTAGAACATTGAAAGGATAAGTATTTGAGACAATAAAGGCAAGGTGGGTAATTATTCAACATCGATGCCCTAGCATAACATAACTGGGGTATGAGGACACCGGCCCCGCACTGCGGAAGCATTTCAAAAGATAACCATCTAAAAGTAGATGGTTAGAACATAAAAGGAAACATGAGTTTGATGACATAAGACTTATTGAAGACAACAACGATGGTCATAAAGACCGACACAACAAGTACTGGAATGGAACAAACAGAGAAACATCGACATCTCCCTCCTTCGCCTCTACGTTGATCAACCTGCATTAGGGAAAACAATGCAGGGGACTGAGTACAAAAGCACTCAATGGATTTCGTGCCCCATTTTGAAAACAATTTTGCAAAGATATAGCATGCTTCTTTCTTATGGAATGGGGTACTTTAGTGAAGACGGTTGTCCTTCTCATAAGTTAAAACAATTAAAAGATTAATCGGTTCGAACCATAAAATAACTCACATTCTTGGGTTACAGCCCGGTCCAATTAGAGGGGAGCCACTCCCTCCAATCGAACTGTCATAACTTCTTGTGTACACTACCTTGGCTTATACAGAGCACAAGGCCGATCGTATTATAAAAACTTTTCAACATTGGTATAATCCACAAGCAATTGAGTATAAAAGATTTAGCATGCATATCACATTGAAAAGCATTGGATTTAATAACCCTAAAGTTACCTCAGTGGGAGTTTGTAATCCCACAATTTGAAAATAGAAACTCACCTTGATTCGAATTCACTGGACTAGTCCTCGAACTTAAGGGTTGCTTGGTCCTACAAGAGTTGTCTTAAAGTTAGGGCATAAAGTTAGCAAAAGTGGTCAATAATTAGATAATTAGTGTTGCAATCATTAGTTTGTCTAGGGCATATCCAATTAATTAATTACTCAATACTGAATATTTTCGATACTATATGAAATAAGTGGAAAAATATATAATTTATACTAAAATAATTAAAGCTTTAAGATTATTATGTTAAATGGTTATCAATTACTATTATTTCAATTAAATTAATTATATAATAATATTAAATACGTATTAACTAATTAACTAATTAAAATAAAAACAAAAAAAATATGTAAACTATACAAAAATAACCCTAATTAATTGATTTGCCAAATACATAGAAATTCCGCTCGGAAAAATTACAAATATTGGAAGATTCCACTCTAGATTTTTGAAGATCTCACTCGAGCGGGATCTCTCAATTTGCGAGCGGGATCTTGTGTGTTTGAAAGTTAAAAGATTATTATGAATAAATAGTTAATTAATTATTCAATTTTTAATTAAATTACTTATATAATAATATTGAATACGTATTAGCTAATTAACTAATTAAAATGAAAACCAAAAAATATGTAAGCTATACAAAAATAACCCTAATTAATTGATTTGCCAAATACATAGAAATCCCGTTCGGATAAATTACAAATATTGGAAGATCCCATTCGAGATTTTTGAAGATCCTACTCGAGCGGGATCTTCCAATTTGCGAGCAGAATTTACATTTTTTGCAAATGGTTAATTTTTTGGAGTTGATTTGTGTATTTTTTTAAGTTGTTTAATATTGTTTTTAATAAAAACAAGAAAATGCATGGCTTATACGATGAAATAAATCCAAAATTATTATATGTGTGATAAATTTCACAACAAAAGATACCATTATCTACAAATCCAAGATCCCACTCGATTTTACAAAGATCCCGCTCGGTTATGTGGCATATTTTGTAGATCCCGCTCGAGTGGGATCTACATTAACCGAGCGGGATTTACATTTTTTGCAAATGGTTAATTTTTTGGAGTTGATTTGTGTATTTTTTTAAGTTGTTTAATATTATTTTTAATAAAAACAAGAAAATGCATGTGGCTTATACGATGAAAAAAATCTAAAATTATTATATGTGTGATAAATTTCACAACAAAATATATCATTATCTACAAATTCAAGATCCCACTCGATTTCACAAAGATCTCGCTCGGTTATGTGACATATTGTAATGCCCCGAAAATTCCTTACGATCTCAAAAATTTAAAGTTAATTAAATAAATGGCTTTGCACGCCAAAGTTTACGATTTTGAATTCTAAGACTAACGGTCGAATCCGTTTCTGAAAATAAATTACGGAAGTCAGCTAGACGACTACTGTATTTAGGGTTAGCGCGTACGAAAAGTTTTTAGTTCGTGAACTCAAAACGGAAAACCGTCTAATTTTTACATTCACGAAATCGCAATACAAACTCGCCCGAGAAAGTTCGTTTTTATGATTTTCCGGACGAAACTCGGACTGTGTCGTCCCGAGATTTTGTCAGAATTAATTTTCTAAATATTATTTTCCGATTAAGTTTAATACGTTAGAATTTTTGGACGAATCGGATCGTGACGATTTTGTGCCGAGCTACGTTTTTCGTCGTTCGGTTTCCGTAACGCCGTATCGCGCCGGAAAAGCGCGTATTTTCCTTCTTTCTCTCCCTCTAGCCGACCTCTCTCTCTCTTTAGTTAGATTTTTTGTATTTTGCATAGTATACTAAGTGACACCTAATGCTACACTATTCATACTTTACACCTTTACACATTTTAAACCTTATAACATCATGTTAATACAATTAAATCACATCTCCTCCTTCCCTTTTCCCCCATTTTCGGCAGCACCCTCCCTCACTCTCTCCCATCTTCATCTTTTCTCCTCCATTGAAGAAACTTGAAGATCTTGAAGAAGAAATCACACAAGTCATCATCCAATCATCAAAACCTTTTGCTTCCTTTATTAAATCTCTAGGTATTCATCTCCTCCATGTTCCTATCCAATTGGAATCCTCTTCTTTTATTTTTCTTCTTGGATCGAAAATTAGGGTTGATGAACTAGATGTTTTGATCTTGAATTAATGAAATTAGATGTGTTAGATAGGATAATTGGGATTAGAATTGAATAAAATCAAGAGCCCTAATATCCTAATTAATACCGAAATTTTAGGGGTTTTGATAGGATTTTTGGATTTCTTCAATTGATGATAAATTCATGCTTAAGAAGTGCTT
The DNA here is from genome assembly GCA_029490685.1 of Schizonepeta tenuifolia. NCBI lineage: Eukaryota > Viridiplantae > Streptophyta > Magnoliopsida > Lamiales > Lamiaceae > Schizonepeta > Schizonepeta tenuifolia. The sequence goes on along the minus strand of CM055960.1, from coordinate 22,939,373 downwards.
AATTAGTGATTAGAACAAAGAGAAATCGAAAGCCCCATGTTATGTTGAAAACCTATTTAGGGTTTGAGGTAAAGAATTGGGGATTTTTGCATGTTAATGTGTAATTGTTGTTATAATAGGATGATTAAGAGTTAAATGGTGTTAATTGAAGAAGAAATTCACTCTCTTAACCTATGAGTGAAAACCAAAATTTATAAGAATTTAGGGGTTTTCATGTGTTTGATTTAGATGATGTTTGGTTGATGGAATATGGTTGCAAATGATGTTAGTTGATAATGGGAATTTATTTAGATTTTTCTAAAAATATTTTATGGAATGTAAGAGACGAAGAACTCGTCGTAAGTTGAAATATAGTGTTGATGTGAAATGATTATATGCATGAATGTGATTCTCGTTAGATGTTGTTTAATGTCGTAAAATTTGAACGAAATCCGACAACTTTGAAAATTGTGTAAGAGACAAACAATTAGACGTAAGTAATAACCGAGAAGTCGAATGAGAATTCTAATTTGATAATATCGTTTATGATGGACTTGGAAATAACTTTGTAGTTGATGTCATGAGCTTTCGAGCTAATATAATATGAGCTATAGTGATAGTCGAGAACTAGAACGCGAAGTTGATAACTTGCTTTGGTTTAGTACATGTTAGTTGAAAGCCGACGTTTAGAACGTCGTGCTATTGGACGAGTTTTGAAAAGGAGTTCATCACGTACGGGAGTACGTGATGACTTCCTTGAGGGTCCAGTTTCTGAAGAAATCGAATACGAGAGCTTAGAACGAACCTAAGACGTTATACGTCGATTCTATCGAGCAACTAGGGTTAGCGCGGCAGTTTTGCGACCCTCGCCGGAAACTGTAATAACTTCTAGCTCGTTTATCGGATTTGTGATCCGTAAATTGGAGCGTAAACTAGACATCCCAAACTTTCCAACGGTACAGGGCTCATCCCCTGTTTCCAGATCCCCTGTTCTGGGCAGTCCCCAGAGTTTCTGTAATGCGCAGTGAAATTTCAGTTTCCATTCTTCTAAGTTGTTTTGTTCGCGACTTAGTTTCTTTCGATCGTTTAAGCCGTAATAACTAACGACTATCTTCCTACTGACCCTAGAGTCAAGAAAGGAGCCTTGAGTGCTAAATGAGACGAGACCTTACCTCTTATCCGTTAAAGTAAAGAAGTTTAGTTAAGCGAGAAATTGTCTAAATCGTCTAAAGAGTTAAAACGTAATTTTTCTAAGTTGATTCTTTTCCCACTTAGTTCCTTATGATCTTTTAAGTCGTATTGAGCTATCGACTACCCTCTCTACTGACCTAAGATTCGAGTATGAGATCTTTCGAGTTCTAAACGGGATTTGTTCGAGTCTCGTTCCCGTTTAAGTAAAATGAATCTAGTAAGCGTGCAAATGCCTAAAGAAATGAAACGACTAAAACCTATTTTGATTTTCTTTGATCGATTATCTTTTACGACCCGAGTTTAAGTATTTTTATTTTACGATGAAGGAGGAAGCCAGCAGTAAAGAAAGAACGGAAGATCCGGAGATTGGAAACTAGTACTTCTTAGTTCTGTATTTCGAGGTGGGCTTTTATATACAAAATAAAACGAGCAATGCTCGGAAAATCTTTCTTTATCGCTTTGATATCTGTGTTTTCAAAGTGATATTATGGCATTAACTGTTTTATGTTTTATGTGAGTTCTCTTGTACCTATCTGAGTTAACATTCGTGTTTTCCAGATTTAGAGTTAATCTAACTAGGTTAACTAACGATCGGCTCTGAGTTAGCTGCTAAGTGCTTTCCAGAGTTAGTGCACTTTGTAACCTGTGGTGTATGTGATATCCTGTTGAGGGATACCAGCCACGGTGAATGAGAATTGGTCAAGATTGAACATAGCATACCTGAAAATGCTCGGCCGAGTAAATTGTGAAAATCAGTCAGAAAATATTTAGTAGACACGGGCCCTTTTGATAAAACCCCCGATGTGCTACAAATTATGAAATGCCATATTATCTTTACTTATGATTATGATTTCGGCATCGTGCCCACTAAGTACCTTTGTACTTAGCCCTGCATTGTTTTCTAAATGTGCAGGTTGAAGCGACGTGAGTGGCAACGGTTGAGGTTGAGTTGAAAGGATAAGATGCTTTAGTTAAGACTCTTCCGCTGCAGAACTCTAAGTCTTGAGAATATGTACTTTTGAACAATACACTGTAGTTTAAATCTGTAAACTTGAACCTAGTTTCTATCCTGTACTTTTGTCGAGTAATCACTCGTGATTAACTCTTTCTTTATGATATTCAAGTCTTGTTCATTGATTGTTTGATGTCTTTTATGTATGTTAGT